>JAHFWF010000025.1:0-600000 GCA_022545495.1 Chrysanthemum lavandulifolium | reverse complement strand
TGACTGAAATCACACCCTATGGCTTCCCAAGAAGCTCTAAACCATAAACCAATCCAAAATATGCACTGCACAGGTCTTGATCTTCATATCCATGCCTTTTTGAAATTACACTAATTTTTTTAGTATTTTTATGAATTTTTCTATTAGAGCTATGAAATGAATTTAAATGTTTCGATAGCTTAAACAAGCTACTAGGAGCTTATTTGAGCTTACTTGATCCAAAACACATGATACAAACACATCTAGATTATCATGAGAATTTTGAAATTGAAAATGGCATAAACTTGAAAAGTAACTTAAAACCGAAATTGAAAATGAAAAGGTTCTCAAACACTTTAAATAACTTAAACAAGATACTTGAAAAGATTAAATTACATCGAATTTAAGATTGAACTACAACGATATTAAACTAAACTAAACTACACTACTTGTTTTCTCCATCGCTCCCTTTTACGCTTTTATTGACTTCAAACATCCCATGTCGACCTCGATGCTTTCCCACCTCTTTCCAATCCTTGGATTCATCTAAACCATCCAGTTGTAATTTGGCGGAAAAGTCATGGAGTTGGTTTTCAATTAATGGGTTTTGTTTGATGTGAAGGTGGAATTGGAGTGGTTAACAGTGGAAATGGTGAGGTGGAAAGGTATTGGTGAGGTGGTAGGGGCGGTGTTATCACCGGTGTTGGGAGGAGAAGGAGGAGCAGGTGCTGGCGGGTTTTAATTTTAAAAGTCGGGTCGGTATTGGTATTGGGCTGAGTTGTTGGACCAATTGGGTTAGGATTGGATTTGGGATATTAATAATACAAAGGGTCCATTTGGTTGTATTTATTAAAACAAGGACCAATCATGTAATATTAGCAAAGTTGAGGGCTAAACACATAAATATTCCAAAGCTAATACAAGGGTTTGACTTGCCAAGATTTAATTACCAAAGGACCTAAATTTGTATAAAGTTCCATTTTTAAAAGTCCAGGGACCAAAACTGTAAATTTTGAAACTTTAGGGATCAAACTTGTAATTTTACAAAAGTTTACCATAAGGACCAATATTGCCATTTATAAATAGTATAAGGTTTATTTTTGATAGTTTTCACTTTTTAAACTTACCAAGGACTATTTTTGACATTTTTCCAAAGTTGAGGGACCAAAGTTGTAATTTTGTGATTTTAAACTTCAAAGGATTATTTTGAACAACTTGTGAATCCCAAGGACCTAAAATGATATTTTACAAGTTTTTGAATTACAGTGGACTAGATTTGACAACTTTTGAAACTTGGGGACTAAAGCGCCAATTATGCAAACTTTATATGCGTTTTCACCGTATTTTGATGTTTTGCATTTAAAACATATAAAACACTTGTTTGTGATATTTTATCATTTTGAAGCATTTCGAGTGTTTTCGGATGTTTTGGCATTTTAACAAGATAAAATGATGAGTATTTAGACACTTATCAATCCCCACACTAAGATATTGCTAGTCCCTAGCAATGATTTGAGAAAACATAATGGATTTTAAACTCTTTACCAAAAGCCATTACTTCGGAGTAGCCAAATGTTTCAGTTCAAGTAAGAACCTTGGTACACTGATAACCAAATGATTTTGAGCAAATCATAAGTCGTAAACGGATTTGATTCGTCTTTACCGAGCCGTACCATTCGGACTAGCCAACTCTTAGATAAATTATCAATATTATCTTTGGTGAGCCGATTACCAATTATGGATTTTCAAGCGCCTTTACCACAAGCCATAAACTTGCGGGCTAGCCAACTCTTTACTTTTTAGGATATGGTGATTGAACACCATACAATTTTAGGCAAATTGCAAGCCATAAACGGATTTGAGATATCTTTACCAAGAGCCGTTTGCTCTGGATTAGCCAATCCTTATGTGGGTTAGACATGGTGGACCTGATTACCATTTGTTGTGTTTAATACATAGTACTTCCACTAAAAATTTTAAAATTTTGCCATTTTGGGGAAAAAGGGACTAAAGGGTACATTTATGATCAAAATTACGAATTTCCCCACACTTAGAAATGAATATTGTCCTCAATATTCAAAGTACCTACCTGTAATGTCGAAACTTAGAACGTAAAAGATAACATTACTAGCTAAGTGTAGAAACACAACAATTATTTTCTTTTTAATATTTACAATTTTCAAACATTTTTAAGGTTTATATACAACATGTGGGGCATCTCCCCACACTTAGGTGGTACACGGTGAAAACCCATGTTTAGCTATCGTTTTTGATTACCGAGTCGCTAGCTTGACTCGACCCTAATTAATTGGTTCATGGGAAGTAAGTGGAAGAGACAATCTTCATCGGACTTTCATTCAAAATGTTTGTATAAACATTGAAGTACGTGAAAGTTCCACACCGATGAGATACGAGATGAACCTGCTCAAAATGATTAATGAAAATGCCGGGTCAAAGATAATGTCTTCATTCCGAAGGAGTGAAGAACAGGAGAAGCTACGGATAAGTGAAAAGAGAAAGAAAGTCATGATAAAGATCATGATTAACTCATCATCACTCATGTGAGAATTCATGGTTTCATGAATCTCATCAATTAACTCATTTGATCTAGACATATCCGGGTGTGTCTAGATCAAAGTGGAAGATTATCATACTCCGATGGAGATATGATATGAGTGAGTTCACCGGAGAACTCCTCGTGAAGAATATACTGGAGGTGGGACATGTGCGGTACTTTGTGGGCTATAAATATGCACCTCGCCCATTATAGTCTCCGTGTCGGACTCATCACTATCAAAGATTGGATTAATCGAATTTATAGTAAATTCGTAATCGAATCGAATAAGGGATTAGTGATAGTCGTATTAATTGTTGTGGAAACAACATGGTCAACATCCTCTTTAAGTTGACGATCTCGAAATGTGGAAGTAATGCATCAATAAATTCTATGTCTTTAGAATATAAAGAATTGGCATCACTATAATCACCGTCAAAATCGAGAAAGTCTCAACAAGATCATTTGTAAGAAGAGAGACATATCACACTCATGGTCAAGAATTCCCTCGAGACTCACTTGGGATCGGATAAAGTTCTCAATATTAGACGATTCCGCTTCCGAATAGTCTTGAGAAGCTTATCCCCATGGTGAGAGTGAGTGGGAATATCGGTGTGATAACAACAGATCGAGGAGTTTAGAAGGACTAGCATACATATGTTTAATACTTTCCATTTGTTCTTCTCGCTAGTAATTCCATCATAGTCTTTTCTCCCGATTTTCCATGGAAGGAATTTCAATTGATGAACTTGATGAATCTGTACATAATTCACTAATATCAAGGGTAACATCATCATCATCATCATCGTGAATGAAACGAAATCGAGAGCTAGATTTGAATGCTTTTGTAGTTTAATTGATTCCCAAACGGTGTTTTCAATGGCAACTGGGAATCTAATTTAGCAAAGACGCCTTTGACCTAACAAAACTTCCATGGATTTTTCATTTGGATTATCTTGGGAGGACATAGCCGACTCCTCCTTAAGTTCTTTTAATAACTCAAGACTCTTCAAGAGAAGGTCCGTCGTAGTTTCATGAGGAGTTGCTTTAATCATTTGGTCTTGTGGAGGTTGGTCTTGATAAGAAGAGTCGTAATTGTTACAAGGAAATGGATTCCTATTTTACAATCCGAGCTAGAGTGAGGACCTCCACAATACTCACAACAAGAAACTGGCGTGGCCGTGAGTTATGTGTTTTGTTGTCATAATTGTTATCGGGAACCCGCTCATGACAAGCACGCTTCCGATTGACAATCGAATCGTAGTGTGAACCACCACAAGACTCACAACAAGAAATCTGCGATTCTCACAAAGTGTGGTAGCCGATGGAATAAATCGGTTGTGTTATGGTAGGAATAGGGATCTTGGTTATAGATGGACCCGCTTCCGATTCCACCATGCTACAACCGGGGCAATTGCCACCATTATAAGGACCACCACACCATTGACAATCAAGAGGGTGAGGATAAGACATAGAAAGAATCAAATGGTTCTAGAGGGTAAGAAATGAAGAATCAAAGATGTGAGAGGGTAAAGATGGATATTTTTGGATTTTTGGGTTTTGTGTTTGTTGAAAACTTGAATAAAAAATGTTTTTGGTGTTGTTAACACTTTAGGAAAAGTGTTAATGAACTTTTTGATTTTTAAAAACTTTACAGAAAACTGCTTTACAAACGATGGTATATGTGCAAGAATGGATCCGAAATGCTTAAACACGCTTCTGACCTCCCGCAGCGTAAAATTTGATCGGTGCTAAACAGTCAAGTCTAATCACACAAGCTAACCACTTGTGAATGGCTAACCATAACAGACTTAAAACTGCTTAAAACACAAATGCAATTTAAGATCAGAGGAATATAGGGAATTCCTGGGTCGTTAAGTCCCACGGAGGATGAATTGGTGTTTAAAACAACTTCAGATGATAGAATGATCACTAAGGATAGTGATCAATAAGGTTTTTGAGAAATAATTACCTAAAGAAAAGATTTACAAATAACAGCGACTTAAATGCAAATTAAGAAAATTAAAAAGTTAAAATCTATTAAATAAACGCTATCACTATTTTTACAGATCGATGAACGTTTATGATTTTATAAAACAAAATAACTTAAATAACCTATTTTAATCAAAACGTAAACCTAAATTACTTAAAAACGTTATTTAAAATGGAAACGAGCGTTATTTACGAAAATGGCGCTGGAGCGCAAGATAAAACGTAAATTTTAAGAAATAAAAGGCCTAAGAGTGTAAAACTAATTTTCTTACAAAATATATGATAAAAGAAAATTTTACAAAAAAGAATTATATTTTTTTGACTTTTATATTTTTTATTATGATTTAAATAAGTTTTTACACTAATTAAATGTTAAAAAATACTAAAACTTATTGGAAAAATCTGAAACTTTTTGTAAAAATACTTAATACTAATATAGATTTATGAAAATTAGAAAACTTGAAAAAGCTACTCTGAATAAGCTAGTAATAAGCTAAAAACACTTAATAAGCTAAACGGGAATAAACGTTTATAAGAGATTATCTTATGCAAACTAAAAAGAAAAAAGGACCCAAGGGCGCTTTGGCTTACAGTGTACAATGCTAACACTCTCCTATAAGGGGAGGTCTCGGTTCGAGCCCCGCCACCCCTTTTGCCAAAACATTTTATTTTTCAATTTTTCTTTTGCAACTTATTAAGCACATCAAGATAAACAACTTTTATAACTATGACTTATTATAAAACCACAAATAAGTTTCATAGAGCTTACTTTTACCAACAGAAGCAAGAAACAAAAGAAATAAGCTAAAAGCTTAAACCAAAAAGCTAATAAGCTACTCAATAAGCAAAATGGACTTGAAATAAGCAAAAGAACTTATAAAAGCTAAAATGAAAACGAGAAAGCATGAAGATCTAGAAATAAGCACAAAAATAAGCCAAAATAAGCATAAGCTTATGTATCATTACACAAGATACTACTTGGTTTTCTAGGCAACTTCCAACTTATTTTTAAGCACTTATATGAGCTTGGAAATGAAAAGGACTCGGACTTAACAAGTTAACCGCTTTACTTTCTAAAAACTATTTTACAAAGTTTGGCTTATACAAATAAGCTCTTGAGGAGCTTATGTAAACCGATGAAAATACCGACTAGTTATTGAACCGAATGAAATGGGACAAATGAAAAGCTCTAAGCAGACCCATTAAATAAGCTAAAGATGGAAAAAAACAAACTTGGATCCTTGAGACAGCTAGGTGAGCTTCTCAAAAAGCTAAGTTTCACATAATTAAGCTAGCTAATGAGCTTGTGAGAGCTTATGAAGTAAGGTACCAAAATCTGTGCACAGGGCACTTATGCAGACAAGGGGTTCAAAAGAAAGAAGAAAATAAGCACTCTAAAAGCTGATAAAAGCTGATCTAATATTTTTATATTTTTCTTGAGCAACTAAAGTTTAATAACCTAGAAGATTATAAGCTGAATCTTAATAGTAAACACACAGTGAAATTCTAAGGTTTATTCAAAAACGACCAAGTAAAAATTTGACTTTCTATATTACACTAAGCATTGACTTTTATGAGATTTGAATGATCCTAAATGATTGTTTATGTTATATTAAGTCGTATTAAGGCTAATTTAAGCTAGAGTACCTAATTATAAACAACTTTGATGAGATATGCAATGAAAACTCTTATGATTAACTAATTTGGTGAGATTAATACTAATTTTGACTTTCGGCTAAACTAGGACTATATTTTATGACTTGTCCGAGCTAAAATGACTTATTATAACTTAGAACAACAATGAATATCAACTCTACTGGCCTTTAGCAGTTTTGAATCAACAAATCCAAACACTGATTAATGAAGCAGTTATGAAGCTAAACAAAGGATTCCAAGGATTAAGATCATACAATCAATTAAAAACCTTATACTAACTCGTATTTAAACATGATTAAACTATAATTACGTGTTTTAATTACTAAAAGAAGCGATGCAAAAATTTTGGAAAATGGCTTACAACCGAGATCATGCACAAGAACCGTAACCGATGGTGAAATCACACCTATGGCTTCCCAAGAAGCTCTAAACCATAAACCAATCCAAAATATGCACTTTGCACGGTCTTGATCTTCATATCCATGCCTTTTGAAATTACACTAATTTTTAGTATTTTATGAATTTTTCTATTAGAGCTATGAAATGAATTTAAAATGTTTCGATAGCTTAAACAAGCTACTAGGAGCTTATTTGAGCTTACTTGATCCAAAAACAGATACAAACACATCTAGATTATCATGAGAATTTTGAAATTGAAAATGGCATAAACTTGAAAAGTAACTTAAAACTGAAATTGAAAATGAAAAAGGTTCTCAAACACTTTAAATAACTTAAACAAGATACTTGAAAAGATTAAATTACACTGGAATTTAAGATTGAACTACAACGATATTAAACTAAACTAAACTACACTACTTGTTTTCTCCACTGCTCCCTTTTCTACTTTTATTGACTTCAAACATCCCATGTCGACCTCTGATGCTTTCCCACCTCTTTCCAATCCTTGGATTCATCTAAACCATCCAGTTGTAATTTGGCGGGAAAAGTCATGGAGTTGGTTTTCTGAATTAATGGGTTTTTGTTTGATGTGAAGGTGGAATTGGAGTGGTTAACAGGTGGAAATGGTGAGGTGGAAAGGTATTGGTGAGGTGGTAGGGCAGGTGTTATCACTGGTGTGGAAACAGGTGTTAGGGAGGAGAAGGAGGAACAGTGCCTGGCGGGTTTTAATTTTAAAAGCTGGGTCGGGTATTGGTATTGGGCCTGAGTTGTTGGACCAGCTGGGTTAGGATTGGATTTGGGATATTAATAATACAAAGGGTCCATTTGGTTGTATTTATTAAAACAAGGACCAATCATGTAATATTGGCAAAGTTGAGGGCTAAACCTGTAAATATTCCAAAGCTAATACAAGGGTTTGACTTGCCAAGATTTAATTACCAAAGGACCTAAATTTGTATAAAGTTCCATTTTTAAAAGTCCAGGGACCAAAACTGTAAATTTTGAAACTTTAGGGATCAAACTTGTAATTTTACAAAAGTTTACCATAAGGACCAATATTGCCATTTATAAATAGTATAAGGTTTATTTTGATAGTTTTCACTTTTTAAACTTACCAAGGACTATTTTGACATTTTCCAAAGTTGAGGACCAAAGTTGTAATTTTGTGATTTTAAACTTCAAAGGATTATTTTGAACAACTTGTGAATCCCAAGGACCTAAAATGATATTTTACAAGTTTTTGAATTACTGTGGACTAGATTTGACAACTTTTGAAACTTGGGGACTAAAGCGCCAATTATGCAAACTTTATCGCTTTTCACCGATTTTGATGTTTTGCATTTAAAACATATAAAACACTTGTTTGTGATATTTTTATCATTTTGAAGCATTTCGAGTGTTTTCGGATGTTTTGGCATTTTAACGATATAAAATGATGAGTATTTAGACACTTATCAATCCCCACACTAAGATATTGCTAGTCCCTAGCAATGATTTGAGAAAACATAATGGATTTTAAACTCTTTACCAAAAGCCATTACTTCTCGAGTAGCCAAATGTTTCAGTTCAAGTAAGAACCTTGGTACACCGATAACTAAATGATTTTGAGCAAATCATAAGTCGTAAACGGATTTGATTCGTCTTTACCGTAAGCCACTCCATACGGACTAGCCAACTCTTAGATAAATTATCAATATTATCTTTGGTGAGCCGATTACCAATTATGGATTTTCAATCGCTTTACCACAAGCCATAAACTTGCGGGCTAGCCAACTCTTTACTTTTTAGGATATGGTGAATGAACACCATACAATTTTAGGCAAATTGCAAGCCATAAACGGATTTGAGATATCTTTACCAAGAGCCGTTTGCTCTCGGATTAGCCAATCCTTATGTGGGTTAGACATGGTGGACCGATTACCATTTGTTGTGTTTAATACATAGTACTTCCACTAAAAATTTTAAAATTTTGCCATTTTGGGGAAAAAGGGACTAAAAGGGTACATTTATGATCAAAATTAGCGAATTTCCCCCACTTAGAAATGAATATTGTCCTCAATATTCAAAGTACCACTGTAATGCCGAAACTTAGAACGTAAAAGATAACATTACTAGCTAAGTGTAGAAACACAACAATTATTTTCTTTTTAATATTTACAATTTTCAAACATTTTTAAGGTTTATATACAACATGTGGGCATCTCCCCACACTTAGGTGGTACACACGGTGAAAACCCATGTTTAGCTACTGTTTTTGATTACCGAGTCGCTAGCTTGACTCGACCCCAATTAATTGGTTCATGGGGAAGTAAGTGGAAGAGACAATCTTCATCGGACTTTCATTCAAAATGTTTGTATAAACATTGAAGTACGTGAAAGTTCCACACCGATGAGATCTGAGACAGAACCGCTCAAAATGATTAATGAAAATGCGGGGTCAAAGATAATGTCTTCATTCCGAAGGAGTGAAGAACAGGAGAAGCTACGGATAAGTGAAAAGAGAAAGAAAGTCATGATAAAGATCATGATTAACTCATCATCACTCGGGAGAATTCATGGTTTCATGAATCTCATCAAGAACTCATTTGATCTAGACATATCCCGGGTGTGTCTAGATCAAAGTGAAGTTATCATACTCCGATGGAGATATGATATGAGTGAGTTCACCGGAGAACCCTCGTGAAGAATATACGGAGGTGGGACATGTGCGGTATTGCAGCGATTTAAGCAACTGAAAACACTCCATTACTGAGTGTTTTCAGATGTTTTTGGCATTTCCTCGTGAATGGGCAATGAAGGCTCCATTACTTCAGCGATTTAAAGACTTGCTGATCTCTGACATGAGATCAGTCCTCTCAAAAAGAATGTATGATGCAGGAGAGCATCTGGACAATACTCATAAGAAATTATACGAAGCTCTCGAGGAATCAATGAGGCATGATGATTATCCGCAGTTTGTAGAGGATGTACGTGAATGGGAGGCCAAGAAGAAAAGAAGGACTGTACTGATGGAATCAAAGGATATGTCTGGAGGCCCCAAGTCACCACCGCCTCCTCCACCTCCAACTAGTGGAGCAGGCGCATCCGTGCTTGGTGGATCTTCCGTCTGACCACTACTCACAAGGCAAACCCACCTTCACCTCCACCTAATACTCGAAGCAAGCCGGAAGTTCAAGTTGTCAAGGATCTAAAAGACTTCTCCGCATGGACCACCGTTGACTCCAGCTTTACACCAACCATCTCCTCTATTCCTGAAGAGCAAATGCTTAATGAAGAATCTTACATTGCTCAAGAGTCAGAATTAGAAGATGAAGACGCTTCTACCAAGCACATCCCCAAAGTTACAGAAGAAGAAGATTGGTTGGAAGCTTATATTGAAGGTAAACGCATCAAAACGTCTAGAGCTGCACCTTCAAAGGACGTGACTCAAAGCTGGCTCACCCAAGATAAACCTCAAACTCCTGAACCTTCATGGTTCATTCCCGAGTCTGATTCAACAAACCCTGATAATAATTGGGCTACAACCATTATTTCCAACTACGAAGCTCCAAAGAAGACTCTCTTCTTCACTTCACGGGGATATGGGAAGCTTTATGAAGTGGTATTGTGAGAAGAAAGGAATTACATCAATCTCTCCTAAAGACTCGAAGGCCCAAAGTGTTTGAAATCGTTAAAGTCTTCCACTCGGATGCTAATCAACTTCAATATCGATGGAAGAATGCTATAAAATCTTTGAATGATCAAGTTAGTGAGCAGATCAATCGGTTTGATGTGAACAACCCTCTTCCTCTCGATGGTGAACCTGGACAAATGACCATTCAATCTGAGTTCTTCTTCAACCATGACCTGGACTATCTATGTGCTCGAACTACTGAAAGAAGACCAGCTTTATCGATTTCGAAAATGAAAGCTGCTACCTACACTGATCAGGGTCTTGAACAGTTGGTACCAGATCAATTCTGGACAGGCAAAGAACAAGTGTATGACATTGCTGCCTCTATGGCATTTCTAATTGGTGGTTCAAGAAGAAGAAATTCTACATTGATAGACATGGAGCTGAAAAGAGTCGCAGAGCTGTTCGATCTAAGCTACGTATTCTAAGTGTTATCAGTTTAGAGATCTTCTCAATCTATGGCTATGATTACCTGAAGAAGATTGTTCTTCGAAGAGCTAAATTAAAAGATTATGTTATAGAAGAAAACGACTTCAAACATTTAATGCCAAATGAATTTGAAGATCTCTATCTTCTGAACCTCCAAGGACATCTTGACCATTTACCTATTCATGAAAAGAAGGCTCTCTCTGCTGCTGTCAATATTTGGATCAGGGGCTTAGTTATTCGACAAAGAGTTGGTGATTTTCAACTTGGCATAGAAAGCTACCAGACTCAGGTAAATCTTACAAGACCTCAATGGGAAGCCAAAGGACATGAATTTCGTCACGACCATGTAGTGATTAACACCCCTAGAGCAGTCCTCTTTACTGACAGATATGGGTCAAGAATGTTAATGAGACTG
This sequence comes from Chrysanthemum lavandulifolium, assembly GCA_022545495.1. Taxonomy (NCBI): domain Eukaryota; kingdom Viridiplantae; phylum Streptophyta; class Magnoliopsida; order Asterales; family Asteraceae; genus Chrysanthemum; species Chrysanthemum lavandulifolium. The sequence goes on along the minus strand of JAHFWF010000025.1, from coordinate 588,903 downwards.
CGCGAGCTATACAAATTCAGTGATGGTACACTCAAGATGGTAGAAGAAGAATTGGACTCAAGGGTGAAGGAAATCAGAATTGAGTTGAAGCCGTGGAACAAAACCAAATTCTGGTCTGAACAGGATTTGAAGAGGTGTGAAGAGTTTGTTGCTGCGATCCGACGAAGACTTAAGACGAGAAAGATCTTCCGCAGCCTTGAAAGTTTTGTGGGTGGCAGAATACGTGATGGTCATTACAAGCTACTGCAAAGAACTGAATGAAGATATATTTCTACAATAGTCTTGTTTTGTATTATGATTTATGTAATGTGGTGATTATACTATGAACAATTATAACTAATATGTATATTGTAGTGGTAGGTTATGGAGTGTTGTTCCCTTGTTGTCTAAAAGGGAACTTTGGAATAGTCCACTTTAGATCAAATAAAACCTGACACATTTTTCTCCAACAAGTTTGTTTCTTACATATTTAAATCACTTGAGATCCAAAATCTCAAAGGATTTGAAATTTTTGATCGGGTATAAATATGAAATCTGATAAAAGGTGACCATTTTTGTCTCAAAAATGCATACTGCTCTCTAATATGTGCTAAAATCTTTTCAAATCTCAAAGCATATATTGAGGGGGAGCATTTCAAAAAGAAAATAAACTTTCAAGGTACAAAGATTTTCATGTTTTAACATAAAGTACCTTGATTTATTTTCTAATAGTTTTCGCATGGCTTTATGTTTGTGAAAGTGCTTCTAAGATCTCTTCCCTCCTTGTGCTAAAGAATTTACAAATTATATGCACAAGTTGAGGGGGAGAAACTCTTTTGAAAACCACATCCTTTCCTAAAATATTCTTAACAAAGTATGAAAATTACTAATTTTGATCGGGAAAGTGATGTTGATATCTTTTAAAAATTGGTGATCAACGAATCAAATCTTTTGTTCTGTAAATCTGAGATTTTCAAGTCCTCTTGCCTCCATGTACCAAAACGATTTCAAACATACGATGCACATGTTGAGGGGGAGCTTTTTCTAAAAATATAAAAAATAATTTAGGTACAAAATGTTTTGATCGTGTATCACAAGTACTTGGATTGACCTTCAAATGGTTTTCAATTGGTTCCAATTGCTGATTAACAATACCAAAAAGAATGACCAAATTTACTTTATGTATGGCGATATAAGGATGGTTAGGTTAGGTGTTCATTCCCACAATCCCGCCAGAGCCGGAGGGATCTACCCAGGAACAATTCACTAGATAGTGTAGAGTCCTTAGGTATGATGAAAAAAGGAGTAAAGTGAGATATGGGAAGAGTGCGGACTAAGATTGAGCTAGAACTGGAATAAACCCAACAAGGTTCTAGTAATGAAGTCTCGGTAAGCACTGAAGGGGTTGAAGAATGAAAAATAAATTAATGTGAAAAGAGTGAAAAGAAATAGCCATCCATTATTTCAACCTTAGGGCAGAAACCGGGTTCAATTCATATGCTACTGGCTATTACCTAGGTAACACCGGTATTGAAGACAAGACGTCATGGACCCAGTGACGCACTGCACCACATCTTCCCAAACTACTCAAGTTCCTCTTGAAAGGACTTGTTTCATTCTCACAGGAGAACCTACATTATCTATCGACTTTCTCTTAGAGATGGTTGATATTGAAGAAGAAGACCCTCTCCCTAGTCTCCGGCATAGGAACCAAATGTGCACAATTAAGTCTAGAGCCACGAGATCATCAATAAATCTCATTAAGGACACAATCAACGAAGTCTCTCTGTTTCACACAATGTGGAAAGAGAGAATATATTTTAAGAGTCCTACTCATTATCCTTGTGGTATTGCCAGAACATCTGAGTGATATGAAAACATATTCACAATGAAGATGGAAAGCCTTCTAGAGCCAACATCATACAAGCTCTTGGTAGGTGGCATATGAGATCTATCCAATAGATCAACCATGTGACAACTGAACAGAAACAACGAGGCGATTCATAATTTTGAATCAATCCTAGTTCAGGATATGGATTGACGGATACCTTTGAAAAACTGGTCGTGGTGCTTAAAATTCTTTTCTCTAGCACATCGACTGTGTATTAATATTTCAAAATTAAAAGGTGTTTATGATTGATAATTGGTTTTCCTTAAAACCTTCGTTGTATTGCAAAAACACTTTATTTTGAGCAGTACATGATTGTTTTTCAAATCATTTTTCCATCAATCAGTGAATCTCAAATTCGCTGGTTCACTCACTCCGCTTTGTCTTCTTTGAGACGTTCGGTTTGAGAATAGCTAGAGCATTTGCGAAACCACATCAAGGAGATTCTTCGAATTATACCGATTACAGTGCAAGACTTGTATTGATCAATGGGGAACCGTGGGCCGTGTACCTCAATTCAACGAAAGTGATCAAAGACACCTTCGTGCGCTTTATTGCTAATTGTTGTATGCAGGTACACCCAACGTTTGCAGTTGATCAGAATGTAGAGGTCATTTCATAGCCGCATGCTCACACAACACATTCATTTCAAAAGAAATCATGATTAGTGCATCAATGTCTTTGATATTCTCACTCCATGCTTCTGCTACGCTGCTGCAAATATCATGAATCAACTAAAGCTTTCGCTACTCTGACAAAAAGAAATCATGATCCTGAATGTGAGCATGTCGGTCCATTTGTCACAACATCATATGCGGGCAACACAACAATGGGTGATACTGATATTAACTGTGACTGATCATCTCAAATAAAGCGCGAAGGTCATCAAAATGTGGATCAGCCCTATAACCTCCACTCAATGTACAGAGTAGTTGGACTATGATGAAATCGCCATGAATGCATAAAGATTAAATATTTTGATGATGTGAAGTCTACGAGCTCAAGACTAAAGATTAACTAGAATGCTAGGATGCGAAATGTAAATCATGGGGTGACCTCCCTTAGGGGGATATTGTTAGGAATTGGAAATTCTATAGTGAAGCATCGGTCACCCCAAATATTATCTAGCTTAAGTTAGCTCATAGACCTATCGTTTATTACGTTATTTGTTAGTTAGTTATTAGCGTAGTTTAGTCTAGTGCAACACCGTGGAGAAAGGATGGGTCTTTACCCATTGTATGCCTGATCCACAGCCCGAAGGAGGAAATGCTTCTATGTATAAATAGCCCTCTCCCCACAAGGGAGAGGGTTGGATGTTCATTTGGAATCTAACCTTCTATGTGTTTCTCTCACTAGAACATCTCTCATTCTCTCTCTAAACATTCCATATGCTTCTATGATTTAAGTTTACATGTGTGTATGAAATCCTATATATTACAAGCAAAGAAAAACTGAAAAGATTGTTCTATCATCTCCATCCTCACCTGATGATGGTGATTCAGCAGATTTCATTAAAGATTTGGGAAATTCTCCCAAACAGGGGAGGAAAACAGATGCTGAAACTAAGGGGAGGAGAATTGATTTTGGAGAAGAAGGTGTTTCAAGTAAAGTCTCGAGGAAGTCGATACTCAAGAAGTTCCTCAACAACAACTAGAGCAAGAAATTTTCGATCGCAACCATCGATTTCATTCCGTTGCGAAAAGTTACCATCACGATCAAGCTATTACCACCGCAGAGGAAGAAATCAAGAAGATGAAAGGAAAAAATTGTGCGAGCAAAAGCAAACAAGAAGGAAGATTTCAAAGAAAGAACAAGCTCAAATTGCTCATGATGCAGAGGTTGCTAGAAAGATCAATGAAGATCAAGTTGCTAATAAGACAAGATTGGAGGAGATAGAGATTGCGAGACTTCATGGAGGCTAAAAGGTCAAGCGAATGGATATCATCGATCCAATGGATGTAAATCCAGCCCACTATTCCACCTACAATATTCGGAGAAAAGACTCCGAGTTCACTATGCACCTCTGAAGAAGAGATTGAATTCTTGATTGCTAATGATCCAAGAGTCAAGAAGAAGGCAATTGACCTAGTTGCAGATAAGTCCTTAATCAAGAACAAAGAACCGCTTCGCTTAAAGGATTTCATTCAGATGAAGAATAATCAAGCACTTCAAGATGCTATTTTTCATCAAGAAGGGCCAAAAGAAACCAAGACAACCAACCAAGGCACATGTGATTTCAATGATGAAAGATTATTGTTGCAGTGTTGGTGGCTGGAAAAGACATCAGTTCAAAGGAATGCCTGATGATAAAGTTGAAGGTATCTACTACATAGTTAAAAGATAAGATCAATATTTTATTCCAATGAACTCTGAAGAAGAAGAAAGAAGGTATCCTAATCTGAAGAGAAAGGCCAAAGATAGTGAACCTCGGACACAAAAAGACAAAGTTTGTTTGAAGAACAAGAGGTTCAATCGAGAAGTTTCTTGAAGAATGATGACCGAATGATCCTGATTGAAGAAGAAGATTTTTATCCTGAACCACTGCAAGTCAGACATCCTATCATTGATTGGGAAGTATACACTGCTAGAAATTTTTCTCCAACATGGAAGATTACAAGGCTAGGTGGTGAAGCTTCATCAAGAAAGGTTTGATGCTGAAGATCTTAAAGATAGGAAGGATATGCAGTTATGGGTTAATCTAAGAAGGCTCTATGAACCAGATGCTAATGATGATTTCTGGAAATTTGCAGGTTCATGTCCTGGTACTAAATGGACTTACTATGATTCATGTGAAGTTCATCATGTTTCTACATCAGATGGAGTGGATGCATTCATGTTTGCTGAAAAAGAATACCTACTCATAGCTGGAACTCTCACAGTGATGTTGTGTTCAACAATAAGAGTTCATGAAGATAATGAAAAGGTTAGAGCATTGTTACATAGGCTTCAAGATCAATGTTCAAGAGCTATTCAGATTTAAAGAAAAGAGAAGTGTTTGAAAGAATTCCCAAATCCTTACGTAAGATGCAGATTGAAGAAACTTATTGATTTGCGGAGAAATCATAAGTTTAGGGAGGATTGTTGGGAATAATACTATGATTACCACCGATAGTCTTGTGGAAGACATCGCTAATGATTACCCTAGCAGTGGAAACTCATTACCACTGCCAGTATACATATTACCACTGCTATTAGGATAATTGTTATGTAGACATATAATGATAAGTATAGAAAAGATCTTGTGTATATTCTATATAGTTAGCATTATACTTATCTTGTAAAGGACTCCTTGTGCTATAAAAGGAGATCCTAGGTCATTGTCTAGTGTACGTAATTTTCATATACGCTTCAAGGTGTAACCCTAGTGATAAGCAAGATCACTCATATTATTTCTTAATAATATTGGAGCTTTGTGTTAAACTATTCTCACTTACAATACATCTTACAATTCGTCTTCTAAATATTACTAAGTATATTCCGCGTGCTTATTAATATAATTTAAAATATCACTAACACAAGGTGTGTGTTTAGATCCATCAACTTGCCCCAGCATAATCACTGTCAAAGTAAGCTACCAGATCAAAGGGAGAGTCCTTAGGATACCAAAGGCCTAGATGAGCATGGCCTTTCAGATATCTAAAGATTCTTTTAACAGCATGCAAGTGAGAAAGCTTTGGAGAGACTTGAAATCTTGCACATGCACACACTGCAAACATAATATCTGGTCTGGAGGCAGTCAAATACATCAATGATCCAATCATGGACCTATAGAGATGCTGATCAACATTCACCATCAGCATATGGAAGTAGTGGCTTATTGTGCTCCATAGGAGTGCTTGCAATCTTTGTATTTTCATAGCCAAACTTCACTAAAATCTCCTTGACATACTTATCCTGACTAATAAATATGCCATATGTCTTCTGCTTGACCTGTAGCCAAAGAAAGAAGGTGATTTCTCCCATAGAACTCATCTGAAACCTGTCATGCATCAACTTCTCAAACTCTCTGCATAGATCCTGCTTGGTTGAACCAAAAATAATGTCATCCACATATATCTGGACCAACAAGATATCATTCTTCACTTTCTTGATGAACAGAGTCTGATCAATTTTCCCTCTACTAAAGCCATTGCCCAAAAGATACTTGGCTAATGTTTCATACCAAGCTCTTGGAGCCTGATCCAGACCATAGAGTGCCTTCTGAACTTTGTACACCTTATCTGGAAAGGTTGGATCTTCAAAACCTGGAGGTTGACAGACATACACCTCCTCCTCAATCTTCCCATAGAGAAAGGTACTCTTCACATACATCTGGTATATTGTGAAGTCTTTATATGATGCATAGGCCAGGAAAAGTCTGATGGCCTCAATCCTTGCCACTGGAGAAAAGACTTCTTTATAATCAATCCCTTCCTGTTGTGTATACCCCTGAGCTACCAGTCTAGCCTTGTTCCTTATTACTACACCCCTTTCATCCTTCTTGTTTCTGAAAACCCACTTAGTACCAAAAGCTCTCTTGCCATTAGGAAGATCCACCAGAACCCATACATCTTGAAGTTTAAACTGGAGAAGTTCTTCCGGCATAGCTTCTACCCAGGACTCATCTTCAAGAGCTTTGTAGACCTTCTTTAGTTCTGCTTGGGAAACAAAATAGGCAAAGAGACATGTTTGTGAAGCACCATGATTTCTTTCTTCATAGATGGTACTGAAGAATCCAGTCTCACTATGCTGAACTTTAGATCTTGTAGTTCTTTCAGCATTGACATCCCCAATGACATTCTTCAAAGGATGATCTTGATTGATTCTTATGTGTGGTGTAGCAGGAATAGCATATGATGAAGCTATATTAGTCATGTCAATCTCATCAGTTTCACCAAAAGGATTAGGAACCTCTGTATTGACTGATGGAATAGTCTGAGGATCATGAGTACTAAAAGTTGGCTCATCAGTACTAACTTGTGGCTTGTCAGTATTAACCACAGTTGTACTGAATACCTGAGGTTCGACCACTGGTTCATTAATATTGGTTGCATCTTCTTCAGCATTAGATTCATGGGTCTTTGGAGACAGATCATCAGCTTTGTTTGCCTCCCCTGAAGAAGTGCTTCCACCTGTGTTGTCATTCCAAATGGGCAATAGAATACAATCATCATCCTCATCAGAATCTGCATCAGGACCTTGCTTTTCTCCTGTAATCATGTTAGAATCCACAGAAACAGGCACATAGTTCATAGATTCTATTAGCATATCAATTTCAAAAAGCCATGATGGTCCTTGCCCCTCTACACTAGGTTTGTCCTCAAGAAAATCTATGTGCAGATTCTCCTTTATTCTTCTGGTTCTAGAATTATAAACTGTAACACCCCAACCCGACAAGAGTAAAGATATCGCAAATACGGTTTCATATCAGAACTTTAAATACTATACAATAGCGAAAGCCTTTACAAAATATTCAAAAAGAAAACATAAATAGCTAAACTTCAAAATAAATCTAAGATATCTATGGCCAAATCTTGCTCTCAGCTCTACTTTCAACCCAGATCAGCTATCCCATAAGCTTATCTTGAATACCTAACAACCTGCCGCAGGAAAAGAAAATGCGGCTGAGCTTACAAAGCCCAGTGAACAGATATAACGAAACAAAAGCTAAACAAAACAAATATACAAATAACGAAATCGCAACGAAATAAAATTACTGAATCAATTAGGATTTGGCGGAAGCACAAATATACATAAATCCAAAAGACACACATAACAGTTTAAACACCTCATACCACATTAATGACACAAATGCAAACACTTCAGAATAACCAGACACTTAACATATCAAGACAATTGATTACATATAAACCAAACGAAAAGTCTAAAGACTAACGGAAACAATTCCTAGAAACTAATCCTGGCATTCATACAAATCAATTAATCAGCATTTAACTCCCTTAAATCAATATTGTAGCAGCGGAAATAGCAGTAAAATCATGGCAGTCACACATACAGATAGAAAACATAGTAGACAAACTATAACTAAATAGACAAAGACATAACATAGCCATTAGCAATTATCAGAATAGATATCATAAGCTAAACCAGTTCTCAGATCAAATCTTAACATCAGCAGAGTTTTAACATGGCAGGTCACATATGCAGATAGATAGCTAACCGATAGGAAAGGTTTATAAAATAACTGAACCATCATACATACTTAACTTCCAAAACACTCAATTGTACACTAGCACATTCATCTAGCAGATCAACGCATTCACGTAACATTAAGCTAACATAATATCAGATACTATAAATCATGTTTAAACATATAAATATTATCCTAGCATGGCAACTAGAACCCACTTGAACATATACGTCATAAGCACATTCACCAACATATCATATAGGATACATAATATAACACTCGAAAATACCAAATCATAACAGAATGCTTAACACAGAAGTAACACGTAAAGGTTTAGTTAACTACCACAAGCCCAGAACGTATCATATCAGAAACATCATACATATACAAAAATAATCTTAGAAAATAATTTGGAGTAGCTAGCTCCCAGAAGTTGTGAAGACGCAGACATTACACGACATCATTCACTAGACAAATCATCTCGGATAATGATCGATCTAGGATGCATCCATACGCCCACAAACATATATTGGTAATATAATATAACTTGAGCTCGTAATGATAACGAGATAAGGGCGTGGCGTAACTTCACTCTCGCCCTAGAGTCATGTCGATGTGCATCTCGACACGGACATGGAACCCCATGACTAGTTATTATTTTGGCTCGGTGTCAAACTAACTTAGGTCGAGCAGATTATTATAAATAACACGATCATAATCAAGCACAAAGGTCAACAGATAACATATTAGATAGCTCATATAAGGTTCATACTCAGATATTCAGAAGTAGAAGTTTATATCACAATCACAAATCATACATTCATATCTAGCAGTTCATAATTAAACTTAGTGAGGTTCAATAATTATGCATATCAGAGTCTTCTTAACACAAGTTAAAAACAGATATTGCATGGTTCAATAAAACAGAAGTCCAGATAAGCAACAGATCACACAATCAGAAAAGGGTCCATAGCAATGTCATCGGAAACCCTAATAAATAAAATAGGAAAACTAACGAAAAGAACTTCATAAGGAACCTTTACTGAAAAGGTCAGAATATCTGTACCTTAAAGCAAATGAGAGAAAAGCAAACGAACGAGTGAATCACGAAGATGTAACGTCGCGTCTCCTTCAACGAATCTACACGGATTATGATTTATTTAATACTCATTAGCATCATTAAGTTATAACGGATTTATCTCGTTCACACTCTTAAAGTCGTAAGTATAATCTTATTCTTAGTGACGGACGGAATTACAACATTTTAGAGTATTAATCATTAATTAGCCAAACTTATGGGTTTAATATGACAAATATCTCATTTGAGGGCTCATATGATCATCTTTTAAAGTATAGGGTTTACAAATGTCAAGAACGGATTTTAGGACTCTCTTTCAAAATAGTTTACACAAGCCTTCATAACTTACATGATTAACCACGACTCACATGTAACATTTGTTCAAACGTAACCTAAATGAGACCATGCATACAATACTTTCAATTCATGACACTTAGTTCTTACCTAAAATCATAACTCACGCATTGTCGACCCACCTACCATTTGGTTAAAGAGACCAAAGCTTACCCGTTGCCCGACTCACAACCCATTCGACACACACACAAACACTTTCATATTTTACTCACACGACATGTTAACCTATTTTCCAACCATGCATGCATTCGACACCATCAAAACTGTTTCAAAATATTCACGCTAGGAAAACCCATGCCTGCCAATCGACACAAACAAAACTACGACATAAGGTTAACGTGATTCTTATATACATATAACCTTCATGTTTATTCACGTTTAACTTATAACTACCCAACTTATTTCCTAACCATGCTAACTCTTACATATATAATACATGTTTATGATTTCATGCGACTACGATATGTTACTTATTATCGTGTAATGTTATATGATCGGTACAAGTATATAGGTTTCTGAAGTCACACATGCACAACAAAGGCGCGACACATATATGTGTGATACGATCACATGACTACACAAAACCCTAACGTATGATCCCTTATTCAGTCGAATGGTTTATTACATGTCACACGGCTTAGCATCAATTCGAATGGTATATTAATAATATTACACGGTTCACTCTTTATACGATTATCATGCAAAGTTTGAGACTAAAGAAGGAGGCTGATCATACCTTGGCTATGTTCGAACAGATTGCACCGAACCAAAAGAAAACCACAGCGGACGGATTGGAAAGAAAAAGAAAGCAGGGAAAAACTTTTGCCGTGACTTTGTAGAAGCTAGGGTTTCAGTTTTTATGTTTTCATGAGGTATATATACCGATCGGTTATGATGGCTTTTGGTGTGGATCGGCTTGCAACCCAAACCGGACTCCATGGGCTCATGTGTACCCTCGGCTGGCAAAAGAAGGAAAACGAGGCCCAGGGGTTTTGAGGAAATAAATCAGATCACAAAACAAATGGCTCAAGGCTTTTACTAGTTGTATACTCGACTAAGGGGAAGGGACGAGGTCCAAAGTTCATACGCGTGACTTTTATTTTCGTCGTACCAACGTCTTTAATTTATATACACGTTATGTTTTAAATATTCATAAGTTAGGTTTTTAGTTTCGTTAAATGAACGTTATTATATTTTACGTATTTTAAAATTTTAATTTCCAGGGTAAAATAGTCTTGTTATGCGTTTATATTTTTAGGGTTTTACAACTCTCCCCTTCTAAAAAGAAAATTTCGTCCTCGAAATTGGACAAGACGGAACAGAACAGCAAACAAATCGGATTTCAGAGCTTCAAGGAATATATGACGAACGCTAAACTTATCTCGGAACAAACGGATTTCTGTCAGAATCTACAAACTCATACTTTCCATAAATCAAAACAATAATCAAATATTTACAACAGACTATCCTATATTCATCAAGTAATGGCAGATAACGGATGAGATGTAGAAAATCAAACGACAAATTCTAACTTATCAGATATCTAATGATGAGATCAATCATATGCATAGACGGAACTAATCCTAATGGTCTCACTAGTTGCAGATAATCAAACTAAAAGGATCTAATGTTCCTCAAACACTTCACGAAAAATCCAAGGCCCACAAGAAGGGTACACGGAGGCGTACTGTCACACCCCCAAATTACCTGTTTTGCAGCCGAATGGAATTCCTGGGGATTGACTGTCATAGCATCACAGTTACAGATATATTGAACGACCTAAAGTGTCGTTTGGAAAACACATCGTTTGATTCAATAAAACAATCGAGTTTACAAAGTATAGGTCCCAAATGAAAATCAACTTGTGCGGAAATAAGTTTGTTACAATTCAAACGATGTTTTAAAGTGCGTAAAACCCAAGTGAGACGAGTCATCATCGCGACTCCATGATGTGTCCAAATGCATGCCATGAAGTGAATGCCTTAGATACCGAGATAAAACATGCTAAAAGTGTCAACACAAAGGTTGAGTGAGTTCATAGGGTTTGTGTTGAAATGTAAAGCCTTTCAAAATTGTTTATGCAAAGATAGGCATTGTAAATCCACTCGCCCAAGTTCCGCCCATACAAAACTTGCAACCTGTGTATTCACAACCCATTGCCAAAATGTGATATAGTTTATGTTCAAGCGCATGATGTCAAATGAATTCACAAAATAGTGCATAACTTAATGTATCCACAGTTACTTAATATAACACATAATTAAATACGGTTTCAAATTGTTCCATGACCATTAGTTCGAGATTGTACCAAGACCATTAGTTCAATGATTCTACCAAGACCATTAGTTCACCGATTATACCAAGACCATTAGCTCAATGAATATACCAAGACCATTAGCTCAATGAATATAGCAAGATAATTAGCTCAATGATAATACTAAGACAATTCTAAGCATGGCAAAACTGTTATTTATGACTAAACATTCGATTCGGATAAACATATAGTTTGCAAATATTCATGAATGTCATGAAAATAGTTGAGCATGTATCTCCCCAAAGAGTTTAATAAAACAATTAAAAGAGTAGGGCTATGACTCACTTGGTAAAATGAGGCGATGACAAAAGTGGATACATCAAATGTAGCGTGATACTTTAACCTTGACCTATTGTGAATGATATGATACGTAATGAGTTATGATGTAATGTTATGCATGCATTTCAGATGTTATTTATACCATTTGTGAGTTTTGAAAATAATACTCTTCGTCGAAAATATTCTTTTGACGTCTTGACCATTTTAAATTACTTTGCAAGTATTTACGTCAAAATGTCATCCTACACTAGTTTCTTAATGATTTATTGTGAAATTTTAACTTTTCGTCAGAAAATAATGTCGTTGGAAATTTCATGAAAGTGACAAAATGGCCTCGAAAAGCTAGTCGTAAAATGGTGTACGTCGAACGTTAGGAAACGAACTCAACGGTTTTGGAAAGCTTGTATCATAATCTCAAGTTTTGGCATTTAAGTTTTTATCCTAGAGGTCTCGAACATAAAGATAACAGAGGTTAAATATGGTGATTTTGTCCAAAATGTAGTTTAAAAATGAATTTCGCAAAGTTTAAGCAACCGTAGTTAATTCATTACAACTCCGCTATTCTAACGGTTGGTTGTTTTGGAAAATATGCTTGATGATCTCAATTTTATTAGAAGACATCTCGTTACAAAAGTTCTACGTCAACGTTAAAATAGCCTTCAATATGGGCACTTGTTTATCCGTAACACTTGTCTAGTAAAAATAATATAGTTTTCTTAAATAATAAAATTACGGCAATGTTGTGAAAACGTGTATATTTTAGTCGTTACAAACCGCTTTCTCGTATTATAAGTCCTTAGCTTCGTATCAAAGTATACTAATATATTTTTGATAAGTCGAAATAATTTATAAAGCTTAAGACTCGTTTTTGACTCGTACAATACAAAAACAGTTTGCTGAAATTTTCAAGAAATATATATTTCGTCGTCAAACTTGAAAAATTCATAACTTCTTCGTTATAGCTCCGCTTTAATCCGTTCAAGCGCCACGGATTCGTTTTAAAGTATATTTTCTAAATATCTAGGCCAAAAATTTTATGTCTACTGTCGTTTTCCAGATTTACAAAATACGATCAGACCCTTTTAATACTTGTCGAAAAGAGTTTTTCTCGTACTAAACCTATTCCAATCCCTTCAAAACAACTCCGAAGCTATTCTAATCCTACCATACACCTTCTTAGGGTGTCATGGGTTCCTAAACATCATCAAGACTAATATATAACAAGGGATAAATTATAGGATGACTTATATATATAAAACTCTTAAAAACAATGTAAAAATGGTATAAATATCCATATGTCTTGCATGCTTTGCTCAAAAATGATGAAATAAATATGAAATGATAATGAAAGATGTAAAATGAAAATGATATGCTTACTAGTTACTTGATGAGGTGATAAGAACAAGGATTAAACCTAAACACCCTAGGTTTTTATTTCAAAACCTTGATTAAGAGTGTAACTAGATTGTTTTAAACTTGATTATGGAAAAACTTTGATGAGCTCTTCTAGCACCTATGTATGACCGGTTTTGGAGAGGAAAACAAGAGAAAGTACTTTTCTAACTTATGAATAATTGTTGAATGAAATGAGTGTAGTAATTTAGATAGAGTATAGATCTATACAAGTAGAAAGTGTTTACCAAATCATTTAATGCATACCCCCCCTTGGTCGGCCAAGGGGGGAAGTATTTCACAAAATACTTTTTTTTTTTTTTTTTCTTTTATATATTGTGTAAAAATTGTGTAAGTAAATTGACATAAGTAAAGGTAACTTTGTAAAATTGTATATACATTAGTGTATTTAAGGTAGAGTTAACTAAAAATAATTTTAATGGATCAAAGTAAAGTATAATGAGATCATAAAATTGTAAAATACATTTCTTGCAAAATCTGAGTGATATAATAATTATCGTGTAGTTTTTAAGAAAAGTGTCGTAATAATATAAATTTAACGATTTATATACAAAATAAATTTAAAACACTAGGTAAACTCAAAATATTATTTTTATAAACTAAATATAAGTATAAAAATATATCGGGATCATTTTGGAAGTATCGGATTAAATGTTCAAAATAATAACTTACGCGATAACGCTTATTTAATACTGAAATTTACGCGTTTAATGTGAAATGCAAATTCATGAATGAACTAACATGATGGAAATGATGTTAATGAAATGTAGACTAAACCTAGTCTATATGAAATGTTCGTGATGATATGATCATGAATTCGCCGCTAAACCATTAAGGTTACGCGAATTTGGAACACGCAAACCTAGTTTACGATAAATGATGAAATGGTGAAGCATGAATTGTTTTTAGAAATGACCTGAAAGTACGAGTTGTCACATTCGCCCATCCAAAAAGGAATTCATCCACGAATTCAGTTCGTGTTAGTCTATCGAATTTTTTTTTTTTTTTTTTTTGAGTTTATGATGAATATCGAGGAGAGAAGACATGGAGAAGTGTCGTTACGGTTGTCGATGATTGAGAGCGTACAAAACATAGTATTGGATAAATCTCCCATGAGTAATACTTTGACTTTGGAATATGTGAAAATTTTGCTTGCACTAAGATTTATAAATAACTGCTCCCAACATAACATGATCCCTCCAGAATTAGACATAGTTAGCTAGGCTATGTATAATTAAGGAACGATGATGTGACGTTCGGTTTAGTTGTTATAACTCTCAATGTTTACAAAGATTTAAACCGTGTCGTTAAAATGGCAGTTAAAGTGAAAGGAAGTAAAACCCTTGTAAATGATATCGAATCGGAAGAAAATAAAGTACGATAGATGAGAATATTTTACAACGAGTGGTTTATCAAACAGTAATACATCTTAAGTCATAAAGATCCGGATACGATGGGAGACATAAACTTAGTACGACATAGCACATAAGGAAAATGAGACTGTTAGTTTCTAAACTTCTTCGTCTTCCGTTGTTGATACCTTGACGAGCTTCTCCTCCTCCTAACATGTATGCATTCCCATGAGCACCTTCAACTTGTTGACCTTGGTTTTGAGGACATCGATTACGATAATGTCCTTGCTCACCGCATCCGTAACATGTACCCATGGCCTTGCCTCTACAGCCTTCGGCAAGGTGTCCCGATTGTTGACACTTGTAGCACTTAGCGGGACAAAGACCCGTGTGATGATACTTACATCGATTACATAGTGGGTAGGTTCCAAGATAACCTCTGCCTTCTATTGGTGCAACTACATAAACCATTGCGCTTGCCCTCTATTCGTTGTTGATGATGGTTAGTGTTACGGTTTTGGTTGTTGTTGTTATAACCTCCTTGGTCGCTTTTCCCATTTCCTTTTGTTGTTGTTGATTTGGTTATCGCCGTTGTTGTTGTTGTTTTGGTTATTGTTGTAGTTGGTGCGGTTGTTGGTATTGTTGTTACGGTTGGTGTTGGTGATGTTGCCCTCTTTACTACTTGTGCCATGAGCTTTTGAGACACTCGAATAGATTCCTCAATCGTTTGGATCAAAGGAAGTCACATCACCTTGAATAATCTCGAAGTCCTTCAATGAAAGCCTCCAAGAGCTTCTCATTATCCGAAACCATAGATGGGCATAACACGCCAATTCTTGAAACCTTCGAATGTAAGTATCAATGTCATATCCAATAGTTACCAACTCGTAGAATTCGGTCTCCAACTTCTTCACCTCCGTATGCGGACAAAACTTCTTTGTTACCAAACCTTTAAATTGCTCCCAAGTGAGCTTGAAAGCATTTTCCATTCCCATCGGCCGAGCATAAGAGTTCCACCACGACAACGCTCCATCAAGTAGTGTACTCGTAGCAAACTTGACCTTGCTATCATCCGGCAATTACATAACAAAACACGGACTCCAATTTCTCGAACCATCTAACCATGGCAGTGGCCCTTCGGTACCCTTAAACTTAGTGGGATCTCCACTTTGAAATCCTTATACGAACAACTTCTAACTCCGGACCCTCCTGCATTTCCTGCAGAAGAAGAAGCCTAGCGGCTTGACTTCCCTCGCAATTCTAGCGGCTTGGCGATGAGCATGGCCTCAAGAGCAAGCAGCAGAACCACCGCTTCCTTTCAATCCTTAGAGCATCGGCTATGCTATCCCTTACCAACTTTTGAATAGCCGCTTGGGTCATTTCGGTGTAGCTTTCTTGATGTCATATCTTCTTCAAAACAAGAGGAAATGTGAGACGTAGCAAAATCCCATGTTAAAATATGGGCTCTAAAGAGAGGTGATATGAGATAATAGATTTGAGGTTATCTTTTAAAAAATGAATGATGGATTCCAAGAAGATGGGTTATGAGGTGTTGTAAGTGCTTAAAATGTATAATGGTTTAGTGACTTAATGTGTTAATAACGTGTAACTCGACATGTTAGTGGTGAAACAAAGGAGTGAGAGTGACTTTGCCCTACTTAAAGGTTTATCTCGGCATTCGACATTATCGGTGATGAGTCAATTGATGTAAAAATTGTGATAGGGAATGACAAGGAATTCTCCACATTAGAGTATGAAGAAAGAATAATGGAATGGGTATTTGAAGGCATCTATGTGACAATCGATTTGAAATGAAAGTAAATAACTCGAAAATGTACGATAAACCGCATGTAAAGTGAACATGCACTTATGATGAAATGATGAGATGCTATGATAATGTAGTTATAGTCTAGGGTCAATGATGCAACCTAGTTCTCTATAATCAAGCTCGATGCCAATCACACACCCCAAATTACTGCTTTGTAGCGGAATGGAATTCACGGGATTGATCGTCATAGCATCACAATTCTGTATATATTGAACAACCTAAAGTGTCGTTTGGAAAACACATCGTTTGATTCAATAAAACAATCGAGTTTACAAAGTATAGGTCCCAAATGAAAATCAACTTGTGCGGAAATAAGTTTGTTACAATTCAAACGATGTTTCAAAGTGCGTAAAACCCAAGTGAGACGAGTCGTCATCGCGACTCCATGATGTGTCCAAATGCATGCCATGAAGTGAATGCCTTAGATACCGAGATAAAACATGCTAAAAGTGTCAACACAAAGGTTGAGTGAGTTCATAGGGTTTGTGTTGAAATGTAAAGCCTTTCAAAATCGTTTATGCAAAGAAAGGCATTGTAAATCCACTCGGCCCAAGTTCCGCCATACAAAACTTGCAACCCGTGTATTCACAACCCATTGCCAAAATGTGATATAGTTTATGTTCAAGCGCATGATGTCAAATGAATTCACAAAATAGTGCATAACTTAATGTATCCACAGCTACTTAATATAACACATAATTTGTACGGTTTCAAATTGTTCCATGACCATTAGTTCAGATTGTACCAAGACCATTAGTTCAATGATTCTACCAAGACCATTAGTTCACCGATTATACCAAGACCATTAGCTCAATGAATATACCAAGACCATTAGCTCAATGAATATAGCAAGACAATTAGCTCAATGATAATACTAAGACAATTCTAAGCATGGCAAAATCTGTTATTTCATATGACTAAACATTCGATTCGGATAAACATATAGTTTGCAAATATTCATGAATGTCATGAAAATAGTTGAGCATGTATCTCCCCAAAGAGTTTAATAAAACAATTAAAAGAGTAGGGCTATGACTCACTTGGTAAAATGAGGCGATGACAAAAGTGGATACATCAAATGTAGCGTGATACTTTAACCTTGACTTATTGTGAATGATATGATACGTAATGAGTTATGATGTAATGTTATGCATGCATTTCGTATGTTATTTATACCATTTGTGAGTTTTGAAAATAATACTCTTCGTCGAAAAATACTCTTTTGACGTCTTGATCATTTTTAAATTACTTTGCAAGTATTTACGTCAAAATGTCATCCTACACTAGTTTCTTAATGATTTATTGTGAAATTTTAACTTTTCGTCGTAAAATAATGTCGTTGGAAATTTCATGAAAGTGACAAAATGGCCTCGAAAAGCTAGTCGTAAAATGGTGTACGTCGAACGTTAGGAAACGAACTCAACGGTTTTGGAAAGCTTGTATCATAATCTCGAAGTTTTGGCATTTAAGTTTTTATCCTAGAGGTCTCGAACATAAAGATAACAGAGGTTAAATATGGTGATTTTGTCCAAAATGTAGTTTAAAAATGAATTTCGCAAAGTTTAAGCAACCGTAGTTAATTCATTACAACTCCGCTATTCAAACGGTTGGTTGTTTTGGAAAATATGCTTGATGATCTCAATTTTATTAGAAGACATCTCGTTACAAAAGTTCTACGTCAACGTTAAAATAGCCTTCAATATGGGCACTTGTTTATCCGTAACACTTGTCTAGTAAAAATAATATAGTTTTCTTAAATAATAAAATTACGGCAATGTTGTGAAAACGTGTATATTTTAGTCGTTACAAATCCGCTTTCAACGTATTATAAGTCCTTAGCTTCGTATCAAAGTATACTAATATATTTTTGATAAGTCGAAATAATTTATAAAGCTTAAGACTGCTTTTGACTCGTACAATACAAAAACAGTTTGTTGAAATTTTCGTGAAATATATATTTCGTCGTCAAACTTGAAAAATTCATAACTTCTTCGTTATAGCTCCGCTTTAATCCGCTCAAGCGCCACGGATTCGCTTTTAAAGTATATTTTCTAAATATCTAGGCCAAAAATTTTATGTCTACTGTCGTTTTCCAGATTTACAAAATACGATCAGACCTTTTTAATACTTGTCGAAAAGAGTTTTTCTCGTACTAAACCTATTCCAATCCCTTCAAAACAACTCCGAAACTATTCTAATCCTACCATACACCTTCTTAGGGTGTCATGGGTTCCTAAACATCATCAAGACTAATATATAACAAGGGATAAATTATAGGATGACTTATATATATAAAACTCTTAAAAACAATGTAAAAATGGTATAAATATCCATAAGTCTTGCATGCTTTGCTCAAAAATGATGAAATAAATATGAAATGATAATGAAAGATGTAAAATGAAAATGATATGCTTACTAGTTACTTGATGAGGTGATAAGAACAAGGATTAAACCTAAACACCCTAGGTTTTTATTTCAAAACCTTGATTAAGAGTGTAACTAGATTGTTTTAAACTTGATTATGGAAAAACTTTGATGAGCTCTTCTAGCACCTATGTATGACCGGTTTTTGGAGAGGAAAAACAAGAGAGAAGAACTTTTCTAACTTATGAATAATTGTTGAATGAAATGAGTGTAGTAATTTAGATAGAGTATAGATCTATACAAGTAGAAAATGTTTACCAAATAATTTAATGCATACCCCCCCTTGGTCGGCCAAGGGGGGAAGTATTTCACAAAATACTTTTTTTTTTTTTTTTTTTTATATATTGTGTAAAAAATTGTGTAAGTAAATTGACATAAGTAAAGGTAACTTTGTAAAATTGTATATACATTAGTGTATTTAAGGTAGAGTTAACTAAAAATAATTTTAATGGATCAAAGTAAAGTATAATGAGATCATAAAAATTGTAAAAATACATTTCTTGCAAAATCTGAGTGATATAATAATTATCGTGTAGTTTTTAAGAAAAGTGTCGTAATAATATAAATTTAACGATTTATATACAAAATAAATTTAAAACACTAGGTAAACTCAAAATATTATTTTTATAAACTAAATATAAGTATAAAAATATATCGGGATCATTTTTGGAAGTATCGGATTAAATGTTCAAAATAATAACTTACGCGATAACGTTTATTTAATACGAAATTTACGCGTTTAATGTGAAATGCAAATTCATGAATGAACTAACATGATGGAAATGATGTTAATGAAATGTAGACTAAACCTAGTCTATATAAAATGTTCGTGATGATATGATCATGAATTCTCCGCTAAACCATTAAGGTTACGCGAATTTGGAACACGCAAACCTAGTTTACGATAAATGATGAAATGGTGAAGCATGAATTGTTTTGAGAAATGACCTGAAAGTACGAGTTGTCACACGTACACATTTAGAGGAAACATAGCAGTCCATAGTCTACACAAATCATAACAATTAGGTACAGAATTCCAATCAAACATGAGGGGTGACAAATAACAGATACAAGTCAAAGTCCATTCACGTATCAACCACAGGCATTTCCCAGACGTCATATAATTTCAATAAGTTCAAATTATATGATCTCGGTATTATCACGTTGATCAGGCGTCATAATACTTGCATCACATAACAAGTTCTTATTGTCATCATATTCGGTCCCGGGTCATGGCATAACACATAACCAGAATCACGACAAAACATATCACATACAGATAGCAAGTAATATACTATAACAGACCAGATTCACATGAGTATACCATCATGATGGTCATACTTTATTCCAAGCGGTGATTAAGCAACATCATTAAGAAAACAAATAGCAGACGAAACCTATAAGGACTAACGGAAACTTAATGAATCTATCAGAAAGGAACAACAAACAGGAACTATACTTCCAAAATTTTGTTTTATTCCCACTAATCAAACAAAATTGCAGAATTGTCATAAGATGAACTTCCAAAACAAAACTTAATAATCCAAGATTCAATCATCTAAATGAAAACAAAAGGACCTAAACTCAAAATCCAATGTCAGGAATTTCTCATAAGGAGGACAACTAATCAGGAGTGCACATTTCTATTCTTGTACCGGATTAAACCTACTAGAAGCTGTAGACTCTAAATCCGAGTCCACCTCGTATTCTTCCTCATCTTCTTCTTCTTCCTATTCTTCCTCACGTATCCATCCGTTCTTATTTCCTTCGCGCTGCGGTAGTAAGCGACTAGCAAAGTCACTTCTTCGATTCCTCTCTTCCTCTTCCGGCACACGGTCCACAAAAGCATACAAATCGCGACTCCTAGTCCAACCCACTCCTCCATCTTCAACGAACTTTGGACATCTATCATGATACCTAGTGGTGAAACCTTGGTTCTCAACGAATTTAGTTTCGTACTCCTTTACTACTTTTCCGTCTACGTCCTTTAAGGTCAGCTTCTCCTCAATTGTGCATGGCCACATACTAGCCGGAACTCGTATTCTCCTGTTGGTCCGCTTCACTTTACCAAACCTCTTGCAGCCTTTAGCAATAACAACGGTCCACCTCATCCTCTCCTTAGGTTGTCTAGCTGGTCCTTGTTCGTTCCTATCAGGTGAATTTGAACGAAGAGGGATCACCATCTAAAAGAATAACCAACTATTAGCAAGGTCTAAGTACGATAGTGGACGCAAAGAAAGTACGCAGAAGGGAAATCCTAAATCTACCCAATCCTCACATGTCATAGCCTAAGCTCTAAGGGTCCTAAAACCTAGATCTCTGATACCATAAATTGTAACACCCCAACCCGACAAGGGTAAAGATATCGCAAATACGGTTTCATATCAGAACTTTAAATACTATACAATAGCGAAAGCCTTTACAAAATATTCAAAAAGAAAACATAAATACCTAAACTTCAAAATAAATCTAAGATCTCTATGGCCAAATCTTGCTCTCAGCTCTACTTTCAACCCAGATCAGCTATCCCATAAGCTTATCTTGAATACCTAACAACCTGCCGCAGGAAAAGAAAATGCGGTTGAGCTTACAAAGCCCAGTGAACAGATATAACGAAACAAAAGCTAAACAAAACAAATATACAAATAACGAAATCGCAACGAAATAAAATTACTGAATCAATTAGGATTTGGCGGAAGCACAAATATACATAAATCCAAAAGACACACATAACAGTTTAAACACCTCATAGCACATTAATGACACAAATGCAAACACTTCAGAATAACCAGACACTTAACATATCAAGACAATTGATTACATATAAACCAAACGAAAAGTCTAAAGACTAACGGAAACAATTCCTAGAAACTAATCCTGGCATTCATACAAATCAATTAATCAGCATTTAACTCCCTTAAATCAATATTGCAAAGAATGAAAATAGCATCAAATCATGGCGATCACACATACGGATAGAAAACATAGTAGACAAACTATAACTAAATAGACAAAGACATAACATAGCCATTACCAATTATCGAATGATATCATAAGCTAAACCGGTTCTCGGATCAAATCTTAACATCAGCAGAGTTTTAACATGGCAGGTCACATATGCAGATAGATAGCTAACCGATAGGCAAGGTTTATAAAATAACTGAACCATCATAGATACTTAACTTCCAAAACACTCTATTGTACACTAACACATTCATCTCGCAGATCAACGCATTCACGTAACATTAAGCTAACATAATATCAGATACTATAAATCATGTTTAAACATATAAATATTATCCTAGCATGGCAACTAGAACCCACTTGAACATATACGTCATAAGCACATTCACCAACATATCATATAGGATACATAATATAACACTCGAAAATACCAAATCATAACAGAATGCTTAACACAGAAGTAACACGTAAAGGTTTAGTTAACTACCACAAGCCCAGAACGTATCATATCAGAAACATCATAAATATACAGAAATAATCTTAGAAAATAATTTGGAGTAGCTAGCTCCCAGAAGTTGTGAAGACGCGTATTGCACACGACATCATTCACTAGACAAATCATCTCGGATAATGATCGATCTAGGATGCATCCATACGCCCCACAAACATATATGGGTAATATAATATAACTTGAGCTCGTAACAGATAACAGATAAGGGACATGGCAGAACTTCACTCTACTGCCCTAGAGTCATGTCAGATGTGCATCTCTGACACGGACATGGAACCCCCATGACTAGTTATTATTTTGGCTCGGGTGTCAAACTAACTTAGGTCGAACAGATTATTATAAATAACACAGATCATAATCAAGCACAAAGGTCAACAGATAACATATTAGATAGCTCATATAAGGTTCATATTCAGATATTCAGAAGTAGAAGTTTATATCACAATCACAAATCATACATTCATATCTAGCAGTTCATAATTAAACTTAGTGAGGTTCAATAATTATGCATATCAGAGTCTTCTTAACACAAGTTCAAAACAGATATTGCATGGTTCAATAAAACAGAAGTCCAGATAAACAACAGATCACACAATCAGAAAAGGGTCCATAGCAATGTCATCGGAAACCCTAATAAATAAAATAGGAAAACTAACGAAAAGAACTTCATAAGGAACCTTAACTGAAAAGGTCAGAATATTTGTACCTTAAAGCAAATGAGAGAAAAGCAAACGAACGAGTGAATCACGAAGATGTAACGTCGCGTCTCCTTCAACGAATCTACACGGATTATGATTTATTTAATACTCATTAGCATCATTAAGTTATAACGGATTTATCTCGTTCACACTCTTATAGTCGTAAGTATAATCTTATTCTTAGTGACGGACGGAATTACAACATTTTAGAGTATTAATCATTAATTAGCCAAACTCATGGGTTTAATATGACAAATATCTCATTTGAGGGCTCATATGATCATCTTTTAAAATATAGGGTTTACAAATGTCAAGAATGGATTTTAGGACTCTCTTTCAAAATAGTTTACACAAGCCTTCATAACTTACATGATTAACCACGACTCACATGTAACATTTGTTCAAATGCAACCTAAATGAGACCATGCATACAATACTTTCAATTCATGACACTTAGTTCTTACCTACAATCATAACTCACGCATTGTCGACCCACCTACCATTTGGTTAAAGAGACCAAAGCTTACCCGTTGCCCGACTCACAACCCATTCGACACACACACAAACACTTTCACATTTTACTCACACGACATGTTAACCTATTTTCCAACCATGCATGCATTCGACACCATCAAAACTGTTTCAAAATACTCACGCTAGGAAAACCCATGCCTGCCAATCGACACAAACAAAACTACGACATAAGGTTAACGTGATTCTTATATACATATAACCTTCATGTTTATTCACGTTTAACTTATAACTACCCAACTTATTTCCTAACCATGCGTTAACTCTTACATATATAATACATGTTTATGATTTCATGCGACTACGTATAAGTTACTTATTATGCGTGTAATGTTATATGATCGGTACAAGTATATAGGTTTCTTAAGTCACACATGCACAACAAAGGCGCGGCACATATATGTGTGATACGATCACATGACTACACAAAACCCTAACGCATGATCCCTTATTCAGTCGAATGGTTTATTACATGTCACACGGCTTAGCATCAATTCGAATGGTATATTAATCATATTACACGGTTCACTCTTTATACGATTATCATGCAAAGTTTGAGACTAAAGAAGGAGGCCGATCATACCTTGGCTATGTTCGAACAGATTGCACCGAACCAAAAGAAAACCACAGCGGACGGATTGGAAAGAAAAAGAAAGCAGGGACTTTGTAGAAGCTAGGGTTTCAGTTTTTATGTTTTCATGAGGTATATATACCGATTGGTTATGATGGCTTTTGGTGTGGATCGGCTTGCAACCCAAACCGGACTCCATGGGCTCATGTGTGCCCTCAGCTGGCAAAAGAAGGAAAACGAGGCCCAGGGGTTTTGAGGAAATAAATCGGATCACAAAACAAATGGCTCAAGGCTTTTACTAGTTGTATACTCGACTAAGGGGAAGGGACGAGGTCCAAAGTTCAAACGCGTGACTTTTATTTTTGTCGTACCAACGTCGTTAATTTATATACACATTATGTTTTAAATATTCATAAGTTAGGTTTTTAGTTTCGTTAAATGAACGTTATTATATTTTACGTATTTTAAAATTTTGATTTCAAGGGTAAAATAGTCTTGTTATGCGTTTATATTTTTAGGGTTTTACATAAACCCTAAAGGCTTTACTATTCAATGAGTAGCCAACCAGATAACCACTATCAGATTTTCCATCAAAATTACCTAAATGGTCAATGGTATTGAGAATAGACACATGACACCCAAAAGGTGTAAGAAAGTCTAGTGTGGGCTTTTTACCTAAAAACAGCTCATAGGGAGTCTTGCCATGAGGCTTTACAATGAGTACCCTATTCTGAACATAACAAGCAGTATTAACTGTCTCAGCCCAAAATGTTGTGGGTAACTTGGAATATGCTAACATGGTCCTAGCAGCCTCAATCAAAGTCCTATTTCTCCTTTCAGCAACTCCATTTTGCTGAGGAGTTCTAGCTACACTGTATTCTCTCTTAATATCCTTAAGTTGATAGAAATCATTCATCACTTGGTTCTTAAACTCTGTCCCATTATCACACCTAATGATTTTAACTTTCTTATTAGCTAGGTTTTCTACTGCAGCTATGTAAGACTTAAAGATTTCACTGGTCTCATCCTTAGTGTTCAAAAAGAAAACCCAAGGAAATCTGCTAAAATCATCAACCACAACCAAACAATACTTCTTCAAATCCAAGCTACTTACATTGGTGGGGCCAAATAAATCCATGTGCAGCATATGAAGTGGTTGGGTGATAGAGTTAAAAACCTTAGGCTTACAAGAGGCTCTATGCTGCTTCCCTTTGAGACAAGCACTACATGTCTGTTTGTTTTCAAATCTTTTTGAAGGTAAACCTCTTACAAGGTTATTTTAGCTAAAAGATTGATTACCTTAAAGTTCACATGACCTAGCCTTCTATGCCATAATATAGATTCATCCAAAGAAGCTGTAGCAACTAAACATGTAAGATTGTCTTTGGGCACTATGTTCTTCATATTGACACTGTAAAGATTGCTTTTCCTAGGAAACTTAAGTAGAACCTGATCATCACTAGGCAACTTAAATTTAGGAGATAAAACCAAGCAATCAGTATCTGTTAACAAAACAAAATTCTTCTTGTCACACATTTGTGACACACTGAACTGATTGTATTTGAGTTCTTTCACATAGTACACATCTTCAAATTCCAAATTACCAGTCTTGATTGTGCCTTTACCAGTAATCCTTCCACCTATTCCACCTCCAAAAGAAACATATCCTCCATTCAAATCAGTGAAGTCTGAAATATAGGATAGATTTCCAGTCATGTGCCTGGAACATCCACTGTCTGAATAGCCAAGATCATCATTATTGTTGGAGTGTGCCTGCACATAAAACAAGGAAAATTAGTTCCTTTTGGGGACCCAAGCCATTACTGACTTGGATCTGCCTTGTGCATCAATGTAATCTTATTTCTTGAAAGTAATTGATCCACTTTTGGGCTGAGTAGTCTTTATCACCCAACAAGCTGAGGGCTTAACAGCATTGCCCTTGTTTCCCTTTGCAACATTCACTTTAGAGCCAACTGGTTTCATTTTAGGCTTAAAAGTATTAACTTTTGGCCTGACAGTATTAAGTTTGGGCTCATAAGTATTAACCTTTTTCTTGTAAAACTTGATTTGTTCATCATAAGAGTTAAAGGTTTGTGCTAATTTAAAGGACCTTGGTGAAGTAGATGATGATTTTGAAAAGTTTCTTTTAGGTCTTTCACCAAATACTCTGGGTTGTGGTCTAGCAGTACTAACTGGCCTTGCATTATTCAAGGGTTTTATGCCAGTTTTGAGAAGAACTGCTCTGGGGGTCATGATGGGTTGGGGTCTCAAAGGGTGTCTGTAGTGAGCCTGCAGATGAGAGAAACTACCACACACAAAGCAAGATTTGTTATACATGACAAATTCATCTCCTAGTTGTTCTGATTTTAACTGATTCCAGTTTCTCTTGTTACCTCTAGGACTAGATGACCTGTTTATATACATCTCATCATATTTTACTGGCTTTCTAATAGGTTTGTCAAATGATCTTACAGGTTTAGTGGCCTATACTTGCTTTGGTTCACTAGACACAACACTAGCCTTTTTATTTTCAGATTCAGACACCTTAGGTAAGGAGGTGTCACTAGCACTTTTAAACACTTCATCAGTCTTTTTAGGGAAAGTACTTTTGATTGTAGGGCCTCGAACAAATGTGGGTTCCTGAAACTCTGCTAATCCAGTGTGGGCAAGATCTATACTAAGAGGTGAATGAACTCCTCTGAATGGGTGTGGTACTGCATTATAACCTATACCTGATTTTGCTTTGCTAGTTAGAGCTTTTTCAAGGAATTTATCAACTCTCTCAGTGTTATAATGTTTTGCGTCTTAAAGAGCCTCAATACTTAAGTCTATGTTATCTTTAGCTATAGTGACTTTCTCTAGTTCTTCTTTTAACACATTTATGGTGATTTCTTTAAAAGAGATTTCCCTATTAAGCACAACAGTTGTTTCAGTAAACAGAGACTCATTTTCTTTATAATGCTTAACTTGTTTTTCTAAGACTGCTAAACCTCTCTTATGATTTGCTAAGTTATACTCAGTTTTAGAAAGTTCTTTAGACACATAATCAAACCTGGTTTTTAGCTCTAAATATTTTCCTAATGGAATGCATGTATCTGAACAATTAAGTACCTTAGATACCAAAGCCATGTTGATTGGGGTTTCTTCTTCATCTGCCATGAAGCTCCAATCATATCCAGCGCCATCAACAGCCACCTTGTCAGCATCAGTATGTCTCCCTTGCTCCTAGGGCTTTTGCATTCCCTGGCAAAATGCCCAAGCTTGCCACAGTTGTAGCATTCAACCTTTCCCTTGTCAAACCCAGCAACATCTGCATCATTAATTTTAATCTGCCTTCCAGTTTTCTTCATGAACCTTTTTTCCCTCATGCTCATCAGGGCAATGTTCCATTTGATGTCCATCTCCTCCATGTCATCTTCATGGATTTGTCTCAGATCATCATGAGTGATCTGGGATCCATGACTTTGTTCAGCATAGATTGTGCCTTCATTGATACCTGTTGCAGTAGTCACTGAGCTATCAGTATTAACATTAGTACTAGGAGTACTAACATCAAAGCTATCCATATCATTGCTAGTGCCAAGATGAGCCACAAAGGCTATGTTTTGTGACCCAAAACTGGAAGATGCAGCTGCTTTCCTCTTCATATCTTGTTGAATCACCTTAAAGCTGTTGAACAGATTGTCCAACTTCATAGTTTCGAAATCTGGCTTGTTCTTCCATACAATGACATGAGTGTCCCATTTGGGTGATGGAAGATTTCTAACAAACCTGAGGTTGACATCTTATATGGAGAACTCCACATCCAATACAGCCAATTGACTAAAAAGTTTTTGAAGCCTATTATAAACTGAGTCAATGGACTCAGTTGCACCAGCAATGAAGTTTTCAAATTCTTGCTTCAACAGAGTCTTTTGAGTTTTCTTGGTTACAGAATCTCCACCAAATCTGGTTTCAATTGCCTTTAACAGATTCTGTGCATCTTTGTGTTTGTTGAAGGTGAGTTGATGATCATCAGGAATTGCCATAAGTAAAAGACTTCTAGCCTTGAGATCATTGCCTCTTAGAGCCTGATGAGTGTGTAAATACTCATCATTTTTGGTTAAATATGAACTGCAAAACGTTTAAAAATGCTCAGAAATGCATCAAAATACTGAAAATATCTCAAAGTTGCATTTTATATGTTTCAGATGCAAAATGTTTAAAATCAGATGAAAAATGAGCTAAGTTTGCATAATTGGCAGTTTCAGTCCCCCAAGTTTCAAAAGTTGTCAGAAATAGTCCCTGAGCACTTATTTCAAAAGTAAAATCACCAAAGGTCCTTTTAAAATCATAAGTTGTCAAAATTAGTCCTTTGGTGAAAAATATCAAAAGTTTTGAGAAATTACAAATTTGGTCCTTCAAGTTTCAAAATTGGCAAAAATGGTCCTTGGAAAATTGAAAATGTCAAGTTTGGTCCTTGTACTATTGAAACTTGCCACTTTTTGTCCCTTGGAACAACTTTGTGAAAATGGCAGCCTTGGTCCTTGTATTTTCAGAATTTGCAATATAGGTCCTTGTTTATTAAATCCTTTACACCCATTGGACCCTTGTCAAAACCCCAAGTGACCCCCTGCCAAACCAATTGGACCCCTTCATTTGACCCCCCCCCCTTTAATATTAAACCACGGTCAAATGAAGTCCCCCGCCCATTTAAAATATAAAAAACACTCACGGGTTTCCCTTCCCCCCTCCATCATCACACCTTGCCTGCAACTCCTTCCCCCTCCATCATCATCACTACTACCCTCCACCTCACCCCAAGCCAAGATGCATTCAATGCATCTTCAACCTAACACTCAACCCCAACTGGCATATATACCATTTTGGCTCCAAATTTCATCAAACGGCCAAAAATGATACCAACCAATCCAAGGGCCAAGATTATAGATGGGATTCACTCAGAGGACACGTGGAAAGAGATTTTGCATATAAAAGAAGGAGGAGATAGAGAGAAGAGAGTAGTACTTAGTTTAATTTCCAAATGTATGTCGTTTTAAATTTCTAAGTCTTAAATAAACTCTTAGTTGTAATTTCAAGTTTAAT
Organism: Chrysanthemum lavandulifolium; assembly: GCA_022545495.1. NCBI lineage: Eukaryota > Viridiplantae > Streptophyta > Magnoliopsida > Asterales > Asteraceae > Chrysanthemum > Chrysanthemum lavandulifolium. The sequence continues at coordinate 559,504 of JAHFWF010000025.1, read as the reverse complement.
TTGTATCAAACTAAAGTATTTCAGTGTATTGCAACTATTTTCAAGCATCAATTCAAGTTTGTGTTTACAATTCATGTTTCATGTTCACTGTTTCAAATTTCAGTTTCTAACTCTTATGTACAAGCTCCTATTAGCTTATTTTTAAGCTCAAACAAGCTTACATAAGCTTCTTATAGCTTTTTATAAGCTTATATATCAGTTTCAAGCAAATTGGGTTCTTGGTCAACCAAAGTCAATCTGGGCCAAAGTTGAGAAGGAAATGGATATGGGTGTAGCAGTGCTGGATTTGGGTTGATTCTGAGTTCAATGGGTTGATTTATATAGGATAGAGGTTCATTGGTTCACTGATTTCAAGCCATTGTGGCTAGGACCTTATGTAAGCTCAAATCCAATTTATTGCATAATCTTTGTTTGTAGTCATTAATAGTCTTTATTTGTTAATTAGGTTGTATTAAGGTTAGTTAAATTCAGTTTGATCAATAGCATTAGCTAGTTTAGCAGTTGGGTTAGTGTTAATTGCAAATCACTCATATTAAGGTGTGTTTGGATCAGTGTGTTAATCTGAGAGTGAGTCTTTGTTTGTACTTGACAATTGCACTATCTGTCTTAAAATAAGTAATTAGACTCATATGAGTCAGTTGTTTGTGCCTTAGAACCTTAAAAGTCAAAATATTGTGTTAACTGTCTTAATTCCTTAACTGTTTGGATTTTGGAAAAGTAAAAACTTGTTTTGTGTTAAGAATTCATAGGCATAGCTTGTAATAGCTTCTTTTCATCATTTAACATCAACATCAGTCCTCAAAGTGGATTCAAAGTTCAACTAAGTCAAACTTTCAAAACTGCTCAAAAGTCAAAACATGAAAAAGTCAGTTTGAGCCCAAATGGAGTGATTTTTCATTGATTCATTCTTGGGTCAAACTAAGTGAAACTTGGGGTTTAAGAAGTTCAGTTGGTCTATTTTCTTAACATCATTTTTGTAGATATTTGTGAATTTTTTATAAGCTTCAAAAATGCTTGTCAAAATGGGTGTAAATCCCCTGTACACACTCAGTATTAACTGAGTGTGCACAGGTTTTGTGCAAGGGTTGCACAGGGCTCAGCTTAGCTCACTTTGGTGTGGTCTTTGGTTCATAAGTTCTTAGCCAGGTCTAGTTTAGATTCCAACTTATGCTTTTCATTTTCAGCTAGTTGGGTAGCTTGTGCTTAATCTCCAAAGTAGTAGGCTAAACTGTTTTTTAGCACATAAGCTCAAAATAATCAAATCTGAGTAGCTTGTGTTTCTGAGGTTTAAGCTAGTTAATATTAGTTGCATTTGGGTATTCTTAGCATATTATAGCTTTTGTGTTGCTGTGGTGGTCTTTGCTTTCCATTTGCTTAATACAAGTGCTTATTCATAAGCACTTGTCATTGCAGTTGCATTTTCTTACACACAACCCCCTATTTTTATATTTTTCTTAGATTCAGTATATTATTGTAGACTTTTCTTGAATTTTTCAGATTTTACTAAGTCAGTTTGCTATTTTTCTGCATTTAAATCAGTTTTTAGGCCTTTTAATTAGCATTTAATACAATTAATTCGTAAAAGTTTCAAAAAATAATTTTTCATTTTTCCTAGGTTAAGATAAATATAAAAGTCAAAAAATATTTTTCAGATTTTTCTTAGTTAAATTTGTATTTTAAGTAATTTAAGTAGTTTTAAATAGTTTTTAATTCATAGAAAATAGAAAATAATCGAAAAATACAAAAATAGTTTTGAAAATTCTCTTTGTTATTTTAGATTTTTCCAAGTCATAATTTAATTTTTCTAGCTTTATTTCCTATTTTCTTGTATTTTAGGTTATTATTAAATAGTTAAAAATAGTTTTTAATTAATAATAATTAGATAAATAGTTTTAAAAATAATTTTCTTTTTCTAAAATTTTTCTTTTATCATTAGGTTTGTAAAAATGTCATTTTCATATTTTTAGGATTAATATTGTTTAATTTTCACATTTTCTTTTGTACGTCGCGTAGTTTTTAATTTAAGTTTTAAAACAGAAAAATCAAAAACATCATTTTAAAAATAGTGATAGCATTTATTTAATATATTTTATCTTTTTAATTTTCTTTAATTTGCATTTAAGCCCCTGTAATTTGTATACTCTTTCTTTAGTTATAATCAATCAGAATCCTTTTCCGTTCAAATCCTCTCGATCACTACACGTTTGACTATTCTCGCACAGCTCGTTGGGACATAACGACCTGGGGAAACACTATACTCTCCTGGACTTCATTGCATTTGGTTCCAGACTGTTTGAAGCTTGTTACGGTTGGCCATTCACAAGTGCTAGCTTGCGTGATAAAACTTGACCGTCTTGGCACGAATCAAATTTTGGCGCCACGCCGGGAGTCATGCTAATTATCTTACGTTTAGCGATTAGTGATTTGGATATTCACTCCTTGTTCATACCATCTATATGTATTTATATTTTCTTATAAAATCCAAAAATCCAAAAACATCTTAAAATCAAAACCCAAAAGATTTTCATTCTTTGTTTTTACAACATGTTTTCAAAATACCAAAATATTCCTCTTTACCCTCTTACCCTTTTTGATTCTTTATCCCTTTACCCTCTATCCATTTGATTCTAACTTCTTCTCATGGAATCTCTCGACTACGACGATTCGGGACGAATTTGAAAAACGTCATACTTTATCACAAATGTCAAGAATTCGTGTTGTTCGTGATGATCCATTAATTCTGCGTAGGGAAATGGAACGAGAAACCGGCGTGACAAAGGACCGGTACATCCTACGATATTGGAAGTGCTAAATCGTCCAACCTACGGTTATCCAAAGATCTAAACCCTCAATTGCTCCTAAGCCGCCTAAAATTGATCCTAAACTTTCACGATTTACGGTTAAAAGCAAACATGCGAATTTAGACCGGTGACTAGCAAGAATGACTTGCCTAATCTTCACGTTTCTCAAGAACCGAACCGGAGACCATAACGGAAGTGGTGGAAATTGCTAGCTCTCGAGCACACCACTTGTCCCACCTCCGGATTTTTCAAAATATTCTTGAGACTTGATAGTCATTCGGATCATCATGTTGGTTTTGTTGATTCTTTGAATAAACCAATTCCTTCTCATAACTCTCAAATGAAATCGTTTATTCCTTGTGTCGGTTGTGGTGAGCCTCTTTTGGTTCACCACATCGTTGGTGTGCGTGTGTACAATGTGGTAATGATATTCATAACGGAGTTGTTTGTTTTGTGGTTCGAGGAATTCATTTGATTATGATCCTAATCCGAACTCATTTAGCGACCCTCAAACTTTTCCAATTACCCACCACACCGACTTATCTTCATATAATCAACATAACTATGTGAATTTTGTGGAGGTCCTCACCAAGGATTTGAGTGTCAATCCGAAACATGTTTGTCTATGAGCAGTTTTCGGTGATACTCGAACTTTGGTTATGACCCATATCCATATAATTCACGGTCCATACTCAACAGCTTTCTTGTTGTGAGAACTGTGGAGGTCCCCATTTCGATTCGATTGTCAAATAGAATCCATTTCCTTGTAACAATCATGACTCTCACAGTTTGACAATTTTCAACCTCCACAAGACCATACGGTTCAAACTCCACCGAGCCGTTATCTCAAGAAATCTCCCAAAATTTTGAAACCGCAATGAAAACACTTGATGATATGATTAGTAACTTTAAGAATCAAGTGAGTGGTGAAAAGACCATGGGAGAATTGCTAGTCAAGAACGAGAGACCCGCCAATCTAGGGAAGAATTATTAGTCCTAGAGCAAGCGGCTCTAAAGCGTTCCCAATTTCTTAAGGCAAATATGTATGATGATGACGAGGAGAGTTTTATCCTTTTAATATTATTTCTCAACTCCTCGGTCGGTTGATATCCCAGTTGAGATTCCATCTCAAACAACTGCTATCACACCCAAAGCTCCCACTCACTCTCTCGAACATGGGGGCGAGCATCTTGACACTGTTCACGAAAAGGAATCGGACGAATTCATAAAGTCTAGTGTTGAGAACCTTGTCCCAATCCCGAGAGCATTCATCATATGTGATTCTCTTCCCTCTTGAGTGTTCAAAGATCATTTGAAACTTTCTCCGATCTTAGCGACGATTGTGCTTCCTATGGAAACATCGAGTATGTTGAGGCATCACTCCACAATCGATCCTCTTCTTCTTGAGGAGTTCACCGATGAACTCACTCACATCAATCCACTTTCATCAGAAAGTAACGATGTTCTCCTTGATTTCGAAGCCGATCTGATAGAGACTGAAAGTCTCCTTGATAATGATCGTTCACTCACTTCTCACCCTAACAGTCCAATAGAGAATTTTGATCACTTTGTTCCCGAAACATTCAAAGCTACTTTCACCAATCCTCTATTTGAATTCAACTCTGAATTCACTTTAATTTCTGAGAATCCACTCTTTGATACTCAGACCGAGGATTGTGATGAGCCCACAATGGAACAAGAGTTCACAATTTCACTTCATGTGAATGATTCTTTTCATGAAGAGTTCTCCGGTGAACTCTCTCATGACATATCTCCTCCGGAACATGATCATTTCTATTTTGATCTTGAGGATGATATTGGCTCGGAGGAAGGTGTACTCTATCATACGAGTTTGCCTATTAATGATACTACCCTCACCCTTCCTCCCGATATGTCTACATTTGAGGATGAAGAATGGATCCTGATTGTTATCAAAATCTTTCTTCCTTTCCTCAAATATCTTGTGATTTCTCTTCATCTTCACTCCTTCGGGAATGAAGACACTCTCTTTGACCCCGGCATTTTAATTTATCATTTTTGAGCCGGTTCTATGTATATCTCATCGGTGTGGATCTTTCACGTGCTTCAAATGTTTGTCCAAACATCTTGAATGAAAGTCCGATGGAGATTGTTTCTTCCACTTTGCTTCCCATGAACCAATTAATTGGGTCGAGTCAAGCTAGCGACTCGGTAATCAAAAACGATGAGTTAAACATGGGTTTTCACCGTGTACCACCCTAGTGTGGGGAGTTTCCCATTGTTGTATATAAGTTTAAAAAAAAAAAAAAAAAAAAAAAAATAAAATCTTGCTTAATAATGGCCGTAGTGTTTCCTTTTCGTTTTATGTTTCGGCATAACCGCGGTACTTTGAATATTGAGGGCAATATTCATTTCTAGTGTGGGGGGGAATTCTCACGAATTTTATCATGTAATTATACCGCCTAATTCCCCCATTTTTGGCCAAAATTTTTTTTTTTTTTTGAGTAAGTGTTCTGCACTTACTCATCTTATGGTTATCAGTCCGCCATGTCTAAAAAACAAAAGGATTGGCTAATCCAGGAGCAAACGGCTCTTGGTAAAGATATCTCAAATCCGTTGACGACTTGCAATTTGCCCAAAATTGTATGGTGTTCAGCTCACCATATCCTTAAAAGTGAAGAGTTGGCTAGCCCGCAAGTTTATGGCTTGTGGTAAAGGCAATGGAAAAACCATAATTGGTAATCAGCTCACCAAAGATAATATTGATAATTTATCTAAGAGTTGGCTAGTCCGAAGCAAACGGCTTCGGTAAAGACAAATCAAATCCGTTGGAAGTCGGTGGTTTGCTCAAAATCACATGGTTATCGATGTACCATGGTTCTTACTTGAACTGAAACATTTGGCTACTCCGAAGTAATGGCTTTTGGTAAAGAGATTCAAATCCATTAAGTTTTTCTCAAAAGATTGCTAGGGACTAGCAATAGTTTAGTGTGGGGATTGATGAGTGTGTAAATACTCATCATTTTGGTTAAATCTGAATCGCAAAACGTTTAAAATGCTCGAAATGCATCAAAATCTGAAAATATCTCAAAGTTGCATTTATATGTTTCGGATGCAAAATGTTTAAAATCGGATGAAAAATGAGCTAAGTTTGCATAATTGGCAATTTCAGGTCCCCAAGTTTCAAAAGTTGTCGAAATAGTCCCCGAGCACTTATTTCAAAGTAAAATCACCAAAGGTCCTTTTAAAATCATAAGTTGTCAAAATTAGTCCTTTGGTGAAAAATATCAAAAGTTTTGAGAAATTACAAATTTGGTCCTTCAAGTTTCAAAATTGGCAAAAATGGTCCTTGGAAAATTGAAAATGTCAAGTTTGGTCCTTGTACTATTGAAACTTGCCACTTTTTGTCCCTTGGAACAACTTTGTGAAAATGGCAGCCTTGGTCCTTGTATTTTCAGAATTTGCAATATAGGTCCTTGTTTATTAAATCCTTTACACCCATTGGACCCTTGTCAAAACCCCAAGTGACCCCCTGCCAAACCAATTGGACCCCTTCATTTGACCCCCCCCCCTTTAATATTAAGCCATAGTCAAATGAAGTCAAACCCCGCCCATTTAAAATATAAAAAACACTCACGGGTTTCCTTCCCCCCTCCATCATCACACCTTGCCTGCAACTCCTTCCCCCTCCATCATCACACCTTGCCTGCAACTCCTGCCCCCCTCCATCATCATCACTACTACCCTCCACCTCACCCCAAGCCAAGATGCATTCAATGCATCTTCAACCTAACACTCAACCCCAACTGGCATATATACCATTTTGGCGCCAAATTTCATCAAACGGCCAAAAATGATACCAACCAATCCAAGGGCCAAGATTATAGATGGGATTCACTCAGAGGACACGTGGAAAGAGATTTTGCATATAAAAGAAGGAGGGGATAGAGAGAAGAGAGTAGTACTTAGTTTAATTTCCAAATGTATGTCGTTTTAAATTTCTAAGTCTTAAATAAACTCTTAGTTGTAATTTCAAGTTTAATTTGTATCAAACTAAAGTATTTCAGTGTATTGCAACTATTTTCAAGCATCAATTCAAGTTTGTGTTTACAATTCATGTTTCATGTTCCTTGTTTCAAATTTCGGTTTCTAACTCTTATGTACAAGCTCCTATTAGCTTATTTTAAGCTCAAACAAGCTTACATAAGCTTCATAGCTTTTATAAGCTTATATATCGATTCAAGCAAATTGGGTTCTTGGTCAACCAAAGTCAATCTGGGCCAAAGTTGAGAAGGAAATGGATATGGGTGTAGCAATCTTTGGATTGGGTTGATTCTGAGTTCAATGGGTTGATTTATATAGGATAGAGGTTCATTGGTTCACTGATTTCAAGCCATTGTGGCTAGGACCTTATGTAAGCTCAAATCCAATTTATTGCATAATCTTTGTTTGTAGTCATTAATAGTTTTTATCTGTTAATTAGGTTGTATTAAGGTTAGTTAAATTCAGTTTGATCAATAGCATTAGCTAGTTTAGCAGTTGGGTTAGTGTTAATTGCAAATCACTCATATTAAGGTGTGTTTGGATCAGTGTGTTAATCTGAGAGTGAGTCTTTGTTTGTACTTGACAATTGCACTATCTGTCTTAAAATAAGTAATTAGACTCATATGAGTCAGTTGTTTGTGCCTTAGAACCTTAAAAGTCAAAATCTTGTGTTAACTGTCTTAATTCCTTAACTGTTTGGATTTTGGAAAAGTAAAAACTTGTTTTGTGTTAAGAATTCATAGGCATAGCTTGTAATAGCTTCATTTCATCATTTAACATCAACATCAGTCCTCAAAGTGGATTCAAAGTTCAACTAAGTCAAACTTTCAAAACTGCTCAAAAGTCAAAACATGAAAAAGTCAGTTTGAGCCCAAATGGAGTGATTTTTCATTGATTCATTCTTGGGTCAAACTAAGTGAAACTTGGGGTTTAAGAAGTTCAGTTGGTCTATTTTCTTAACATCATTTTTGTAGAATTTTGTGAATTTTTTATAAGCTTCAAAAATGCTTGTCAAAATGGGTGTAAATCCCCTGTACACACTCAGTATTAACTGAGTGTGCACAGGTTTTGTGCAAGGCTTGCACAGGGCTCAGCTTAGCTCACTTTGGTCTGGTCTTTGGTTCATAAGTTCTTAGCCAGGTCTAGTTTAGATTCCAACTTCTGTTTTTCATTTTCAGCTAGTTGGGTAGCTTGTGCTTAATCTCCAAAGTAGTAGGCTAAACTGTTTTTTAGCACATAAGCTTAAAATAATCAAATCTGAGTAGCTTGTGTTTCTGAGGTTTAAGCTAGTTAATATTAGTTGCATTTGGGTATTCTTAGCATATTATAGCTTTTGTGTTGCTGTGGTGGTCTTTGCTTTCCATTTGCTTAATACAAGTGCTTATTCATAAGCACTTGTCATTGCAGTTGCATTTTCTTACACACAACCCCCTGTTTTTGTATTTTTTCTTAGATTCAGTATATTATTGTAGACTTTTCTTGAATTTTTCAGATTTTTCTAAGTTAGTTTGCTATTTTTCTGCATTTAAATCAGTTTTTAGGCCTTTTTAATTAGCATTTAATACAATTAATTCAGAAAAGTTTCAAAAAAATAATTTTTCATTTTTCCTAGGTTAAGATAAATATAAAAAGTCAAAAAAAATTTTTCAGATTTTCTTAGTTAAATTTGTATTTTAAGTAATTTAAGTAGTTTTAAATAGTTTTTAATTCATAGAAAATAGAAAAATAATCAGAAAAATACAAAAATAGTTTTGAAAATTCTCTTTTGTTATTTTAGATTTTTCCAAGTCATAATTTCATTTTTCTAGCTTTATTTTCTATTTTTTTGTATTTTAGGTTATTATTAAATAGTTAAAAATAGTTTTTAATTAATAATAATTAGATAAATAGTTTTAAAAATAATTTTCTTTTTCTAAAATTTTTCTTTTATCATTAGGTTTGTAAAAATGTCATTTTCATATTTTTAGGATTAATATTGCTTAATTTTCATATTTTCTTTTTATCGTCGCGTAGTTTTTAATTTAAGTTTTAAAACGAAAAATCAAAAACATCATTTTAAAAATAGTGATAGCATTTATTTAATATATTTTATCTTTTAATTTTCTTTAATTTGCATTTAAGCCCTGTAATTTGTATACTCTTTCTTTAGTTATAATCAATCACAATCCTTTTAGCTCAAATCCTCTCGATCACTACACGTTTGACTATTCTCGCACATTTCGTTGGGACATAACGACACAGGAAACACTATACTCTCCGGACTTCATTGCATTTGGTTCCGGTTGTTTGAAGTTTGTTACGGTTGGCCATTCACAAGTGGCTAGCTTGCGTGATAAAACTTGACGGTTTGGACCGAATCAGAGCCATTTCTTCATTAGTGATAGGATCACCTTTCAATGTAGTAATGTTACCAATGACTTCTTCAAAGGATGGTGCGTTTGTAGGGGTCTCCATAGAGCACAATGTTCCACACTCAAATCAAGTACCAAAAGTACTTGTTCTATCGCATTCTCCGAGTTCATATTCATGTGGTCGCAACTTAAGAACTCATTATGACATTGGATTGCATTGATTCGAAATCCATTTCTTCAGATTTGTCAACACAAGATCTTCTAAAAACAAAGCTTCAGGACACAAGCTCTGATACCACTTGTGGAGTCCCAAACCTTGGATCTAGAACACTTAGCTTGCAAACATGTTAGTTGCCTTGGATGGTTCCAAAACAACAATGAGAAACTTTGTTGTGAATACACACAACTATGCGGAAACTACTTGTATACACTTAGAAGATTTAATGAAAAGACAATGTAAACAAATTATAACACCAACAGCTTCAATATTATTAAGCAATAATACGAGTACTCTCCTAGTACTAGGGTTTACAACCTTAAAGCTTTACTTTAGACGGCTAGAATATAAGATGTATGTTTAACCTAGCTAGGATCTCTTTTTATACACTAAGGAGATCCCTTACAGAGATAACTATGGACTTAATATATCATATCTTCTATTGTAATAGAAGATATGTTGTTACAACTCTTACACGAAATTCCATAGTTACATCAGTAAAAACTTAAAGCTATCAGTATTAACTTTCTCACTATCAGTACTAACTAGTTAATACTTCTCATTCAACACTATCAGTACTAACTCTACTGAAATAAGTATTAACTCCCAAAAAGCATATTCCCAACATCTTGCTTTGCCAAAAGGTACTTAAGGGCATAATGGTCGGTATATACTATGGTCTTCGATAAGACAAGGTAGGGTCTAAATTTCTCGAAAGCATAAACAAAGGCCAATAATTCCTTTTCTGTAGTCGTATAATTATGTTGGGCCTCAGACAATGTCTTACTCGCCTAGTGTATCGGCTGAAAATGTTTCGATTTTCGTTGCCCCAAGACTGCCCTAATTGCGTAATCACTTGCATCACACAGAAGCTCAAAGGGCAAATCCCAGTCGGGGGCAACTAATATCGGAGCCTCAGTTAATTTCTTTTTGAGAATATTAAAAGCTTCAACGCATTTATTAGTGAAGATAAACGGACCATCCTTTTCGAGGAGATGGGTCAGAGGGCGGGCTATCTTAGAAAAATCTTGAATGAAACGACGATAGAAACTGGCATGACCCATAAAACTCCGAATACCTTTGATGGTAGTGGGATGAGGGAGTTTAGCTATGACGTCGACTTTAGCTCGGTCGACCTCAATCCCAGATTTTGAAATCTAATGGCTGAGGACAATGCCCTCTCGAACCATGAAGTGGCGCTTCTCCCAATTTAAGACCAAGTTAGTGTCTTCACACCGTTTAAGCAAGTGGTCTAGAAGAGAGAGGCAAGACGTGAAAGAATCTCCATAAACTGAGAAACCATCCATAAAAACTTCCATTGTCTTCTCGATCATGTCGTGGAAAATAGCCATCATGCACCTTTGGAATGTTCCGGGAGCATTTCATAAGCCAAATGGCATTCGTCGGTAAGCAAACATTCCATAAAGGCAAATGAAAGTCGTTTTCTCTTGATCTTGCGGGTCGATCGGAATTTGGAAGTAACCGGAAAAACCATAGAGAAAGCAATATGTTAGGATTTAGAAAATCCATGTTGAAGTGTCGGTCACCCCAATGTATGTTTAGCATGTTATAGCTCGTAGACATAACAGTAGAATAGTTAGATTATTAGTAGTATAAGTAACACCGTGGAAGAAGGACGGGTCTTTACCCACTGTATTCCTGATCCACAGCCCGAAGGAGGGCGAAGTCATTTGTATAAATAGCCCTCTCCCTACAAGGGAGAGGGTTGGATGTTCATTTGGTAATCTAACCTTCCATTTGTTTTATCTCTCTAGAACATTTCACTTTCTCTCTCTAAACCATACGCCCATATTGAGCTTACTTGTGTGATTTTGAAAACCAATACGTTACAAATGGTATCAAGAGCCATAGTTTGATCTGTCATCTTTTATGTGCTTGGATTTCTAGTGGTTTTCATAAGGTTTTTGGGTTTGAATGAGTTTAGAGCAGTGTACATCATTTAGATCATTTCTTGTGTTAAAGCTTGGATTTTGATTGTACTTTTGTGTTTAGTATCATTATAAGTGTTTAGGTTTTGGTTTAGAAGGTTTGAATCATCTTGGTTGAGTTGTTTTTGGATTGAAAAGTGATGTTTTTTGAATATTTGTTGGATGCGAGTTGTGTCTCGTTGTGCATTTCTTTTATACGAGTTATACTGATTTGCGAAGCGAGTTGTCCTCTATGCGAGTTGTCTATGTGGGGGGTTGAATAGTTTTGCCGATTTTACGTTAGTTTCAAAAACTTTTAGATTCGTTAATATGTGAGATCTTATAGATGTAGAGAAAGTATAGATCTAATGATAAATCAAGTAAATAAAGTAAAGCGAAGGGAAAGAAAAGACACAACCGATGTATAGTGGTTCGTCTACAAGGACACCTTCCTTGCCCTACTCCACTCCCCGAGTCACCTACTAGAGAGTTCAAGCACTATGTCAACAAACTCCTTCACTTGGCGGAGAAGCCTTCACAACGTTGCTTACACTTTTTCCAGTACAAAGCTAAATACCGAGTCCGTAGCACGGTGGACCAAACCAACACGACTATTACACAACAAATATGTGAAATATCAAATACAAGATCTTCGCTCTGTAAATCTTGCGGAGTGACAAATCAATCAAGGACCCTTGCTTGGATGACTTGTAGAATGCTCGTGATCTCGCCTTAGAAGGACCTATATGAGGATCACAATAGAAAGAAAGAAGAACAACTCTCTAGATCAAGTGATCTATATGTTAGAAGAGAATGAGAGTGTTTGAGAGATTTAGTAAGAAGAGGGTGAGTTAGAATGAAGAAATGGCTCTCATTTATAGGCAAAATCTTCACTGCTCCCGGATCCCACGGATCCCTTCCACTGGGATCCGTCTAGTGTAATCCTAGGGATCCGTGGAACGCTCCTCTTGCCCATGGGTTTTTGGTTATGGGTCATGGGTTATGGGTTGGTCCATGGGTTTTCTTTAGATTCAATGTATCTAAGTATACATTGTATCTAGTCTACTTGGGTATGGGTTAAGATCCATGGGTTATGGTCCATGGGTTATGGTTTTTACTCATCCTAATAAACAATTACAACAAATGCTTAATTACTACATTTTTGTATTTAAATGGCTATATGTAAATGCTTTACAAAAATAACATGTATCCTTATAATTATACTTAAGATAACATTATATTTGTTATCAACAAAACACAAAGAGATCGCAAAATATTAATAAACGTTTTTACGGTTTAATTGTATTAACAATCTCTCCTTTTGCGATGACAAAACATAATGTTATGATGAGTAAACTTAAGAATAGATGTAATTTTTGAAAGCCCCTAATTTTACTTCTTCTCCCCTTTTTGTCGAAACAAAAGTTAACCCTGGAAGAAATAAATGCTAACTCCCCCTTGACGGTAGCTCCCCCTTGTTTGGGGCGTCAAGTGAAGAAAAAAAAATAAAAGTCCTACAAAAAGAAAGGTTAGTAACATGCTTAAATAATCTTGTGATTGCCGAGAATCAAGATTGGGAGCCAAGGTATGTAAACAAGGCCTTGTAATAAAACAACAAATTGTAGTAGTGATTTCAAAAGATAAGAACAAGACTTGTTCTTGAACAAGACTTGTTCTTGAAAATGACTTGTTCTTGAAAATGACTTCAAAAGAAAAAATAATAAAAATAGAAAATAGTAGTAGTGATTCCTTCCATGCTTGCATAAGGTTATGGATGGAGGTTTTGATGAGTGATGGTATTGATGCGATCAAGTATGAGGTTGAGTATGAAATGCATTTCTTCCCTAACTTCTATTGCGATTTCCCTAGTGGATTGGCAATGCTCACAATGTAAGTGATGTGGGTAATGAGTACGGAAGTTTTCCGGGTTGTTTTGATTTGAGTTATGCGGAAGATGTGGTAGAAAAATAGGAAAATATGGATCAACATCCGGAATGTTTGTAAATGGTGGTGGAAAAGAACCTAGATGTTCTTGTAATGTGATGGGAGCTAATGGTGGTGATGTTTCAAGATCTTGAAAAATAGCATTTGGAGATGTGGGGGGTGTTGAAAAGACTAATTCTTTTGTTTAGGTTGTTTAGATCTTGTTGGAGTCTTAAGTTCCAAAGAGTGACTTTAGGTGGTGATGAAGTTGGTGTACTTGTTGGTGATGAGGAAGGTGCTATAAAGGAAGCATCTTGTGGTGAGTTGTTTGTTGAGGATGAACCATTTGAGGTTGGTTTTGCTAAGCAACAAGATCGGATACTAATCCGTGCGGATATCCTAGAGTTTGATTGTGGTATTTTGGATGGTGGTAGTACAAAGGTTTAGGTATCATGAAGATGATTGTTTGTACTAGGTGATTCATCTAAAGGGTTTTTGGATGACATGGTGTTTTGTGTTTGTGAGGATAAGATGGATTATGCAAGCATTTTGGGAGTTCTATATATAGAAAAACAAATCATTGTAATGAATGCTTGACCCAAAATGTGGATTAAAATCTAATGATTAGATATGAATTTAAGGCATGTGATCATGAGAACACAAGCATTAAAGAGCATACTCTAAAATAAAACAAATGTGGATTTTTCATCCAAAGTGAGAAAACTAGAAGGTAAAAACAGCTTATGTCTCACGGATCCCACGGATCCTTCCCTTGAGGGATCCGTCTAGCATGAAGGCTGGGATCCGTGGGTCTGGTGATGCAGGCAGCACAAAATTTTCCTTTTGGAAACATTTTTGCCTAGTGTGTGCCTATATGTAAACTATTTGGAGTTGCGATTATCTCGACCTCTAAAACGAAAAAGAAAATAAACTAGAAGTAGAAAAACATCCTATTGAGATAACCCGAAAACACATATTTAGTACATAAGTACATAATTTAGTGTTATCAATGCTCCTAATTCATTGTTGCTTAAATGAATGTACCCGAAAACACATATTAGTTATGTGTCGCCTTTAGCATTCAAAAGACATGAGATGCAATGAAAACGAGTTTTTACTTTGTATTAATAATGAAAAAGCGATTTGTCCTTAACGTGAGAAATTGCTTTTGTGAAATTGATACGGGAAGGTATCATCCTTTTAGAAAACATTTTGAAAAGAGGTTTTCTTTGAAAATGTGTATGTGTTTGAAAGGAAAAAAATATGAAAGCTATAAGTGGTAAACTTATCTTGGGTTTTGAAAATTCCCGTATTGTTTGTGAGTTGTGCGTGAAAATAGAGATCCTAGACTCAGAAAGAAAAAGGCTAGTGTTTACATACCTTGTAGAGTCAAATAAGTTATGACGTTTGTTCCACTAGACCAAGACCAAGACAAAGTAGGTTGAATTGTTCCCGCTTCAACGGTTTGGTGAGGACATCGTCTATGTTGTCTTCGGATGCTACCTTCTCAATAGAGATGTTCCCCTTTTGAACATTGTCTCTTAAGAAGTGATGTCGAATCTCTATATGCTTTGTGCAAGAATGCAATACCGGATTCTTGCTTAAGTCGATGGCACCTTTGTTGTCACATAGGATGGCTATGTCGCTTAGATGAATGTCGTAGTCGACTAACGCTTGTTTCATCCATAGTGCTTGTGGCATGCTTTGCCGGCGGAGATGTACTCGGCTTTGGTTGTTGATATAGCTAGTGTCGTTTGTTTCTTAGAAAACCAAGACGTTAAACAACATCCCATGAAAGTACACACCCCACATGTAGTTTTTCTATCAACGTAATCACCTGCATGGTCAGAATCTGCATATACAATTGTTTCTACTTTCGTGCCCTCAGGATACCATAATCCTAATTGTGTTGTACCCTTAATGTATCTAAATATCCTTTTTACGGCTTCTAGGTGTGATGTTTTAGGGTCTTCTTGAAACCTAGCACATAAGCAAACACTAAACATGATATCCGCCTACTTGTTGTCGGTGAAAGACTACCTATCATGCCACGATATTTAGTATTTTCTACGGATTCGCCGTCTTCATCTTTTGTGAGTTTGGTGTCGGATGACATTGGTGTCCTAATTGGTTTCGACTCTTCTAGACCGAATTTATTTAACATCTCCTTTATGTATTTAGATTGATTAAAAAAGATACCATCTTCTACTTGTTTAATTTGTAGACCAAGAAAGAAACTAAGTTCTCCAATCATACTCATCTCGAACTCGTCATGCATGATTTTAGAGAAATCATCACACATGTCTTGACAAGTGGATCCGAATATAATATCATCTACATATATTTGCACTATGATTATATGTGACTCTCTTTTCTTAGTAAAAAGTGTGTTGTCAAGTAACCCCATGGTATAGTTGTGTTTAATTAAAAATAACTTGAGTCTATCATACCAAGCTTTTGGAGCTTGTTTAAGGCCATAAAGGGCTTTCTTTAATTTATATACATGTTTGGGTTTTTCAAAATCGATGAAGCCCGGAGGTTGAGCAACGTATACTTCTTCATTAATGAAACCATTTAGAAAAGCGCTTTTGACATCCATTTGATAAAGCTTTAGATCATTAGCACAAGCATACGCAAGAAGTATTCTTATAGACTCTAATCTAACCACGGAGGCATAGGTCTCATCAAAGTCTATTCCTTCTTGTTGGTTATACCCTTGGGCAACGAGTCTAGCCTTGTTCCTAGAAACTACTCCGTTTGCATCTAATTTGTTTTTATAAACCCATTTGGTTCCTATTATGGTTTGATTACTAGGTGGAGGGACAAGCGTCCAAACATCATTAGAAACGAATTGATTTAGTTCTTCTTGCATTGCCATTACCTAACTCTCATCTTTTATGGCTTCTTGTGTATTCCTAGGTTCTATGGTTGAAACGAAACAAAACAAGCTACTTTGGTTTTGAACTTGAGACCTTAATGTTCGTTCGTTTAGCTTTCCTATGGCTTTATCTACGGGGTGATCTTTGGACTCTTTAATGTTTATGATTTCATCATTTAAAGGTTCTTCTTCTTCATTTATCTTTTTCTTTATTACTATAGCATCACTTTCTATGATCTCGTCATCGACAAGAGGTGGAGAGGGTTTGGGTGGACTTTCATCAAATTTTATATTTAATGACTCTTCTACCTTCATTGTTTCTTTGTTTAATATGACGTAAGCTTTGCTATTTGGCGAATAACCTAGAAAGATACCTTCGGTTGATTTAGGATCAAATTTTGTAAGGTAATCTTTAGTGTTAAGAATAAAACATTTGCTTCCAATGACTCTAAAGTGATTTAACGTAGGCTTTTTGCCTCGGAGTAACTCATATGGAGTTTTACCTAAGATTGGTCTAATTAAGACTTGATTGAGTATGTACGTTGAAGTATCCACGGCATTACACCAAAAATTTTGAGGTATGGATTGTTCATTAAGCATGGTTCGACTCATTTCTTGTAGGGTTCTATTCTTTCTTTCTACTACCCCATTCGATTGTGGAGTGCGTGGGCGAGAAGTTGTGAGTAATACCATTAGCATCACAAAAGGCTCCAAATTGCACTTCATTATCGAATTCCTACCATGATCCGTCCTAATGGACACTATAGGACTTCCTAGTTGCCTTTGGATCTTTTTTCTTAATATTTCAAAATAATTAAAGGTTTCCGTTTTGTTCTTTAAAATTTTTGTCCATGTATACCTAGAGTAGTCATCCACTATGACCAAAGTGTAGTAGTTGCCTCCATAACTTTGGATAGCGGATGGACCAAATAAATCCATATGTAGTAATTCTAGACACCTAGTTGTTGACACCATGTTTTTAGCTTTATGACTAGAATGAGCTTGTTTTCCTACATTACATATTTTAACTTAGGTAGATCTCTTACTAGTTCTTTGGATGATAGCGATTGAAGAAGTCGCATGTTGGCGTGACCCAATCTTCGATGCCATAAGGTCGAAGTATCATCCATAGAGGTAAGACATAGTTTGTCTTTAGGTTCATTACCGATTTTAATGACATAGACTCCATGTTTCCTAATTCCTCTTCCTATGGTTATGCCATTTTTAGTATCTTACTACGGTTTCGGTAAAAAGTACATTGCACTTTTTATCACATATTTGTCCTATACTTAAGAGGTTAAAGTTTATGTTTTCTACGTGACACACATCGTTAATGGTTAGAGATTTGTTAGAAATCGTACCTTTACCGATGATTCTAATTTTGGTATTTCCAAACACCACATTACCTCCATTTACGGATTCATATGTGGAGAATAGATCCCTGTTGCCGGTCATGTGCCTCGTGCACCCGCTATCCTTGACCCATTCATCGGGGTCTAAGTCGACCTTTAAGCATACCTAAAACAATAATAAACTTAAAAGTTTGGTCCCCATTTGTTCATGGGTCCATTTGTGTTAAACATTCCATTCATGTTAGACATGTATGGATAAGATGAGTATGCATTCCATGGAGCAAAGTTTTGAAAAGAAAAACCGTTTTGCATATTTGGGTTCCATCCCATTTGATGGTTACTCCTAGGATAAACGTTATTAGGTCTCCTAGATGGATTATGTTTTGAGAAAGATGGAGCTTTGTTTCTTGCAAAAGTAGGACTATATTTTGGAGGTGGTTGTCTAGTGGTGACATGAGTTGGCTTCTTCCTATTAACGATAACAAAATCAGTTCTAGATGAAGGAGCTACGTTATTACAACTATTTGCTACAGCAGATCCATGGATCCATGTCTTTACACTAGCCGGTTCCCTTTTTGGGGGATCCGTGGGATCCACCATAACAGTGGCTGGTTTTTCTAGTGCCTTAACAAATTTTGTTTCTTTACTTTCACTAGTTGATGGATCAAGTTGTTGAATACCTAGACCTTTTTTATTGTTACCAGTTTTAACACCATCTAGTATTGTATCTAAAGTGTTCGTACTCATTCTAGCAATTTTAGAATCTAGATGATCAACTATTGTTTGAAGTTGAATGCAAAGTTCACATTCACCATGATGAGTGTCTAAATACTCATCATTTTTGTACCATTTAGAATGCCAAAAACATCTGAAAATACTCAGAAATGCATCAAAATGATAAAAATATCACAAATAAGTGTTTTATGTGTTTTAAATGCAAAAATATCAAAATCAGATAAAAACGTATCAAGTTTGCATTATTGGCAGTTTTAGTCCCCCAAGTTTCAAAAGTTGTCAAATTCACTCACTGGTAATTCAAAATAAAGAAAAATGTTATTCAAGGTCCCTGAAATATTCTAAGTTGTCAAAAACGGTCCTTGAATGAATCTTTGGCCAAATGACAGAAAAGGTCCCTCAACTTTACAAAAGTATCAAAAATAGTCCTTGGGTATTTAAAAAGGTAAAATAATCAAATATGGTCCTTGTACTATTAAAGTTTGTCAAGTTTGGTCCTTGTGATAACTTTGGAGAAATTACAGTTTGAGTCCTTGAAGTTTGCAGAAATTGCAAGATTAGTCCTTGTATTAAACAAACCAAACTTGACCCCTTTTGTATTTTGATCCCACCAAACCAAAAGACCCACCTAAATAACATTGTGAACCCCCACTTATTATAAGTCTCGGTCAAATTAAGTCAAACCCGCCAAACCGGGTTCACTGCTCATCTTCTACACACACGCTGTTATACCAAAACCGGTGGTTTTCTTCCACCTTATCACCCCAACTGTCTAAAACACTCATCACCATCCTTTCCACCTCACATCTCAGCCCACAACCAATAAATGCTTCTCCACCATAACAAGTTTCAACATTACACTCACAACCCTGTTTTGCTTCCACATCACACCAAATCCATTAAAACTTCACCTTTTGTGTCCCCACACCTCCACAATATACCAAAGTTCTTTAATTGCTCTAAAACTGTCTCAAGCAACCGTGTACACTTTTGGCGCCAAAATCCAATTTGAAGGTGAGATTACTTTGATCGCATCAATGGCTAAGATTTAAAGTGGGAAAGTTTCGAGGCATGTGGGAGTATCTCAATGCTATAAAGAAAGAGGAGAAGCGGAGGAGTGAACTATCTAGAATAATTTTATTAATGTATGTCGAATTAATTAACTTTTAAATTCTAGTTTATGTTTAAACTTTCAAGCTCTGTAATTCAAGTTTTAGTGTGTAATAAAGCTTTTCCGAACATCAATTTCGGTTTGTGTTTATGAATTCGGTTTATGCAATATTTTGTTAAAAATCTCATATAAGCTTAAAGTAAATTGTAGTGGATGATAAGGACTCATAAGCTCACTTAAGCTCCTTATAAAGCTTTTCTAAGCTTTTAGAATCCTTAAAACTCGGTTTAGATTCAAAACTCAAAATTCCCAAAATACCAATAAATTAGTGAAAAATCAAAAATCAGTGGAAATGAAGATCAAAGACTGAAGCAGGTTGGTAATTGGATGGAAATGGTTTAGAAGCTTAGTGGTAAGCTATTAGGAGTGTTCTTGGTTCCTAGTTCATGGTCTTTGACTGGAAAACAGTTGTAAGCCCTTTATAAGTGTATTTGCATTTTACTGTGTAAGTAGCTTTTAGCTTAAAGCTCTGTGTTATCATATTTTTAAGTTGTAGTTAAATAAATTTTCATATTAAAACAGGTTGCTTGCTATTTAGAATTGGTATTTATTTTGAAATCTCATTTTCACAGTTATAATAGCATAATTATTAATCTCTTAGTTTCATGTTGTTAGTAGTATTGTTTAATGCTTATTTAGCTTTAATATATGATATTATAAGGTCTGTAATCATTGACATGGTCTTAATCTGTGTTTTGCTTTGAAAAATCTCAAAACAGTCTAGTTAAAGGGTTGTTTGGTTTAACTTGTTTAACTGTGATGAAGGTTGTTTAAGCCTTTGTCCTTGGTTTTTATCTGTCATACTTGGTCTTAATAACCCACAACAACAAAGAAAACCAGTCCTTATTTAGTAAAAAGTCAAAATACTTTTGTAATCTCACCTTTTTAGTTCACTGTTAGGCTTTATCTTGTAAAACTCATCATATTAGTTTAAAACTTGGTAACTTAGCTTAATTCAATCTTACTTTAGGTTAATATATCATAATCAGTGAGTAGTATTAAACCAAAGTTCATCATAGTCAACTTAGCTCATTTTCTTAAAAAGTCAAATCATGCTCTGTGCACAGTTTAGATAGTCTATTTCACAAGCTCTAAGAGAGCTTATTAATGAACCCTAGCTTATGTACCTTAGCTTTTTGAGAAGCTCACTTAGCTGTCTCTCTAGTCCAGTGCTCATTTTTCACTTTACAGCTTATTTGATTAGCCTGCTATTTGCTTTTTGTTTTGTCCATTTCCTGTGTACACCAGTTAGTCAGTGTTCATAAGTCTTTCAAAAGCTTGTCACAAGCTTATTAATGGAAGCCAAACTTTGTAAATTAGCTTTTTAGAGAGTTTAGCTGGTATACTTGCTAATTCCAGTCTTTACTTTCATTTTCTAGCTTATTACAGTGCTTAAAAGTTAGCTTAAAAGCACCTAGAAAACCAATAAGTGTCCTGTTCAACAGATAAGCTTGTGCTTATTTGAAGCTTATTCAGTGCTTATTTCTTAGTTAAATTACTTTTCCAGTTGTCATTATAGCTTATTATCAGTTTCCTAGCTTATTTCCAGTTTACTTGTGCTTATTTATCAGCTTATAAGCCATTTTGGCTTAAACTTGTGCTTATTCCAATTTTTGCCCACTGTTAAGCAATAATAAGCTCAATCTGAGCTTATTAGTGGATTTCATAAAAAGTTGTAGTTTTAATATTTGCTTACTTTAGTGTGCTTAATTAGTTTGTAAAAGAAAAATCAAAAAAATAAAAAGTTTGCAAAAAGCCATTGCTGGGATTCGAACACTGGCCACCCAGCTCACCACACCACACACATACCATGTGCCCTTGGGTCTTTGACTGGTTATGGTTTGCAACATTTAATATATAACCCTTCTTTTCCATTTTTAGCTTATACGAGCTTTTTAGCTTATTTCTAGCTTATTTAAATAAGTTGTCATACCTTTTAGCTTTTTCTTAGCTTTGTATTAGTATAAAGTATTTTACAAAAAAAATTCAGATTGTTCTTAATAGTTTTAGTATTTTTAATCATTTATTTAGTTTAAAATAGTATTTAATTCATAATAAAAAATATAAAAGTCAAAAAAAATATAAATCTTTTTTCTAAAATTTTCTTTTGTCATATAGTAAGTAAGAAAATTGTTTTTACATTCGTAGGACTTTTATTTCACAAATTTTACGTTTTTACTTGCGCACTCGCGTAATTTTTATATATAACGCACGTTTTCATTCTAGGTCACGTTTTTAGATAATTTAAGTTTACGTTTTAATTAAAATAGTTTATTTAAGTTATTTTGTTTTATAAATCAAGAAAAACATCATTTTAAAAATAGTGATAGCGTTTATTTAATATAATTTAGCTTTTTAATTTTCTTTAATTTGCATTTAAGCCCCTGTAATTTATAAACTTTTTCTTTAGGTATAAATATTCCAAAATCCTTACTGATCACAATCCTTAGTGATTATTCGACATCTGAATTTGTTCAAACACCATTAAGTCTCCGTGGGACTTAACGACCTGTGGAAACACTATACTCTCCAGATCTTAATTGCATTTGTTTATGAGCTGTTTGAATTTTATTACGGTTCACCATTCACAAGTGGTTAGCTTGTGTGATAAACTTGACTGTCTGGAGACCAATCAAATTTTGGCTCCGCTGCCGAGGAGGCTGTAAGCGTGTTTTAAGCATTTCCAGATCCATTCTTGCACATATACCACCTTTTAGTAAACAGTTTTTTTGTAAAGTTAATCAAAATCAAAAAGTTCATTAACAGTTTTCCTAAAGTGTTAACAACACCAAAAAAACATATAAAACAATAAAACAATCGTAACGTTTTCTAGCTTGTGTTTCCTTTAAGGTGATTCTTAAAGAGATACGATTTGGTTAAACGAGACGATACCAAAAATATTGTCCAAAAGTTTTAAACCTTTAGCACATATCCATACCTCGTCTTTTCGGTGGTACTTAATAAATACATAAAATCAACCACCGCAAATCAAGGCAAGACACCTACCAACCGGGGTGTGAACATTAATAAGTTCCCGAACAAAAGATTTAAAACTTGCCTTTGTGTCCTTGTGATTTGGTGTACCTTTTCAAAGAAGCCATTTCATTTGTGATTATTGGTTTAAGTTCACTTGTCGTTTTGCCTCGCATTTGTTTTGAAAACTGATTTTTATACTTAGTGCATGCGCACTCGTTCTTCCAGTTCTACAAGTCCACTTTACGAGCTTGCAAATATTCCTCGTGAGCGTAGAGGACGTTACGCTCCTTCACCGTGATCGAGGAACGTCTAGCACAACCACCCCATCGTAATGGCGGAAGATAAGCCTATGAATGAGCTTCTCCAAGCACCCATCGAGGGTTACGGAGATGCCATTATTGTTCCACCATCGTGGTGATACCTTTGAGCTCAAAACCGGGTTGCTTAATCTTGTGACCCAAAGCCAATTTTATGGTTTTGGCGGGATGATCCTCATGCACATATTCGATGGTTTAACAAGATTGCATCTACCATCAAATACAAGAATGTCCCACATGAAGAAATTAAGCTTCTTCTGTTCCCATTCTCTCTAGAGGGACAAGCCCGGAATTGGCTTGAGAAACAACCCCCTCGTTCCATTGAGATGTGGGAAGATCTAGTCACCCAGTTTGTTAACGAATTCTATCCTCCATCCCGAACTACAAGTCTTAAGAATGAGATAATGAAATTCTCTCAAAGATTTGATGAATCATTCGGGGAGGCATGGGATCGTTACAAAGAATTGCTCCGCAAGTGTCCGCATCATGGTTTTACCGAATTAATGCAAATGGATACTTTCTACAATAGTCTGAACCAGACTAACCAGAACTCTTTAAATGCCTCCGCGGGAGGTAATTTCTTGAGCAAGACCACAAAAGAAGCCTTGCAAATCATTGAAAACAAGTCCCAGGTCCGCCATTTCCGAACAAAGACATATCAGACTCAGTCTAATGTTGGACCTTCTACTTCATCTCCCGTGAGTACATCTAGCACCGATGCTAAGATTGACAAACTCACGGATATTGTTCGAGCTTTGGTTCTTGCTAACCAAAGAAAGTCACTTTCACACGACACCATCACATGGTGAAGTGAAGAAAGTCGAGTTTGTGTTACTTGTGGTGGCCCTCATGCATACTATACTGTCATCGCCACCGATGGTAGTCCGTTTGAAGCCAATGCTATAGCCGGTACTTCACATCGGGGAGGTAATCAATACCGTCCTCAAAATGAACCAAACTACCGTGCTAATACTTATCGAGCACCACCGGTTTTAACGAATCCTAACATACAAAACCGAATCGAACCAACCTAGAATGAACCAAGGTTATCAAAACCAAGGTAATTTCTATCCCGGACCAAATCAAGGTTTCCAACATCAAGGAAACCTTAATCAAAACAATTTCAATCGAGGGAATCAATTTCGTGGAAATGTAAATCCTAACCAAGGAATTTTCAACAACAAGGTCATAATCAAAGCATACGACCTCAAAATTTCCCTCCACACCTCGAGTACCATCATCGATGAGTTATTGAAGCAATTCATGAAATCCCAAGATGAAATGAATAGGTTGTTGGTCGGTCGATCGGCGATCTTAAGAAGTCTTTAAATGATCAACCCTCGGGCTCGGGAAAACTTCCGAGCAACACGATCGCTAACCCGAGGGGCGATGCAAAGCGATCACAACCGAAGTGGTGTTTCATATAATGGACCCGCTATTCCTACTACCTCTTCTTCTTCTCTTCCGAAGGTAGTGGAAAGTGAACACGAGGCAACAAAGGACAAGGAACTTCCTACTAATAACGGAGGTACCAACGATGTCCATCCTCAAGTTGTCCGAAACCCAAATCTAATCCAGAGTTGTTTTGAACCTCCAGTAGCTCCGTTGAAAACCCCAAATCCAAATATTCTATTCCTTACCCATCACGTTTGAATGAGCAAAGCTCCGAAAAATCCAGTCATCAAATGGACAAATTTTTCAAATTTTCCAAGAACTACATTTTGACATAAGCTTTGCGGATGCTATCATCTTGATGCCCAAGTTTGCATCAACTCTCAACCACATGTTAAGCAACAAGGAAAAGCTGTTTGAAATGGCTAAAACTCCTTCGAACGAGAAGCGCTCTGCGGTTATCTTGAAAAAGCTTCGAGAAGCTTGGAGATCCCGGAAAATTTCTCTTACCTTGTGTATTTCCGTGAATGGTTGAATGCTTTGCCTTAGCCGATCTTGGTGCAAGCATCAATCGATGCCTTATTCGATATGGAAGAAACTTTCTCTTAGGAACTTACTCCTACATTCATGACTCTCGAGCTTGCGGATCGTACAATATCCGTCCACTTGGCATTGCCGAGGGCGTATTGTAAAGTAGGAAAGTTCCATTTTCCACCGACTTTGTGGTTGTTGATTTCGATGCCGATCATCGGGTTCCTCTCATTGTTGGACGAGGATTCACGAGAATGGGCGGTGCTCTCATTGATGTATTTGAGCAAGAAATCACATTACGTGTAGGTAATGAAGTCACACCTTTAACCTTGATCAAACTTGAGGTACTCCATGAAACTATGATTACGAGTCGGTTAACCGAATAGATATCATTGATGTTGCTTCTGAAGAGTACTCTCAAGAATTTCTTGGTTATGATCATAATTCTTCGAGTGATAATCTCACTCATTCATCTCAACCCATCATCGCCAATTCTACTCCTTCTATCACTCCTTTTGAGGAAAGTGACTTCATCTTGGAAGAGATTGAAGCATACTTTTCTAGTAATTATGTTCCATGGGAAATTGAGCACGCTCCCATCGACATTGAGGGGGATATTCTTCTCATTGAGAAGTTGCTTAATGATGATCCATCGTCACTCCCTCCCGTCGAGCTTCATAACAAGGAAGTCAAGTCAGTTGAGAAAACTGAAGAATTTCCTGAAGTCGAACTTAAGGACTTACCACCTCATCTCGAGTATGCATTTCTTGAGGGTGATGGTAAATTACCCGTCATTATTGCTCGAGGTTTGAGTAAAGATGAAAAAGCTGCTCTCATAAAGGTCTTGAAGTCACACAAGCAAGCAATTGCTTGGAAACTCTCCGACATTAAGGGTATCAACCACGAGTTTTGTACTCACAAAATCTTGATGGAGGATGACTTCAAACCAGCGAGCTCAACATCGAGAAGGTGAATCCAAAATCCATGATGTTATCAAGCAGAAGTTATCAAACTTCTTGATGCGAGATTAATTTACCCGATCTCGGATAGTCCTTGGATTAGCCCAATTCATTGTGTTCCTAAAAGGGTGGCATAACTGTTGTCACAAATGAAGATAACGAGTTAATTCCAACTCGGTGGTTACGGGATGGCGTGTTTGCATTGACTATCGTAAGTTGAATGACGCCACCCGAAAAGACCATTTTCCTCTACCCTTCATGGACCAAATGCTTGAGAGATTAGCAGGGAACGAGTACTATTGTTTCCTTGATGGTTTCTGGGGTTATTTTCAGATCCCCATTGATCCACAGGATCAAGAGAAGACTACATTCACCTGCCCATACGGAACTTTTGCCTACAGACGTATGCCTTTTGGCTTATGCAATGCTCCTGGCACGTTCCAACGATGTATGATGGCCATTTTCCACGACATGATCGGGGAAACAATGGAGGTGTTTATGGATGACTTCTCGGTCATTGGGGACTCGTTTCATATATGTCTCTCCCATCTAGATAAAATGCTAAAACGGTGTGAAGACACCAATCTTTGTCTAAATTGGGAGAAGAGCCACTTTATGGTCAAAGAAGGCATAGTCCTTGGCCATAAGATTTCAAAAAACGGGATTGAGGTTGATAGAGCAAAAGTTGATGTTATTGCTAAATTACCTCATCCTACTACCGTCAAAGGTATTAGGAGTTTTTAGGTCATGCCGGTTTTATCGCAGATTCATACAAGATTTTTCTAAAATCGCCCGCCTATGACCCATCTTCTTGAAAAGATGCTCCTTTTATCTTCTCACCGAGTGCATCGAAGCTTTTGAAACATTAAAGAAAAAGCTTCTCAAGCACCCATTCTCGTTGCTCCCGACGGACTTGCCTTTTGAGCTCATGTGCGATGCAAGTGATTTTGCTATCGGTGCGGTCCTAGGGCAACGTAGAGCCAAGCATTTTCACCTATCCACTACGCGAGTAAAACTATGATGAAGCTCAAACCCATTACACCACCACGGAAAAGAGCTATTAGCCGTGGTGTATGCGTTTGAGAAGTTTCGCCATAACTAATCTTGACCAAATGCGTGGTGTATACGGATCACTCGGCTCTCAAATATCTCTTTGCAAAACAAGATGCAAAGCCGAGAATGCTCCGTTGGGTTCTCCTCCTCCGAATTTGATATCATTATACGTGATAAAAAGGAGCCGAGAACACAGGTCACGATCATCTGTCCGATTAGAAAACCCTCACCAAGATGTTTTCGAGAAAAAGGAAATAAATGAAACATTTCCTCTCGAGACACTCAATGCGGTTTCTTTTCGTGGAAATTCTACTACCCCATGGTTTCTTGACTTCGCAAATTACCATGCGGGTAACTTCATAGTGAAAGGAATGTCGACCCAACGGAAAAACAAATTCTTCAAGGATGTTAAACATTACTCGGGACGACCCTACTTGTTCAAAATCATGCGGATCAAGTCATCCGACGGTGTGTTTATGGACGAGAAGCTATGGACATTCTCAAAGCTTGCCATGCTGGATCCACCGGGGGCCATCATAGTCCAAATTACACCGCCAAAAAGGTGTTTGATTCCGGGTTTTATTGGCCCACTATTTACAAAGATGCCCATGAATTTGTCAAAGCATGTGACGCTTGTCAACGTCACGGAAATATCTCTCAAAGAAATGAAATGCCGCAAAACGCCATTCAAGTGTGTGAGATATTTGACATCTGGGGTATTGACTTTATGGGGCCATTTCCATCATCTCGAGGAAACAAATACATACTTGTGGCTGTTGACTATTTGTCAAAATGGGTTGAAGCGAAAGCTTTACCTACCAATGATGCCCGAGTTGTTGTAAAATTTTTAAAATCTCTTTTTGCTAGGTTTGGAACTCCACGAGCTATAATTAGTGACCGTGGTACGCATTTCTGTAATGACCAATTTGATCGTGTCATGTAAAAGTATGGTGTAACTCACCGTCTCTCTACTTCATACCACCCCCAAAAAAGTGGGCAAGTGGAAGTTTCCAACCGTGGTATAAAAAGAATTCTTGAAAGGACGAGAGGCGAAAATCGTGCATCCCGGTCGGATAAACTAGATGACGACTGGGCCTTCCGTCTGACTTATAAAACACCAATCGGTGTACTCCATACAAGCTAGTGTACGGAAAGGCATGTCATCTTCGATTGAGCTTGAGCACAAGGCATCTTGGGCCTTAAAACATGCCAATTTCGATATTCGAGACGGTGGTGATCACGAGAAAGTTCAAATGAATGAATTAAATGAACTCCGTGATCAAGCATACGAGAACTCTTTGATCTACAAACAAAAGACAAAGAAGATTCATGACTCTAAAATCAAGAACCGCGTTTTCAACGTCGGTGATCGAGTCCTTCTTTTCAATTCAAGATTGAAGATATTCTCGGAAAGCTAAAGTCCGTTAGTGCGGTCCATTTACTATTGCTAAGGTTTATCCTTATGGTACCATTGAGTTATCTCGGCCGATGGTCCAAATTTTAAAGTGAATGGTCATCGATTGAAGCATTATTTTGGAGAGGACATTCCACCGTGGTTGTCCGGAACTACAAACTTTCCCATGAACCAATGAATGCGGGATCGAGTCAAGCTAGCGACTCGGGAATCAAAAACATGAGCACACACCATATGGGTTTTCACCCATATTTCGACTTCTTTCTATTTTTCTACCACCCTAGTGTGGGGAGTTGCCCATTGTTGTATATAAGTCGAAAAAAAAAAAAAAAAAAAAAAAATTGTATATATCAAAAATAAAATAATGGCCGTAGTATTTCCTTTTACGTTCTATGTTTCGGCATAACTGTCGATACTTTGAATATTGAGGGCAATATTCATTTCTAGTGTGGGGGAATTCTCACGAATGTTATCATGTAATTATTCCACCCAATTCCCGTTTTGGCCAAATTTTTTTTGGAGTAAGTGTTTTTTCACTTACTCGACAAATGGTAATCGATCCGCCATGTCTAACCCACATAAGGATTGGCTAATCTAGGAGCAACCGGCTCTTGGTAAAGATATCTCAAATCCATTTATGGCTTGCAATTTGCCCAAAATTGTATGGTGTTCAACTCACCATATCTTTAACTAGTGAAAAGTTGGCTAGCCCGCAAGTTTATGGCTTGTGGTAAAGGCGGTTGAAATCCATAATTGGTAATCGGCTCACCAAAGATAATATTGATAATTTATCTAAGAGTTTGCTAGTCCGAAGCAAACGGCTCGTAAAGACAAATCAAAACCGTTTCTGGTGGTGATTTGCTCAAAATCATTTGGTTATCATTGTACCAAGGTTCTTACTTGAACTAAAACAATTGGCTACTCCGAGTAATGGCTTTTGGTAAAGAGATGAAATCCATTAAGTTTTCTTAAAATATTGCTAGGGACTAGCAATATCTTAGTGTGGGGATTGATGAGTGTCTAAATACTCATCATTTTGTACTATTTAGAATGCCAAAACATCCGAAAACACTCAAAATGCATCAAAATGATAAAAATATCACAAATAAGTGTTTTATGTGTTTTAAATGCAAAATATCAAAATCGGATGAAAACGCGTATCAAGTTTGCATAATTGGCGCTTTAGTCCCCAAGTTTCAAAAGTTGTCAAATTCAGTCCCTGGTAATTCAAAATAAAGAAAAATGTTATTCAAGGTCCCTGAAATATTCTAAGTTGTCAAAAATGGTCCATGAATGAATCTTTGGTCAAATGGCAGAAAAAGTCCCTCAACTTTACAAAAGTATCAAAAATAGTCCTTGGGTATTTAAAAAGGTAAAATAATCAAATATGGTCCTTGTACTATTAAAGTTTGTCAATTTTGGTCCTTGTGATAACTTTGGAGAAATTACAGTTTCAGTCCTTGAAGTTTGCAGAAATTGCAAGATTAGTCCTTGTATTAAACAAACCAAACTTGACCCCTTTTGTATTTTGATCCCACCAAACCAAAAGACCCCCTTAAATAACATTGTGAACCCCCACTTATTATAAGTCTCGGTCAAATTAAGTCAAACCCGCCAAATACTAGAGTTCACTGTTCATCTTCTACACCTTTGTTATACCAAAACCGGTGGTTTTTCTTCCACTTTATCACCCCCCAGCTGTCTAAAAACACTCATCACCATCCTTTCCACCTCACATCTCAGCCCACAACCAATAAATGCTTCTCCACCATAACAAGTTTCACCGTTACACTCACAACCCCTGTTTTTGCTTCCACATCACACCAAGTCCATTAAAACTTCACCTTTTGTGTCCCCTACACCTCCACAATATACCAAAGTTCTTTAATTCCTCTAAAACTGTCTCAAGCAACCGTGTACACTTTTGGCGCCAAAATCCAATTTGAAGGCTGAGATTACTTTGACTGCATCAATGGCTAAGATTTAAAGTGGGAAAGTTTCAGAGGCATGTGGGGAGTATCTCAATGCTATAAAGAAAGAGGAGAAGCAGAGGAGTGAACTATCTAGAGTAATTTTTATTAATGTATGTCGAATTAATTAACTTTCAAATTCTAGTTTATGTTTAAACTTTCAAGCTCTGTAATTCAAGTTTTTAGTGTGTAATAAAGCTTTTACGAACATCAATTTCGGTTTGTGTTTATGAATTCGGTTTATGCAATATTTTGTTAAAAATCTCATATAAGCTTAAAGTAAATTGTAGTGGATGATAAGGACTCATAAGCTCACTTAAGCTCCTTATAAAGCTTTTCTAAGCTTTTAGAATCCTTAAAACTCGGTTTAGATTCAAAACTCAAAATTCCCAAAAATACCAATAAATTAGTGAAAATCAAAAATCATGGAAATGAAGATCAAAGATGAAGTTTGGTAATTGGATGGAAATGGTTTAGAAGCTTAGTGGTAAGCTATTAGGAGTGTTCTTGGTTCCTAGTTCATGGTCTTTGGTGGAAAAGCAGTTGTAAGCCCTTTATAAGTGTATTTGCATTTCTACTGTGTAAGTAGCTTTTAGCTTAAAGCTCTGTGTTATCATATTTTTAAGTTGTAGTTAAATAAATTTTCATATTAAAACAGGTTGCTTGCTATTTAGAATTGGTATTTATTTTGAAATCTCATTTTCACAGTTATAATAGCATAATTATTAATCTCTTTGTTTCATGTTGTTAGTATTATTGTTTAATGCTTATTTAGCTTTAATATATGATATTATAAGGTCTGTAATCATTGACATGGTCTTAATCTGTGTTTTGCTTTGAAAAATCTCAAAACAGTCTAGTTAAAGGGTTGTTTGGTTTAACTTGTTTAACTGTGTTGAAGGTTGTTGAAGCCTTTGTCCTTGGTTTTTATCTGTCATACTTGGTCTTAATAACCCACAGCAACAAAGAAAACCAGTCCTTATTTAGTAAAAAGTCAAAATATTTTGTAATCTCACCTTTTTAGTTCACTGTTAGGCTTTATCTTGTAAAACTCATCATATTAGTTTAAAACTTGGTAACTTAGCTTAATTCAATCTTACTTTAGGTTAATATATCATAATCAGTGAGTAGTATTAAACCAAAGTTGATCATAGTCAACTTAGCTCATTTTCTTAAAAAGTCAAATCATGCTCTGTGCACAGTTTAGATAGTCTATTTCACAAGCTCTAAGAGAGCTTATTAATGAACCCTAGCTTATGTACCTTAGCTTTTGAGAAGCTCACTTAGCTGTCTCTAGTCCGGTGCTCATTTTTCACTTCTGACTTATTTGATTAGCCTACTATTTGCTTTTGTTTTGTCCATTTCACTCAAGTACACCAGTTAGTCAGTGTTCATAAGTTTTTCAAAAGCTTGTCACAAGCTTATTAATGGAAGCCAAACTTTGTAAATTAGCTTTTTAGAGAGTTTAGCTGGTATACTTGCTAATTCTAGTCTTTACTTTCATTTTCTAGCTTATTACAGTGCTTAAAAGTTAGCTTAAAAGCACCTAGAAAACCAATAAGTGTCCTCTTCAACAGATAAGCTTGTGCTTATTTGAAGCTTATTCAGTGCTTATTTCTTAGTTAAATTACTTTTCCAGTTGTCATTATAGCTTATTATCGGTTCCTAGCTTATTTCCGGTTTACTTGTGCTTATTTATCGACTTATAAGCCATTTTGGCTTAAACTTGTGCTTATTCCAATTTTTAATGTTAAGCAATAATAAGCTCAATCGAGCTTATTAGTGGATTTCATAAAAGTTGTAGTTTTAATATTTGCTTACTTTAGTGTGTTTAATCGGTTTGTAAAGAAAAATCAAAAAATAAAAAGTTTGCAAAAAGCCATTCTTTGGGATTCGAACACCGCCACCCACTCACCACACCACACACATACCATCGCCACTTGGGTCTTTGTTGGTTATGGTTTGCAACATTTAATATATAACCCTTCTTTCCATTTTTAGCTTATACGAGCTTTTTAGCTTATTTCTAGCTTATTTAAATAAGTTGTCATACCTTTTATATTTTTCTTAGCTTTGTATTAGTATAAAGTATTTTACAAAAAAGTTTCATATTTTTCTTAATAGTTTTAGTATTTTTAATCATTTATTTAGTTTAAAATAGTATTTATTTCATAATAAAAAATATAAAAGTCAAAAAAAATATAAATCTTTTTTCTAAAATTTTCTTTTGTCATATAGTAAGTAAGAAAATTGTTTTTACATTCGTAGGACTTTTATTTCACAAATTTTACGTTTTTACTTACTGCTCGTAATTTTTATATATAATGCACGTTTTCATTCTAGGTCGCGTTTTAGATAATTTAAGTTTACGTTTTAATTAAAATAGTTTATTTAAGTTATTTTGTTTTATAAATCAAGAAAACATCATTTTAAAAATAGTGATAGCGTTTATTTAATATAATTTAGCTTTTTAATTTTCTTTAATTTGCATTTAAGCCCTCGTAATTTATAAACTTTTCTTTAGGTATAAATATTCCAAAATCCTTCTTGATCACTATCCTTAGTGATTATTCGACATCTGAATTTGTTCAAACACCATTAAGTCTCCGTGGGACTTAACGACCTGTGAAACACTATACTCTCCAGATCTTAATTGCATTTGTAACACCCCGACCCGACAAAGGTAAAGATATCACAATACGGTTTCATATCAGAACTTTAACTAATGTACAAAAGCGGAAGCCTTTACAAAAACTTACAAAAGATAGTATAAATAACTTAATATTCAAATAAATCTAAGATCTCTATGGTCAAATCTTGCTCTCGTCTATACTCTCAAACCCGGATCGCCTATCCCATAAGCTCATCTTGAATGCTAAATACTGCAGCAGAAAAGAAAAGTCTTGGTGAGCTTACAAAGCCCAGGAATGAGCAGATATAACAAAGCGGAAACTAAACAAAACATAAATGCAAATGAAACAAATGAAGCGAATAACAAAGTCGTAGCGGAGTGAGCATAATGAATCATAGAGGATTACATGGAACACAAACACACGTAAATCCGGAAGAACAACTAGCAATCAAGAGCAAACTCACATAGCATATTGATGACACAAACGCAAACACATTAGAATATCCGGACACTTAACATATCAAGAAGATAGATTACATATAAACCAAACGAAAAGTCTAAGGACTAACGGAATCAGTTCCTAGAAGGTAAACATGACATTTATACAAATCAATTAATCTACATTTAACACACTTAATCCAATATTGTAGCAGCGGAAATAGCAGTCCAATCACGGCAAGCACACATACAGATAGAAAACATAGTAGACCTTCTATAATTAAGTAGACAAAGACATAACATAGCAATTTACCAATTTACAACCCAGAACTCGTGACTTGAATCATGTCTCAGATCAAATATAAGCATAAACGAAATTAACATGGTAGGTCAGACATATACAGATAGGTATATTAACGGGTAATTAAGTTTCGCAATATTAACTGAACCGATTATACAGGATGAACTTACAAAACAATCAAATACACACTAGCATAGTCATCTTACAGATCAACGAATTCACATAACGGTAAACTAACATATCATCAGATGACAACATGCGAATCACATTTAAGCATATTAATCATATCCTAGCATGGCAAGCGGTAGTCACATAAACATGTAAAAGCATAAACATCTTCAATAAACATATAATAACTCAGTATGCAAGCAGTATTGGTAAATATGGAATCATAAGCGAATTCATAAAAGCAATTAACAGATCGGTTTAGTCATCCACCACGAGCCCGAAACATATCGGATCATAACATATCATAAGTAACCATTGTATTCGGAGGGTGACCTCGAATACCTTATATAATATGAGGGAGACCTCGGGTAACCAATGGAGTAGCTAGCTCCCGAATTTGTGAAGACGCATATTGCACACGACATCATTCACCGACAAATCATATCGATAACAGATCGGATCTAAGATGCATCCATCGCCCTTCCTACATATACAAAATATGCTCCACCATCCAGGGACGTGGCAGAACATCACTCTACTGCCCTAGAGTCATATCAGAGGTGCATCACTGATACGGACATGGAACCCCCATGACTAGTTAAATATTTGGCTCGGGTGTCAAACTACTTAGGTCAAACAGATTTTCATAAATGACACAGACCATAATTCATCATAAGGTCAACAGATATATATATCAGAAGTTTCATATCATAAAGTCCAAATCAAATATTTCATGGTTCACTAAACAGATGTTTCAGATAAACAACGGATCAAACAAATCAAAAAGGGTTCATATCAAATGTTCAGAAATCAAAGGTTCATATCGCAGTCACATAGCATACGCTCATAATCAGAGGTTCATAATCAGATGTTCATAATCAGAAGTTCATAATCAGAAATTCATACTCAAACATAGCAAGGTTCAACAAATGAAGTTCGGACAAGCGAGATTCATATAAGCAGAAGGAATCATAGCAATGGCATAGGAATCCTAATAATTGAAATAGAAAAGCTAACGGAAGAAAACGTCATGAGAAACCTTTCTTGAAAAGGTCGTAATATTTGTACCTTAAAGCAAATGAGGAAAAGCAAATGAATGAGCGAACACGAAGATACGACCCACGTCTTCTTCAATGAATCTACGGATTACGATTCGTATAATACTTATTAGTTCCTTTTATAAGCTTCTTATGCCTTTGTAAGTGTGTTACCTATTGATATCATATTTTATCTTCGGTTTCTTAAACTCATATTCGGACCAGACTTTAGCGATTTTATAAAACACTTACTTAGCTCAAATGAAATCAAGCAAACTCCTGGGGTTCCCATATGATTTAAAAGAGTCTCCAAAAATTGGTAGGTTCTATCTCTATGCCAAATGGCCTATGGAAAATCACAAGTCGGACACTGTCCGAAAGTAATCGGAAAATACACCTCAAAAGTTTACACTTATTGGACCTGTTTAGACACCTTGGAAAAATTTCCAAAACTCCCAGAAATTCATTTATGTCATAAATATCACTTCTGTAAAAGGAGAGCTCCCAATTCCTTATGGTTTGAAAATGAAAATTCAAACAATACAACTAAATTTCAGACCCGTTTTCTCAGCTTTGACACTTGATTTTGTAAAATTCAAAAATACGACTTAGACAACTCCAAATTCGACCAAACCACTTGAAAAACTTAACTAAGACATAAAATAAACTTTTCCCACAAAAACCCAGGTTATTGCACTTATAAAATTGGATCTATAACACACACAAATTCGACATATGATGCTGTCCAGTTTTAGGGTTTATTAAAACCACTATAATCACATGTTTAGACCATTAATTACACTTAGGGTTCCATTCCAATTAGGGTTTCAATTTATTAGGCATGATAACATTTATATATGTGGTTCGGTTCTTTTATAGCTCGACTAAACCATGATCCGATTCAATAATACATATTACATACATGTTCTTTAATACTTATAAGGTTCAAATCATTAGGGTTTGTGTTGTTTGGTTTCATACGACTCGACACAAGGAAAAAGAAAACACAAGTCGACTAAAACAAATAAGTTACAATATATTAACTTAAGGTGCATCAAAGGAAGATGAGAAACACGTTATACCTTAGCTTTGTTGAAGCAAAATCTAGACACCAAAGGTGTAGGTATTGACGAATGGGAGAAAAAGAAAAGGAGGCAACCAAAACTAGGGTTTCACTTTTGAGTTTATGTGTTATATTTATAGTGGTAGTAAAATTTCGGTTAGGGCTTTTAGGAGGGGGGGTTGGGTTTCGGCCTAGTCCAACCGAACACAACAAAAACCCACGGCCTTTGGGCCTTCGGCTCTTGATCCACACGACACCAAAACAAACGACCCTATGGCTTCTTGGACTCTCGGCTTGGAAAAAGAAACGAGCCCATCGGATCAAAAATCAAACAAATGGCAAGGCCCAAACTTTTACGCGAGACGTTTAATCTTTCGTCGTACCATGTCGATCACGTACATATTTTAGTTAAGTTTTTATTATTCGTAAGTTAAGTTTTTAATTTTCGTTAAATGATATAAACGTATTTTACATATTTAATAAATGTTCGATTTCAAGGGTATTTTAGTCTCTTAACACGTTTCATATTTTTAGGGTTTTACAACTTTCTCCTTCTAAAAAGAAAATTTCGTCCTCAAAATTGAACAGACGGAATAGGACGGAAAACGAATCGAATTTCAATTTCAAGGGTATAGCAAACGAAACTTATCTCGGAACAAGCAGTTCTTATCAAAATCTTCAAACTCATACTTTTCGAAATCAAATCAAAATCAAATACTTATAACAGATAATCATATACTTATCAAAGTAATGGCAGATAACAGATGAGATGCAGAAAATCAAATGACAAATTTTAATTTATTCAGATATCTAATGATGAGAACAAACATGTGCATAAACGGAACAAATCCTAATGGTCTCACTAGTCGCAGAAGTACGTGGAGACGCACAAGCTTAGGGCAGACATAGCAATTCATAGGTCACACAAATCATAACAATTCCGGATTCCAAGCGTACAAAACTTATACGTAACAGATATCGACGAAATCTCACAATTAGGTACAGAATTTCAAACAAACATGAGGAGTGCCAATTAACAGATACAAGTCAAAGTCCATTCACGTATCAACCACAGGCATTTCCCCAGACGTCATATGATTTCAATAAGTTCAAATTATATGATCTCGGTATTATCACGTTGATCAGGCGTCATAATACTTGCATCATATAACAAGTCCTTATTATCATCATATTATGTCCCGGGTCATGACAAACCACATAACTAATATCAGAACAAAATGGATAACATATAGGTAACAAGTAACATACCAAAATGGACGGATACACATTCATGCGAAGATATAACACATCGGACAACTTACCATATCACAATGAAAGGAGGCCACCAACTAGCATAAAAGCGGTTCCTCGTGACTCATTCTTGGCGATTCCAAAAGAAAAGTGAGATATACGAATGCTAAGCGATAAAACTTCACGATTCACACCGAGTTCGAACAAATCGAGAGAAAAACAATACGGATCGAATCGATTAACGAAATATCAAACCGTCTAAAACGCGTGACAAGCGAATCGAGTAACACAAGTCGCGCCCAAATCATATGAAGTAGATGAACCTTCTCACCACCCGTTGAATCATGTCTTCGTCGTTGCGCCTTTGGTTGGTCCATCCAACTTCCTCCAACAACATCCGGATGTCTCCGAGAAAGACGGCGATCGAGTGTGGCTTCGCTTCACTAACCTCTCCAAAGACAGAACCGTCGTAGCAGCAGGTCGGCACCATCTTATTCGGCTCCACGGGTAGTCTCCATCTAACGATCGAAAAGCGGACGGCGAAAACAAACTAACAAAATTCGATGCGAGCGAGAGGAGGCCAATTCGGTGAAGGCAAAAGGATATCGAAGTCAAATCGAGCGACCATCAAAAGGAATCGAAAAAAAGTATCGAGCAGACGGAAACCTAATGTCTACCCAATCCTCACGGTCATAGCCTAAGCTCTAAGGGTCCTAAAACCTAGAGCTCGATACCATAATTGTAACACCCCGACCCGACAAGGGTAAAGATATCACAATCTGGGTTTCATATCGAACTTTAACTAATGTACAAAAGCGGAAGCCTTTACAAAACTTACAAAAGATAGTATAAATAACTTAATATTCAAATAAATCTAAGATCTCTATGGTCAAATCTTGCTCTCGTCTATACTCTCAAACCCGGATCGGCTATCCCATAAGCTCATCTTGAATGCTAAATACTGCGCAGGAAAAGAAAAGTCTTGGTGAGCTTACAAAGCCAGGTGAGCAGATATAACAAAGCGGAAACTAAACAAAACATAAATGCAAACTGAAACAAATGAAACGAATAACAAAGTCGTAGCGGAGTGAGCATAATGAATCATAGAGGATTCTGCAAAACACAAACACACAGAAATCCGGAAGAACAACTAGCAATCAAGAGCAAACTCACATAGCATATTGATGACACAAACGCAAACACATTAGAATATCCAGACACTTAACATATCAAGAAGATAGATTACATATAAACCAAACGAAAAGTCTAAGGACTAACGGAATCAGTTCCTAGAAGGTAAACATGACATTTATACAAATCAATTAATCTACATTTAACACACTTAATCCAATATTGTAGCAGCGGAAATAGCAGTCCAATCACGGCAAGCACACATATAGATAGAAAACATAGTAGACCTTCTATAATTAAGTAGACAAAGACATAACATAGCAATTTACCAATTTACAACCCAGAACTCGTGACTTGAATCATGTCTCAGATCAAATATAAGCATAAACGAAATTAACATGGCAGGTCGAGACATATACGAGATAGGTATATTAACGGGTAATTAAGTTTCGCAATATTAATCGAACCGATTATACTGAGATGAACTTACAAAACAATCAAATACACACTAGCATAGTCATCTTACGGATCAACGAATTCACATAACGGTAAACTAACATATCATCGAGATGACAACATGCGAATCACATTTAAGCATATTAATCATATCCTAGCATGGCAAGCGGTAGTCACATAAACATGTAAAAGCATAAACATCTTCGATAAACATATAATAACTCGGTATGCAAATGTAAGTATTGGCAAATACGGAATCATAAATGTAATTCATAAAATGAAATTAACGGATCTGGTTTAGTCATCCACCACGAGCCGAAACATATTAGATCATAACATATCATAAGTAACCATTGTATTTGGAGGGTGACCTCGAAATACCTTATATAATATGAGGAGACCTCGGGTAACCAATGGAGTAGCTAGCTCCCGAATTTGTGAAGACGCGTATTGCACGACATCATTCACCGACAAATCATATCGGATAACGGATCGGATCTAGGATGCATCCATCGCCCTTCCTACATATACAAAATATGCTCCACCATCCGGGGCGTGGCGAACATCACTCTCGCCCCTAGAGTCATATCGAGTGCATCAACGATACGGACATGGAACCCCATGACTAGTTAAATATTTGGCTCGGTGTCAAACTACTTAGGTCAAACAGATTTTCATAAATGACACGCACCATAATTCATCATAAGGTCAACGGATATATATATCAAAGTTTCATATCATAAAGTCCAAATCAAATATTTCATGGTTCACTAAATGATGTTTCGGATAAACAACGGATCAAACAAATCGAAAGGGTTCATATCAAATGTTCGAAAATCAAAGGTTCATATCGCGATCACATAGCATACGCTCATAATCGAGGTTCATAATCGGATGTTCATAATCGAAGTTCATAATCGAAATTCATACTCAAACATAGCAAGGTTCAACAAGCGAAGTTCGAGACAAACAGAGATTCATATAAACAGAAAGGAATCATAGCAATGGCATAGGGAATCCTAATAATTGAAATAGAAAAGATAACGGAAAGAAAACGTCATGAGAAACCTTTACTAAAAAGATCAGAATATCTGTACCTTAACGCAAATGAGGGAAAAGCAAATGAATGAACGAACACGAAGATACGATGCCACGTCTTCTTCAATGAATCTACATGGATTACGATTCGTATAATACTTATTAGTTCCTTTTATAAGCTTCTTATGCCTTTGTAAGTGTGTTACCTATTGATATCATAATTTATCTTTCAGTTTCTTAAACTCATATTCGGACCAGACTTTAGCGATTTTTATAAAATACTTACTTAGCTCAAATGAAATCAACCAAACTCCCAGGGGTTCCCATATGATTTAAAAGAGTCTCCAAAAATTGGTGGGTTCTATCTCTATGCCAAATGGCCTATGGAAAATCACAAGTCCGGACTGTCCGTAAAGTAATCGGAAAATACACCTCAAAAGTTTACACTTATTGGACCTGTTTAGACACCTTGGAAAAATTCCCAAAACTCCCGAAATTCATTTATGTCATAAATATCACTTCGTAAAAGAGAGCTCCCAATTCCTTATGGTTTGAAAATGAAAATTCAAACAATACAACTAAATTCGAGACCCGTTTTCTCGGCTTTGACACTTGATTTTGTAAAATTCAAAATACGACTTAGACAACTCCAAATTCGACCAAACCACTTGGAAAACTTAACTAAGATATAAAATAAACTTTTCCCACAAAAACCCAGGTTATTGCACTTATAAAATTGGATCTATAACACACACAAATTCGACATATGATGCTGTCCGGTTTAGGGTTTATTAAAACCACTATAATCACATGTTTAGACCATTAATTACACTTAGGGTTCCATTCCAATTAGGGTTTCGAATTTATTAGGCATGATAACATTTATATATGTGGTTCGGTTCTTTTATAGCTCGACTTAACCATTATCCGATTCAATAATACATATTACATACATGTTCTTTAATACTTATAAGGTTCAAATCATTAGGGTTTGTGTTGTTTGGTTTCATACGGCTCGACACAAGGAAAAAGAAAACACAAGTCGACTAAAACAAATAAGTTACAATATATTAACTTAAGGTGCATCAAAGGAAGGCGAAAAACACGTTATACCTTAGCTTTGTTGAAGCAAAATCTAGACACCAAAGGTGTAGGTATTCGACGAATGGGAGAAAAAGAAAAGAGGCAACCAAAACTAGGGTTTCACTTTTGAGTTTATGTGTTATATTTATAGTGGTAGTAAAATTTCGGTTAGGGCTTTTAGGAGGGGGTTTGGGTTTCGGCCTAGTCAACCGAACACAACAAAACCCACGGCCTTTGGGCCTTGGCTCTTGATCCACGACACCAAAACAAACGACCCTATGGCTTCTTGGACTCTCGGCTAGGCAAAAGAAACGAGCCCATCAGATCAAAAATCAAACAAATGGCAAGGCCCAAACTTTTACGCGAGACGTTTAATCTTTCGTCGTACCATGTCGATCACGTACATATTTTAGTTAAGTTTTTATTATTCGTAAGTTAAGTTTTTAATT
Source organism: Chrysanthemum lavandulifolium (assembly GCA_022545495.1). NCBI lineage: Eukaryota > Viridiplantae > Streptophyta > Magnoliopsida > Asterales > Asteraceae > Chrysanthemum > Chrysanthemum lavandulifolium. The sequence goes on along the minus strand of JAHFWF010000025.1, from coordinate 518,466 downwards.
TTCGTTAAATGATATAAACGTATTTTACATATTTAATAAATGTTCGATTTCAAGGGTATTTTAGTCTCTTAACACGTTTCGTATTTTTAGGGTTTTACAGCATTTGTTTCTGAGCTGTTTGAATTTTATTACGGTTAACCATTCACAAGTGGTTAGCTTGTGTGATAAACTTGACTGTCTGGAGACCAATCACACCACTTGCTATTTTACCCTTTTCTAAACGTTTTAGTTTTGATTTTAATTCTATGACTTCTTTATCTAAACGTTGATTTTGACTCTTTAAAATCTTGTTTTTGTTAATTAGTTTTAAGCTAATATTGCATAGTTTTTCACATTCATTATGCAATGAGTCGTCATCAAGTGATGAACTACTATAGTATTCGTGACATACCTCGTCATTTGCGATGAGACAAATTTCTTCGTCCTCCTCGTCGCTCATTCCCCACGTGCCGCTCACTAACGCGTTTTAATCATCCCTTTTCGGACACTTACTAATAAAGTGGTTTGGGTCCCCACATTTAAAGCAAGTACGATCATCCTTTGGCTTCTCATCCTCTTTGCTTTTCCGAAAGCCTTTCTTATCGTCATACGGTTGTTTGACGTATCTTCCCTTTCTTCTAAAGAACTTTTTAAAGTCCCTTACCGCCATAGCGTACTCCTCGTCGTCGCTACCCGAGGAGGAGTTCTCTTCATCGCTTGAAGCCTTTTTGGCTTTTAGGGCAAGAGATTTGTGTTTCTCTTTCACCTTTGAGGCTTCGGAGTCTTTGGCTAGGACAAGCTCGTAGACTTTTAGGTTGCCTATGAGTTCATCGAGGGTGAGGGTTGTCAAATATTTTGACTCTTCGATCGTTGTCACCTTGGATCTCTACTTCGATGGGAGTGCCCTTAGATATCTCCTAACATGGTTACGGCTAGAAGAAGATTCATCAAGTGCTTGTAAAGATGTAATAATAGTATTAAAGTTAGCAAATGAATGATCTATTGTTTCCTCATCCGATATTGAAAATTGTTCATATTGTTGAACAAATAAATCAATTTTATTATTTTTAACTTATTCGTTGCCTTGATGAGTTACAACTAAAGAATTCCAAATTTCTTTAGAGGTTTTAAGCAAAGAAATTTTTCAAATTCCTTTTCGGTAAAGCATTATATAAAACCATTTTGCTTCACTATTTTTAGAAAGCTTTTCTTCAAATCATCATTTAGTTTATCATGAGGTATTTTAACTACATTCCTTTATCATCTTTTGAGGTAGCCTCAAAATCGCCTTCAATAATAATGTACCAAAGATCAATATCTTTAGATTTCACATATGTTTGAATCTATTTTCCAATATATAAAACCATTAGTTTCAAGTAGTGGTGGTCGTTGCATAGATTGCCCTTCCTTATAATTTTCGGGACCCATAGTGATCGAAAAGTTTTAAAATACAATTTTACTTTAAAACTTTTATAAACTTAGCTCGATACCAATTGTGGAAAATTAGAAGGGGTTGAATAGTTTTGCCGATTTTACGTTAGTTTCAAAACTTTTAGATTCGTTAATATGTGAGATCTTATGGATGTAGAGAAAGTATAGATCTAATGATAAAGCAAGTAAATAAAGTAAAGCGAAGGAAAGAAAAGACACAACCGATGTATAGTGGTTCGGCTACAAGGACACCTTCCTCGCCTACTCCACTCACAGAGTCACCTACTAGAGAGTTCAAGCACTATGTCAACAAACTCCTTCACTTGGCGGAGAAGCCTTCACAGCGTTGCTTACACTTTTTCGGTACAAAGCTAAATACCGAGTCCGTAGCACGGTGGACCAAACCAACACGACTATTACACAACAAATATGTGAAATATCAAATACAAGATCTTCGCTACAGAAATCTTGCGGAGTGACAAATCAATCAAGGACCCCTTGCTTGGATGACTTGTAGAATCCTCGTGATCTCGCCTTAGAGAAGGACCTATATGAGGATCACAATAGAAAGAAAGAAGAACAACTCTCTAGATCAAGTGATCTATATGTTTAGAAGAGAATGATAGTGTTTGAGAGATTTAGTAAGAAGAGGGGTGAGTTAGAATGAAGAAATGGCTCTCTATTTATAGGAAAAAATCTTCATTGTTCCCTGGATCCCACGGATCCCTTCCACTTGGGATCCGTCTAGTGTAATCCTAGGGATCCGTGGAACGCTCCTCTTTGCCTATGGGTTTTTTGGTTATGCGTTGGTCCATGGGTTTTCTTTAGATTCAATGTATCCAAGTATACATTGTATCTAGTCTACTTGGGTATGGGTTAAGATCCATGGGTTATGGTTTTTACCCATCCTAATAAACTATTACAACAAATGTTTAATTACTACATTTTTGTATTCAAATGGCTATATGTAAATGCTTTACAAAAATAACATGTATTCTTATAATTATACTTAAGATAACATTATATTTGTTATCAACAAAATACAAAGAGATCGCAAAATATTAATAAACATTTTTACGGTTTATTTGTATTAACAGTCTATTCTGAGCTTGCTTATTGAAGTGAGTTGTCTTGTATGCGAGTTGTTAGCTAATGCGAGTTGTGCTTTAAGCGAGTTTTCGTTTAAGCGAGTTGTCTAGGGTGCGAGTTGTCTTGGCTGCGAGTTGTCTATGGTGCGAGTTGTCTTGGTTGCGAGTGGTCTAGACTACGAGTTGTCTTGACTGCGAGTTGTCTAGGGTGCGAGTTGACTAGGGTGCGAGTTATCTTGAGTGGAACTTGTCTATTAATACTTGTTATTTGATATTAACATAATGGCTTACACCACTGATCCCTTAATTTCCAATGTGCTCAAACTATATGATTCGATGGAGAACAAAGAAAGTATTTACTACTCAGAAAGTTTAACCATGACTGATTCAGCCAATGATGATCAAAACACTTAATACCCTGAGTCCAATCTTAAGGAATTACACCTGTTAATGCTACAAAATGCCATGCAAATGGAATGCAGCATTGATCCCGATTAGCTACTTCACTCTCACCTGGTACAGCTTTTATCCATGATTATGGATCGAACATGTAGTGCCCTCTTCCGTCAGGACTTATCTACATTGACTAGAACCTTGTTGTTGAACTTAGAACAATTGATGCTACAACTAACTAATAAAAAGGTTCAAAAGGATGGTTCCAGTGCAGCTCTTTAAGTAATCTACAATTTCAGCCATTCATCAGTGGGGAATATTCAGCAGATTATGATCAACACTTGACTGGAATTTCTTTCAATAAACATACTAGAATGGAAATCCAGGAGTTGATTGATACATTCATCCACCTTATGGACAATGTGAAGAAGTACATTGAAGAAGTACATAACAATGATCACATGAATCAACATGGAACGCGATCAATGGAGAAGTGTGGAGAGTTGGGTAATCTATCGGGTAGTGCTGAAGCTAGAAATACAGACACATCAACAATGTAAGTGATCCGTGCAAAACCGTCAAGTTTTTCTCACTCAAGCCGGCCACTTGTGAATAGCCGACCGTAAGAAACTTAAAACGGTTCAGAAACGAACTCAATGAAGATCTGGAGAGTTTAGTGTTTCCCTGGGTCGTTATGTCCCAATGATGTCGAAAGAATCACCAAGCGTATAGTGATCGAGAGATTTGAGCGGAAAAGGTTTGAATTATTATAATTACGGAAAAAGTACATAAACTACAAAGGCTTAAATGCAAATTAAAGGAAATCAAAAGATAAAAATATTAAATAAACGCTATCACTATTTTTAAAATGATGAACGTTTAAAACTTAAAACTTAAAACTTACGTTTAAATAAAATTACGTAAACGTACAAAATAGAAAGTGAGATCTAAGAAATAAAAGTCCTAAAAATATGAAAATGACATTTTTATAAACCTAATGATGAAAGAAAATATATAGAAAAAGAAAATTATTTTTATAACTAATTATCTAATTATTATTAATTAAAAACTTTTTCTAACTATTTAATAATAGCCTAAAATGAAAAAAAATATGAAATAAAGCTTGAAAAATAAAATTTTGACTTAGAAAAATCTAAAATAACAAAAAAGAATTTTCAAAACTATTTTTGTATTTTTCTGAATATTTTTGTATTTTCTAGGAATTAAAAAACTATTTAAAATTACTTAAATTATTTAAAAATACAAATTTAACTAAGAAAAATCTAGAAAAATATTTTTTTGACTTTTTATATTTATCTAAACTTAAGAAAAATGAAAAATTATTTTTTTGAACCTTTTCTGAATTTTTTGTATTAAATGCTAATTAAAAATGCTTAAAAACTAATTTAAATTAATAAAAATAGCAAACAAGCTAGGAAAAATCTGAAAATTTCAGGAAAACTCTAAAATTATATTTAGAATCTAAGAAAAATATAAAAAACAGGGGTTGTGTGGAGGAAATAGGAACTGATGTGCCAAGTGCTTATAAATAAGTACTTTGCATAAGCAAATGGATACTAATAAGCACCAAACTAAAAACAGAAGCTTAAATAAGCTTAAAGAACCAAAATGCAACTAGAATCAACAAGCTATAACCTCTGATTTGCAATCTACAAAGATTTGATGAAATGAGCTTTTGGCTAAAAACAGTTAAAGGGGGGGCAACTTTAAGCATAAGCACAAGCTACTCCATAAGCTAAAAATGAAAACCAATACTTGGGATCTAAACTAGACCTGGGTGGCTATGTATAAGCCAGAAATCAGACCTAGGTGAGCTCAAATGAGCTTTGCACAAGCTCTGCAAAGTCTGCATAACCCCTGTGCAGACTTAATGCCTGCACAGGGCACTTTGCACCATTTTGACAAGCTCGTTAGAAGCTTAAGAAAATTCACAAAATTTGACAAAAATGAGGATAAGAAAATAGACCTCATGAAGATTTTAAAACCATAAGTTTCACTAAGATTGGCCTAGAAATGAATCCATGAAAATTCTTCCTAGTTGAGCCCAAAACAGGTTTTTCAATGATTTTGACTTTTGACAAAACTAAAAATTGACTAACTTGAACTTTGATCTCAATTTCGGGACCGATATAAAGTAATAAGGTTAAATGAGATTACAACAAGTTGTATTTATGAAATATGAACACAAAATAAGCTTTTGAAATCAAAAATCCCAACAGTTAGTCTGCTAAGATGATTTGAGTGGGATTTGACTTTTACTACTCTAGTGTGCAAATAAGTGACTAAACCAAGCCTCATGATCCTAAGGTATGCTATTGTGTGAACTTAACCAAAACTCAACCTCCAACTTACCTAAACTAGCTGATCCAAACACACCTTTAAGTAGCATAAGTGGCATTTTACAAAGCATATATCGATTCGAGCATGCAAGGCTAAGCAGAGCTCAAACTAACTTAAATTAAACTGAAATTAACTTAAACAAGCAATCTTAAGCGATGAAATGACAAAGAAACTACTTTTACCAATTTTAAACTAAAAGCTTGAAAATGAAAAGAGTAAACTGGTCACCTTATATTTTGAGTGAATAAGATGTAAACAAGGTCATGTGACCTACAAGTATTCAAGTCTAGTCGATATCCAAAGTACAAGAATTCCCCTCCTTTGACTTTCGTTGACCAAAGAATGAAACTTGCTTAAAATGATCACTAGGCTTAACAATAGCTTTAACAAGTGAAATAAACTTGAGTGAACAAGATATAAGCTATTAGAAGCTTTAACATAAGATTTGAAAACTCAATTCTTCAACAGTGAGTATTAAAGCATGGAACTTAAATGAAACATTAATTAAGGACTTGAAAACAGATTACAATGATAAATTCACTTGAGTTTTGATCATAGAAACAAAAAGATTACATAATTTAAGCTACATTAATACATTGATAAAAAAACGACATTAAAGAAATTTTTAACTAAACTCTACTACTCTGCATCTCTCCTCTTGTTGCTTCCTTTTATACCCAAAACACTTCTCACACCTCTCTCATCATATCCCAGCTGCTTTAAGGGCCATTGGATGGCCTCAATTCATCTTGACCATTCATTTGGTTTTTGGCGGGAAAAAAGCTTTTGACAGTGGGGTTGAGATTGAGTGTGGGGGAGGGTGAAATTATTGTTTCTTGGATTGTGGTGGAGGAGGTGGAGTGATAAGGTGGGAAAAGTGAGTTGGGGGAGGTGGAAAGCACAGGTGTTGCGGAGGTGTAGGTTGCGGGGTGATGATGGAGGAAAGGGAAACCCGTGAGGGTTTGACCAATTTGACCGGTGGTTAAATATTATAAAGTGAAGGGTCAAAAGGGAGGGTCTAAAGGCTAGGCAGGGTCCAAAATGGTATTGACAAGGGTCAAAGGGTGTTTAAGGGTTTAAATTATCAAGGGCCTTGTTTGCCAATTCTGAAAATTGAGGGACTAGTTCTGCCATTTTCACAAAGTTGTTCCAAGGACTAAAAGTGACAAGTTTCAATAATGCAAGGACCAAACTTGACATTTTCCAATTTTCCAAGGACTAATTTTGCCAAATTTTAAACTTGGAGGACCAAACTTGTAATTTCTCAAAACTTTTGACATTTTTCACCAAAGGAATAATTTTGACAAGTTATGATTTAAAAAGGACCTTTGGTGATTTTTCTTTTGAAATTAGGACTCAGGGACTATTTTGACAATTTTAGAAACTTAGGGACTGAAGCGCCAATTATGCAAACTTTGCTCATTTTCATCGATTTTAAACATTTTGCATCCGAAACATATAAAATGTAATTTTGGAATATTTTCGATATTTTGATGCATTTCGAGCATTTTAGGCGTTTTGCGATTCAGATTGACCCAAAATGATGAGTATTTACACACTCATCAATCCCCACTAAACTATTGCTAGTCCCTAGCAATCTTTTGAGAAAACATAATGGATTTGAAACTCTTTACCAAAAGCCATTACTTGGAGTAGCCAAATGTTTCGAGTTCAAGTAAGAACCATGGTACAATGATAACCATGTGATTTTGAGCAAACCACCGACTTTCAACGGTTTGATTTTGTCTTTACGGAAGCCGTTAAATCTAAACTAGCCAAATCTTAGATAAATTATCAATATTATCTTTGGTGGTGATTACCAATTATGGTTTTCCACTTGCCTTTACCACAAGCCATAAACTTGCGGGCTGCCACTCTTCACTAATTAAAGATATGGTGGTGAACACCATACAATTTTGGGCAAATTGCAAGCCGTCAGCGGTTTGAGATATCTTTACCAAGAGCCGTTTGCTCTGGATTAGCCAATCCTTTAGTTTATTAGACAAAGGCGGATGATAACCAAATGAGTAAGTCTAAAACACTTACTCCAAAAAAATTTTGGCCAAAAGCAGGAATTAGGTGGTATAATTACATGATAAAATTCGTGAGAATTCCCCTACACTTAGAAATGAATATTGCCCTCAATATTCAAAGTACCGGCTATTATGCGAAACGAGAACGTAAAGGGAAATACTACATCCATTATTTAGCAAGATTTCTTTTTTTTTTTTTTTTTTTTTTTTTTTAACAAACTTATATATATACAACATGTGGGTAACTCCCCACACTAGGGTGGTACACACGGTGAAAACCCATGTTTAGCTCTTGTTTTTGATTACCGAGTCGCTAGCTTGACTCGACCCAATTCATTTGTTCATGGGAAGTAAGTGGAAGAGACAATCTCCATCGGACTTTCATTCAAGATGTTTCGACAAACATTTGAAGCACGTGAAAGTTCCACACCGATGAGATATACATAGAACCGCTCAAAATGATAAATGAAAATGCGGGATCAAAGATAGTGTCTTCATTCCGAAGGAGTGAAGATGAAGGAAATCACAAGATATTTGAGGAAAGGAAGAAGGTCTTGATAACAATCAAGATCCATTCTTCATCCTCAAATGTAGACGTGTCGGGAGGAAGGGTGAGAGTAGTATCATTAATAAGCAAACTCATATGATAGAGTACACCTTCCTCCGAGCTAATATCATCCTCGAGATCAAAATAGAAATGATCATGTTCGGAGGAGATATGTCATGAGAGAGTTCACGGAGAACTCTTCATGAAGAGAATCATTCACATGAAGTGATGTTGTGAACTCTTGTTCCATTGTGGGCTCATCACTATCCTCAATCGAGTATCAAAGAGTGGATTCTCGACAATTGAAGTGAATTCGAGTCGAATTCAAATAGAGGATTGGTGAAAGTAGCTTTGAATGTTTGGGAACAAAGTGATCAACATTCTCTATTGAATTTGTTGGGATAAGAAGTGAGTGAGCGATCATTATCAATGAGACTTTCGGTCTCTCCCGGATCGGCTTGAAATCAAAGAGTGGATTGATGTGAGTGAGTTCACCAGAACTCCTCAAGAAGAGGTTAGGCGTGGGAGTGATGCCTCAACATACTCGATGTTTCCAAAGGAGGCACAATCGTCGCTAAAATCGGAGAAAGTTTCAAATGATCATTTGAACACTCAAGAGGGAAGAGAATCACACATATGATCGAAGTTCCTGTGACTCTCTCGGGATTGGGACAAGGTCCTCAACACTAGACTTTATGAATTCGTCCGATTCCTTTTCGTGAGCAGTGTCAAGATGCTCGTCCCCATGTTCGGAGAGTGAGTGGGAGCTTGGTTGTGATAGCGATTGTTTGAGAATGAATCTCAGCTCTTTGGGATATCATCGATGAACTTGATGAATATTTATAGAATTGAAGGATATCAAGTGTATCCTCATCATCACATCATCGGGAATGAAGCGAAATTGAGAGCTAGATCTGGTGCTTTTCTTTTGCAATTGATTCCTTAATAGATTTTTCAAGCGCAATTTTGGAATTTAATTTAGCGACTGCTCTTGACTAACAATTCTTCCATGGATTTTGGATTATCTTGGGAATGTTTACATTCCTTCAAATCTTCACTAAATCCAAAGATCAAGGAGAAGATTTTGAGGAAGTGGATCGGGATGAGGTGGTGCACGATTAATTTGGTACTATAGAGGTTGGTCATGATCGAAGAGTCGTAATTGTTACAAGGAAATGGATTCCTTGTTTGACAATCGAGCTAAAGTGAGGACCTCCACAATATTCACAACATAAAAGCGATGTGGTATGAATCACATGTGTTGTAGTCATAATTGTTATCGGGAACACCGCTCATGACAAGCGTGTTTCCCAATGGACAATCAGGCGGAGTGTGAACCACCACAGTACTCACATGATAGCTTCTTGAGTCTCGCGGTGTGGTGGCCGATGGAATAAATCGGTTGTGTTATGGTAAGAATAGGGATCTTGGTTATAGGCGGACCCGTTTCGACTCCACCATGCCACAACCGGGCAATTGCCACCATTATAAGGACCACCACACCATTGACAACCAAGAGGGTGAGGATAAGACATAGAAAGAATCAAAGGTTTTCGGAGGGTAGGGATGAAGAATCAAAGATGTGAGAGGGTAAAGATGGATATTTTGGATTTTGGATAAACATTTTGCAAAAACAAAGAATGAAAATCTTTTGGATTTTTGATTTTAAAAGAAAATATAAACACATACGGATGGTATAAACAAGGGTGAATATCCAAATCACTAATCGCTGAGCGGAAGATAATGAGCCTGACTCCCGTGTGGCGCCAAAAATTTGATCCGTGCAAAACCGTCAAGTTTTCTCACTCAAGTTGGCCACTTGTGAATGGCCGACCGTAAGAAACTTAAAACCGGTTCAGAAACGAACTCAATGAAGATCTGGAGAGTATAGTGTTTCCCCGGGTCGTTATGTCCCAGTGAGCTGTGCGAAGAATCACCAAACGTATAGTGATCGAGAGATTTGAACGGAAAAAGAGATTTGAATTATTATAACTACAGAAAAAGTACATAAACTACAAAGGCTTCAATGCAAATTAAAGGAAATCAAAAAGATAAAAAATATTAAATAAACGCTGTCACTATTTTTAAAATGATGAACGTTTAAAACTTAAAACTTAAAACTTACGTTTAAATAAAATTACGTAAACGTACAAAATAGAAAGTGAGATCTAAGAAATAAAAGTCCTAAAAATATGAAAATGACATTTTTACAAACCTAATGATGAAAGAAAATATATAGAAAAAGAAAATTATTTTTATAACTAATTATCTAATTATTATTAATTAAAAACTATTTCTAACTATTTAATAATAGCCTAAAATGAAAGAAAATATGAAATAAAGCTTGAAAAATAAAATTTTGACTTAGAAAATCTAAAATAACAAAAAGAATTTTCAAAACTATTTTGTATTTTTGAATATTTTGTATTTTCTAGGAATTAAAAACTATTTAAAATTACTTAAATTATTTAAAATACAAATTTAACTAAGAAAAATCTAGAAAAATATTTTTTGACTTTTATATTTATCTAAACTTAAGAAAAATGAAAATTATTTTTTGAACCTTTTACGAATTTTTGTATTAAATGCTAATTAAAATGCTTAAAACTAATTTAAATTAAGAAAAATAGCAAACAAGCTAGGAAAATCTGAAAATTTCAGGAAAACTCTAAAATTATATTTAGAATCTAAGAAAAATATAAAAAACAGGGGTTGTGTGGAGGAAATAGGAACTGATGTGCCAAGTGCTTATAAATAAGCACTTTGCATAAGCAAATGGATACTAATAAGCACCAAACTAAAAACAGAAGCTTAAATAAGCTTAAAGAACCAAAATGCAACTAGAATCAACAAGCTATAACCTCTGATTTGCAATCTACAAAGATTTGATGAAATGAGCTTTTGGCTAAAAGCAGTTAAAGGGGCGACTTTAAGCATAAGCACAAGCTACTCCATAAGCTAAAATGAAAACCAATACTTGGGATCTAAACTAGACACAGGTGGCTATGTATAAGCCAAAAATCGACCTAGGTGAGCTCAAATGAGCTTTGCACAAGCTCGCAAAGTCTGCATAACCCCTGCATGCGACTTAATGCCTGCGCAGAGGCACTTAGCTTTCATTTGACAAGCTCGTTAGAAGCTTAAGAAAAATTCACAAAATTTGACAAAAATGAGGATAAGAAAATAGACCTCTTGAAGATTTTAAAACCATAAGTTTCACTAAGATTGGCCTAGAAATGAATCCATGAAAATTCTTCCTAGTTGAGCCCAAAACAGGTTTTCAATGATTTTGACTTTTGACAAAACTAAAAATTGACTAACTTGAACTTTGATCTCAATTTGGGTGATATAGAAGTAATAAGGTTAAATGAGATTACTGACAAGTTGTATTTATGAAATATGAACACAAAATAAGCTTTTGAAATCAAAATCCCAACAGTTAGGCGCTAAGGCATTTGAGTGGGATTTGACTTTTACTACTCTAGTGTGCAAATAAGTGACTAAACCAAGCCTCATGATCCTAAGGTATGCTATTGTGAGAACTTAACCAAAACTCAACCTCCAACTTACCTAAACTAGCTGATCCAAACACACCTTTAAGTAGCATAAGTGGCATTTTACAAAGCATATGTCCGATTCGAGCATGCGAGGCTAAGCAGAGCTCAAACTAACTTAAATTAAACTGAAATTAACTTAAACAAGCAATCTTAAGCGATGAAATGACAAAGAAACTACTTTTACCAATTTTAAACTAAAAGCTTGAAAATGAAAAGAGTAAACTGGTCACCTTATATTTTGAAATGAATAAGATGTAAACAAGGTCACATGTGACTGCAAGTATTCAAGTCTAGTCTAATATCCAAGTACAAGAATTCCCCTCCTTTGACTTTCATTGACCAACAATGAAACTTGCTTAAAATGATCACTAGGCTTAACAAAAGCTTTAACAAGTTGAAATAAACTTGAGTGAACAAGATATAAGCTATTAGAAGCTTTAACATAAGATTTGAAAACTCAATTTTTCAACGGTGAGTATTAAAGCATGGGCGAAATGAAACATTAATTAAGGACTTGAAAGCAGACACAATGATAAATTCACTTGAGTTTTGATCATAGAAACAAAAGATTACATAATTTAAGCTACATTAATACATTGATAAAAAGCGACATTAAAGAAATTTTTAACTAAACTCTACTACTCTGCATCTCTCCTCTTGTTGCTTCCTTTTATACCCAAAACACTTCTCACACCTCTCTCATCATATCCCAGCTGCTTTAAGGGCCATTGGATGGCCTCAATTCATCTTGACCATTCATTTGGTTTTTGGCGGGAAAAAAGCTTTTGACAGTGGGGTTGAGATTGAGTGTGGGGGAGGGTGAAATTATTGTTTCTTGGATTGTGGTGGAGGAGGTGGAGTGATAAGGTGGGAAAAGTGAGCTGGGGGAGGTGGAAAGCCTGGGTGTTGCAGAGGTGTAGGTTGCAGGGTGATGATGGAGGGAAAAGGGGAAACCCGTGAGGGGGTTTGACCCAATTTGACCGGTGGTTAAATATTATAAAGTGAAGGGGTCAAAAGGGGAGGGTCCAAAGGCTAGGCAGGGTCCAAAATGGTATTGACAAGGGTCAAAGGGTGTTTAAGGGTTTAAATTATCAAGGGCCTTGTTTGCCAATTCTGAAAATTGAGGGACTAGTTCTGCCATTTTCACAAAGTTGTTCCAAGGACTAAAAGTGACAAGTTTCAATAATGCAAGGACCAAACTTGACATTTTCCAATTTTCCAAGGACTAATTTTGCCAAATTTAAAACTTGGAGGACCAAACTTGTAATTTCTCAAAACTTTTGACATTTTTCACCAAAGGACTAATTTTGACAAGTTATGATTTAAAAGGACCTTTGGTGATTTTTCTTTTGAAATTAGGACTCGGGGACTATTTCGACAATTTTAGAAACTTGGGGACCTGAAGCGCCAATTATGCAAACTTTGCTCATTTTCATCGATTTTAAACATTTTGCATCGAAACATATAAAATGTAATTTTGGAATATTTTCGGTATTTTGATGCATTCGAGCATTTTAGGCGTTTTGCGATTCAGATTGACCCAAAATGATGAGTATTTACACACTCATCGATGCAACAAGCGATTCGAAACTTTGCCTCACAAAGAAGGATCTGAGTGGAAAATATTCAACGAACAAACTTTGGGCGCAGAATCTTTGTTGAGTGCAGAATATTTGGTAACACTTATTGATAATACATCTATGCTTAATTATGTTCATACTAATGATTTCACAGAACATGTGGCTGAGAAATGTCCTGTAACTGAGGCTGAGTCGCTGATAAATCATATCACGACTAACTATGTGATTGATAAGAAAATTTTTGATGAACTTTCAAACAAATACTCAATTCTTGAAAAACATTGCATTTCTCTGGAAATTGCATTACAACAAAAGGAAGAATATTTTCTTGCTACAGAACCTTGTATAAATCTGGAATTCCCAGAATTTTGAGAATTTTTTGAAATTAACCAGTTAAAAACCCAGCTTCAAGACAAAGACTCAACCATATGTAATCTGAAAAACAAATCTCAGAATTACATAAGGAAATTATTATGGGTACGAACAAGCATATTATTGAGGTTAATGATTCGGTCAAAGCTAGGACTAATGAATTAGCATTATGTGTGGCCAATTTATTAAGGGAAGATGAGTCTCTATGGAAGATACAATTAAAACAATGTGTCCCTACTAAAGAGCATCTGAACAAGCCCTTAGATCATACAGATTATTTGTTAGCTGACATTGAAATCCTCAAAGCGAAACTTCAGGACAAGAGCTTCACGATAGTTGCCTTCAAAAATGAGCTTAGAAAAATTATTGGAAATGGAGTGAACACTAAGTTTGCAAAACCATCAACCTTGGGGAAGCCAACTTCACAAATTACAAAAGAACGATATATAGTTAGGCAGCCTAATGCATTTAAGTCAGAAAGATTTAACCCCTCAAAATCAAGGTTTGCCTCTGATGAGTGTGTAAATACTCATCATTTTTGTACAAATTAGACTGCAAAAACATCTGAAAACACTCAGAAATGCATCAAAATGATAAAAATATAACAAATAAGTGTTTTATGTATTTTAAATGCAAAATATCAAAATCGGTGAAAAAGCGTATCAAGTTTGCATAATTGGCGCTTTAGTCCCCAAGTTTCAAAAGTTGTCAAAAGCAGTCCTGGTAAATCTAAATAAAGAAAAATATCATTTTAAGTCCCTAGGGATTCCTAAGTTGTCAAAATTGGTCCTTGAGATTTAAAATTACAAAATTACAACTTAGGTCCCTGAACTTTGTAATTTGGCAAAAATGGTCCTTTGAGAAATTGAAATTGTCAAATCTAGTCCTTTTACTATTGAAGATTGTCAATTTTAGTCCTTGTGTCAAGTTTGGAAAATGGCAGGATTAGTCCTTCAAAAAAATCAAATTTACAAGAATAGTCCTTGTCATTTTAACCTAAGCTAGCCTTGTCAAAACTCATTTGACCCCCTGCCTTTACACCCTTTTGAGCCCCCTGTCAAAACCCGTTGACCTCCCTATTTTTGACCCTTTGGTCAAACAAAGTCAAACAAGCAAAAAACCCGCCACCTCCTGTTTATCCCTTCCCCATTGCCTGCAACCACTTGCCTGCACACAGTCCTCTCCCATCACCTTTCCACCACCCCCTCATCATCACAAACCCCCCACAATAAATGCCACCCCCCTAGTGCTAGTTTCAGAGTTCTACAAGTCAAACCGAGTTTCCATAAAAACACGTGGACACCTATTATTGCTCAAAATTCACCCATTGGTCAAGAAAAGTGGTGGGAATCAATCAGAAGGACACGTGGATGATTTTTGGTGCTTAAAAGAGGAAGAGAAACAAGAGAGAAGTTCAGTTTTTAGTTTTTTAAATTTTTGTATGTCGTATTTTATTTTCAAGTTTTAAATTAAGCTTTAAGTTGTAACTCTTTGTTTCATTATAAAAAATTTAGTTGTTTGAATGTATTAAAATTGTTCTCAAGTGTTAATTCAAGTTTCTACACAAGTTGCATATTCTCATGTTTACTGTTTCAAATGTTAAACTCAAGCTCTTGAATTCAAGCTTCCCATATCTTATTTTTAAGTTCAGAAAAGCTTACTTAAGCTACTATAGCTTTTTGATAAGCTTGGAATTCATTTTTAAACAACTTTGGTAAAAGGTCAACAAAAGTCAAGAGAAGGACATTGGGTTAAACAGGATTGGAAATGGTTTGTGGGTGTTGCAGAGCAGTGTTTGGATTGGAAATGGATTAGGATAATGGTTTTGGGTTTGGTTTAAGCTACAAAACAGGCTGGACAGTTGTGAGCTTGTTATCCTATTTTCATATTTCTATACAGTTTTTATATTGTGCTCATTTTTAAACCTGTGATCATTAAATTGCTTAAATATGTTTAATTAGTAGTAATTAGGTTTACTAAACTTAGTTTAATTGGTAAAATTAGATAATTCAGTGATTAGCTTAATTTTCCGTTCGAATCAGTCAAGAAAAGTGGTGTTTGGATTTGCTGTCAAAACTGCTTTAGAGCTTTAGTCTGTGGTAGTTCACTATTGTTTCATACTTGTTAAGCTAATTTGAGCTCATTGCAGTTAATATTTTGTGCCTACACAAGCCAAAGTCAAAATCTCTTGTTAACTAGCTTAAATCATTAACTGTTGGAATTTTCAATAATCAAAAGCTTGTTTCATGTTTGGAAATCAGTAGCATAGCCTAATATAGTTTCAATTAACCATATATCATCATAATCAGTCCACAAATTAGCTTTAAATCTCATAAAAGTCAACTATCTCATAACTTGTTAAAAGTCAAAATATTGGAAAACCAGTTTTTTGCCAGCCCAAGGAGATTTTTCACAGGTTCATTACTGGGCCAAATCAAATCAAACTTTGGGATTAATAACTTAGCCAGGTCTAGTTTCTTATTAGGATTTTAGTAGATTTTTAGCAATTTTCTAAAGCCCTCAAATAAGCTCATCAAGCAGGGCTTATATGCCCTGCTCACAAACTCAGTCAGAGCTGAGCTTTTATCAAGTTCTTGCAGAGCTTGTTCCAAGCTCCACAGAGCTTCTCCAGGTATGCTTTTTGGTTTAAAGGAAGCTAGCCAGGTCTAGTATAGCTTCCAACATTTGGTTTTCCTTTACAGCTTATTAATAAGCAAGTGCTTAAGCTACAAAGTAGCACTAATAAACTGTTTTAACACTTGTGATCAAAACAACCAAATCTTGGTAATCAGCTTAAAAGAGGTTAAAGGTAGTTGAAATAAGTTGCATTTGGCTATTTTTAGCCTAACAAAGCTTCTGTGTTCAGTTGGTTTCCATTTGGTACACTTGTGCTTATTCAGTGCTTATAAATAAGTACTTATAACTGATTTCAATTTCCACCAAACAAGCACATGTTTTCTATTTTATTAGATTCTATATATTAAATTAGACTTTTCTGCAATTTTCATAATTTTCCAACAACTTTGTTTGCTATTTTTCTTAATTAAAAGCAGTTTTAGGTAATTTTAAATAGCTTTTAATACAATTAAATCGAGAAAAGTTCAAAAAATAAATTTTCAATTTTCTTAGGTTTAGATAAATATAAAAAGTAAAAAAGTAATTTTCCAGATTTTCATAGTTTATTTTGTAATTTTAGTAATTTAATTAGTTTTAAATAGTTTAAAATCCATAAAAATAGAAAAATAATCAGAAAAATACAAAATAGTTTTGAAAATTCTTTTTGTTATTTTAGATTTTCCAAGTCATAATTTTATTTTTCTAGCTTTATTTCCAATTTTCTTGTATTTTAGGCTATTATTAATTAGTTAAAAATAGTTTTTAATTAATAATAATTAATTAAATAGTTATAAAAATAATTTTCTTTTTCTTAAAATTTTCTTATATCATTAGGTTTGTAAAAATATCATTTTCATATTTTTAGGATTAATATTGTGTAAGTTTCACATTTTTATTTGTACGTCACGTAGTTTTTAAATTAAGTTTTATAAAAACATAAAATCAAAAACATCAGTTTAAAATAGTGATAGCGTTTATTTAATATTTTTTAACTTTTTAATTCCCTTTAATTTGCATTTAAGTCGCTGTAATTTATTAATCTTTTCTTTAGGTACAAAATAACTCAAAATCCTTACTGACCACTATCCTTAGTGGTTATTCGACATCTGATTGTGTTAAATACGGTCATCCTCCGTGGGACTTAACGACCGGGAATCCACTGTATTCTCGATCTAAATTGCAATTGGTGTGTGAGTGTTTTAAGTTCCTTACGGTGGTCATTCACAAGTGGCTAGCTGCGTGAGAAAACTTGACGGTTTGCACCAATCAAATTTTAGCGCCATTGCTTGGGAGGTGTAGCGTGTTCTAAACATTTTCGAGACCGTACTTGCACATATACCACGGTTTGTAAAAATTTTTTGTAAAGTTATAACAAAATCAAAAAGTTCATTAACACTTTTCCTAAAGTGTTAAAAACACCAAACAAAATATAAAACAACAAAACAATCGTAACGTTTTCTATCTTGTGTTTCTTTTAAGGTGATTCTTAAAGAAATACGATTTGGTTAAACAAAACGATACCAAAAATATTGTCCAAAAGTTTTAAACCCATCAGCACAAATCTACACCTACGTCTTTTCAGTGGTACTTAAATATATACATAAAAATCAACCACCGCAAATCAAGGCAGTACACCTACTAACTGGGGGTGTGACCATAATAAGTTCCGAACATCGATTTAAAACTTGCCTTTGTGTCCTTGTGATTTGGTGTACCTTTTTCAAAAAGCCATTTCATTTGTGATTATTGGTTAAGTTCACTTGTCGTTTTGCCTCGCATTTGTTTTGGCGATTTTTATACTTAGTGCATGCGCTCGTTCTTCCAGTTCTACAAGTCCACTTTCGAACTTGGAAAGATTCCTCGTGAGCGTGAGGGCGTTACGCTCCTTGACCGTGATCGAGGCGTCTACCACCACCACCACTGCCGTAATGGCGAAGACAAGCCGATGAATGAGCTTCTCCAAGCACCCATCGAGGGTTACGGAGATGCTATTGTTGTCCCGACCATCGTGGGCGATACTTTTGAGCTCAAAACCGGGTTACCTAATCTGGTAACCCAAAGCCAATTCTATGGTTTTGGCGGGATGATCCTCATGCACACATTCGATGGTTTAACAAGATTGCATCTACCATCAAGTACAAGAATGTCCCACATGAAGCTATCAAGCTTCTTACATTCCCATTTTCTCTAGAGGACAAGCCGGAATTGGCTTGAGAAACAACCCCTCGTTCCATTGAGACATGGGAAGATCTTGTCACAAAGTTTGTGAGCGAATTCTATCCTCCATCCCGAACTACAAGTCTTAAGAATGAGATAATGAAATTCTCTCAAAGATTTGACGAATCATTCGGGGAGGCATGGAATCGTTACAAAGACTTACTCGCAAGTGTCCGCATCATGGTTTTACCGAGTTAATGCAAATGGATACTTTCTACAATGGTGCGAACCGGACCAATCAAGACTCTCTAAATGCCTCCATGGAGGTAATTTCTTGAGCAAGACCACAAAAGAAGCCTTGCAAATCATTGAAAACAAGTCCCGGTCCGCCCTTTCCGCACAAAGACATATCATCTCGAGTCTAATCTTTGGACCTTCTACTTAGTCTCCGTGAGTACATCTAGCACCGATGCTAAGATTGACAAACTCACGGATATTGTTCGAGCTTTGGTTCTTGCTAACCAAAGAAAGTCACTTTCACACAAGCACCATCATATGGTGAAGTGAAGAAAGTTGAAGTTTGTGTTACTTGTGGTGGTCCTCATGCATACTACAATTGTCGCCACCGATGGTAGTCCTTTTGAAGCTAATGCTATAGCGGTACTTCAAATCAAGGAGGTAATCAATACCGTCCTCGAAATGAACCAAACTACCATGCTAACACTTATCGGGAACCACCGGTTTTAACGAATCCTAACCGAATCGAGAACCAACCAAGAATGAACCAAGGTTATCAAAACCAAGGTAATTTCTATTCGGACCCAATCAAGGTTTCCAACATCAAGGAAATCTTAATCAAAACACTTACAATCGAGGGAATCAATTTCGGGAATATGAATCCTAATCAAGGAATTACGCTATAACCGGAACATACGACCTCAATTATCCCTCCACTCCTCCTGTGTCAACATCGATGAGCTTTTAAAGCAATTCATGAAGACTCAAGAGGAGACAAGCGAGTTGTTGGTCGGTCGGATCATTGAATTAAAGAAGTCTTTAAATGATCGACCCTCGGGCTCGGTACTTTACCTAGCAACACGATCGCTAATCCAAGGGGCGATGCAAAGCGATCACAACCAAGTGGTACTTCATATGATGGACCCGCTATTCCTACTACCTCTTCTCTCCCGAAGGTAGTGGAAAGTGAACACGAGGCGACAACGGACAAGGAACTTCCTACTAATAACGGAAGTACCAACAATGTCCATCCTCGGGTTGTCCGAAACAAAATCCAATCCGAGTTGTTTTGAACCTCCTGTAGCTCCGATTAGTAACCCCAAATCCAAAACTTCTATTCCTTACCCATCACGTTTACATGAGCAAAAGCTCCGCGAGAAAGCCGGTCAACAAATGGAAAAATTCTTTCAAATTTTCCAAGAACTACATTTTGACATAAGCTTCGCGGATGCTATCATGTTGATGCCCTAGTTTGCATCAACTCTCAAACAAATGTTAAGCAACAAGGAAAAGTCATTTGAAATGGCTAAAACTCCTCTCAGCGCGCTCTGCGGTTATCTTGAAAAAGCTTCAGAAGCTTGGAGATCTGGAAAGTTCCTCTTACCTTGTGTATTTCGGGAATGGTTGAATGCTTTGCCTTAGGCGATCTTGGTGCAAGCATAAACGATGCCTCATTCGGTATGGAAGAAACTTTCTCTTAGGACCTTACTCCTACATGCATGACTCTCGAGCTTGCGGATCGTACAATATCCGTCCTCTTGGAATTGCCGAGGGCGTATTTGTGAAAGTAGGAAAGTTCCATTTTCGGTGACTTTGTAGTTGTTGATTTCGATCTTGATCCACGGGTTCCTCTCATTGTTGGAAGAGGATTCACGAGCAGGCGTGCTCTCATTGATGTATTTGAGCAAGAAATCACATTACGTGTTGGTAATGAAGTTGTCACCTTTAACCTTGATCAAACTTGAGGTACTCCATGAAACTATGATTACGAGTCGGTTAACCGAATAGATATCATTGATGTTATACGAAGAGTACTCTCAAAGTTCTTGGTTATTCTCATAATTCTGGTGGGGATCCCACCACATCTTCTCAACCTATCATAGCCAATTCTACTCCGTCTCTCACTCCGTTTGAGGCGACTTCATCTTGGAAGAGATTGAAGCATACTTGGCTAGTGATTACATTCCATGGGAAATTGATCACGCTCAATTGACATCGAGGGGACATACTTCTCATTGAGAAGTTGCTTAAAGATGATCATTCATCAACCCCTCACACTAGTGATGCAATTCGGAAGAGATTAATCACCATGAGATTAATCCGGAGGAGATATTCTTATTCTTGAGAAGTTGTTAAATCGGGACACTTCTCCTCCACTCCTCCCGTCAACCTTCATAACAAGGAAATCAAGTCGGTTGAGAAAGCGAAGAATTTCTGAAGTCGAACAGGACTTACCACCTCACCTCGAGTATGCATTTCTTGAGGGTGATGATAAATGCCGTCATTATTGCTCGAGATTTGAGTAAAGATGAAAAGACTGCTCTCATAAAGGTCTTGAAGTCACACAAGCAAGCAATTGCTTGAAACTCTCGACATTAAGGTATCAATCACGAATTTTGTACTCACAAAATCTTGATGGAGGATGACTTCAAACCAATGATTCAACATCGAGAGAAGAGTGAATCAAAAATCCATGATGTTATCAAATAGGAGGTTATCAAACTTCTTGATGCACGATTGATTTACCCAATCTCGAGATAGTCCTTGGGTTAGCCCAATTCAACGTGTTCCAAAAAGGGTGGCATAAGCTGTTGTCACGAATGAAGAAAGCGAGTTAATTCCAACTCGATTGGTTACGGGATGGCGTGTGTGTATTGACTATCATAAGTTGAATGGCGCCACCGTAAAGACCATTTTCCTCTACCCTTCATGGAGCGGATGCTTGAGAGATTAGCGAGGAACGAATACTATTGTTTCCTTGATGGTTTCTCGGGTTACTTCAGATTCCCATTGATCCACGGGATCAAGAAGACCACATTCACCGCCCATACGGAACTTTTGCCTACAAGCGTATGCCTTTTGGCTTATGTAATGCTCACGGCACGTTCCAACGATGTATGATGGCCATTTTCCACGACATGATCGGGAAACAATGGAGGTGTTTATGGATGACTTCTCGGTCATTGGGAACTCATTTCGGACTTGTCTCTCCCATTTAGACAAAATGCTTAAAAGGTGTGAAGACACCAATCTCTGTCTAAATTGGGAGAAGAGCCACTTATGGTCAAAGAAGGCATAGTCCTTGGCCATAAGATTTCAAAAAGCAGGATTGAGGTCGATAGAGCAAAAGTTGATGTTATTGCTAAACGCCTCATCCTACTACCGTCAAAGGTGTTAGGAGTTTTCTTGGTCATGCGGGTTTTATCGTAGATTCATACAGATTTTTCTAAAATAGCTCGACCTATGACCCATCTTCTTGAAAAAGAAGCTCCTTTTATCTTTTCTCTGAGTGCGTCGAAACTTTTGAAACACTAAAGAAAAACTACGGAAGCACCCATTCTAGTTGCCCATTTGGGACTTACCCTTTGAGCTCATGTGCGATGCAAGTGATTTTGCTATCGGTGCGGTCTTGGGGCAGCATAAAACTAAGCATTTTCAGCCAATCCACTCGCAAGCAAAACTATGGTGACTCAAACCCATTACACCACTATAGAAAAGAACTATTAGGCGTGGTGTATGTATTTGAAAATTTAAATATACCTCATCTTGACCAAATCGTGGTGTATACGGATCACTCGGCTCTCAAATATCTCTTTGCAAAACAAGATGCAAAGTGAGATTGCTCAGTTGGGTTCTCCTCCTCAAAAATTTGATATCATTATCGTGATAAAAAGGAGTGAGAACACAGGTGCGATCATCTGTCGATTAGAGAACCCTCACCGGATGTGTTCGAGAAAAAGGAAATAAATGAAACATTTCCTCTCGAGACACTCAATGCGGTTTCTTTTCGTGGAGACTCTTCTACCCCATGGTTTCTTGATTTCGCAAATTACCATGCGGGTAACTTCATAGTGAAAGGGATGTCGTCCCAGGGAAGAACAAATTCTTCAAGATGTTAAACATTACTTACGGGACGACCCTACTTGTTTAAAATTGCGCGGATCAAGTCATCGAGCGATGTGTGTATGGTCGGGAAGATATTGACATTCTCAAGGCTTGCCATTACGGACCTCTTGGGGACATCATAGCCCCAACTACACCGCCAAGAAGGTGTTTGATTCCGGATTCTATTGGCCCACTATCTACAAGGATGCCCACGAATATGTCAAAGCCTGTGACGCTTGTCAACGTCACGGGAATATCTCACAAAGAAATGAAATGCCACAAAACGCCATTCAAGTGTGTGAGATCTTTGACATCTGGGGCATTGACTTATGAGGCCATTTCCTTCTTCTCGCGGTAATAAGTACATACTCGTGGCCGTTGACTACTTGTCAAAATGGGTTAAAGCTAAGGCTTTGCATACCAATGATGCCCGAGTTGTTGTGAAATTCTTGAAATCTCTCTTTGCTAGGTTTGGAACTCCACGAGCCATAATCGGTGATCGTGAGTGCGCATTTCTGCAATGACCGGTTTGAAAGAGTCATGCGAAGTATGGTGTAACTCACCGTCTCTCTCTGCGTATCACCCCAAACTAGTGGGCAAGTGGAAGTTTCCAACCGGGATTAAAAGAATTACGGAGAGGACGGTTGGCGAAAACCGTGCCTCTTGGTCGGATAAGCTAGATGGCGCACTCTGGGCCTTCGGACGACTTATAAAACACCCATCGGTGTACTCCATACAAGCTTGTATACGGAAGGCGTGTCATCTGCCGGTTGAGCTAGAGCACAAGGCATCTTGGGCCTTGAAGCATGCCAACCGATATTCGAGACAGCGGTGATCACGGAAAGTTCAAATGAATGAATTAAATGAACTACGTGATCAAGCATCGAGAACTCTTTGATCTATAAAGAAAAGACAAAGAAGATTCATGACTCAAAGATCAAAACCGCGTTTTCAACGTTGGTGATCGAGTCCTTCTTTTAATTCAAGATTGAAGATTTTCTCGGGAAAGCTTAAATCCGTTAGTGCGGACCATTCACTATCACTAAGGTTTATCCTTATGGCACCATTGAGTTATCTCAACCCGATGGTCCAAACTTTAAAGTGAATGGTCATCGATTGAAGCATTACTTTGGAGAGGACATTCCTCCGTGATTGTCCGGATCTACAAACTTTCCCCATGAACCAATGAATGCGGGGATCGAGTCAAGCTAGCGACTCGGGAATCAAAAACGATAGCATGCCATATGGGTTGTCACCCATATTTACGAAATTGTCTCAAGTTTGTTACGGTTAGCCATTCACAAGTGGCTAGCTTGTGTGACAAAACTTGACGGTTTAGCTTCTTCTTTCTACTTTCTACCACCCTAGTGTGGGGGAATTGCCCACATGTTGTGTATATATATGAGTTTCAAAAAAAAAAAAAAAAAAAATCCTTGCTAAATAATGGCCTTAGTATTTCCTTTTACGTTCTATGTTTCGGCATAACATGCGGTACTTTGAATATTGAGGGCAATATTCATTTCTAAGTGTGGGGAATTCTCACGAATTTTATCATATAATTATACCGCCTAATTCCCCATTTTGGCCAAAATTTTTTTGGAGTAAGTGTTTACACTTACTCAATTGATTATCGATCCGCCTTGTCTAATAAACAAAAGGATTGGCTAATCCGAGCAAACGACTCTTGGTAAAGATATCTCAAATCCGTTGACGACTTGCAATTTGCCCAAAATTGTATGGTATTATTCGCCATATCCTTAAAAGTGAAGAGTTGGCTAGCCCGCAAGTTTATGGCTTGTGGTAAAGGCGGTTGAAATCCATAATTGGTAATCGACTCACCAAAGATATTTTATCTAAGAGTTGGCTAGTCCGAGCAAGCGGCTTGGTAAAGACAAATCAAATCCGTTGGAAGGCGGTGATTTGCTCAAAATCATTTGGTTATCGGTGTACCAAGGTTCTTACTTGAACTGAAACATTTGGCTACTCGAGTAATGGCTTTTGGTAAAGAGATGAAATCCATTAAATTTTCTCAAAACATTGCTAGGGACTAGCAATATCTTAGTGTGGGGGATTGATGAGTGTGTAAATACTCATTAGTTTTATACAAATTAGGCGCAAAAACATCGAAAACACTCGAAATGCATCAAAATGATAAAAATATCACAAATAAGTGTTTTATGTGTTTTAAATGCATAAATATCAAAATCGGTGAAAAACATATCAAGTTTGCATAATTGGCGCTTTAGTCCCCAAGTTTCAAAAGTTGTCAAAAGCAGTCCTGGTAAATCTAAATAAAGAAAAATATCATTTTAAGTCCTTAGGGATTCCTAAGTTGTCAAAATTGGTCCTTGAGATTTAAAATTATAAAATTACAACTTAGGTCCCTGAACTTTGTAATTTGGCAAAAATGGTCCTTTGAGAAATTGAAATTGTCAAATCTAGTCCTTTTACTATTGAAGATTGTCAATTTTAGTCCTTGTGTCAAGTTTGGAAAATGGCAGGATTAGTCCTTCAAAAAAATCAGATTTACAAGAATAGTCCTTGTCATTTTAACCAAAGCTAGCCTTGTCAAAACTCATTTGACCCCCTGCCTTTACACCCTTTTGAGCCCCCTGTCAAAACCCCTTGACCTCCCTATTTTTGACCCTTTGGTCAAAAAAAGTCAAACAAGCAAAAAACCCGCCACCTCCAGTTTATCCTTCCCATTGCACGCAACCACTGCTGCACACGCCCCTCTCCCATCACCTTTCCACCACCCCCTCATCATCACAAACCCCCCACAATAAATGCCACCCCCCTAGTGCTAGTTTCAGAGTTCTACAAGTCAAACCGAGTTTCCCGCCAAAACACGTGGACACCTATTATTGCTCAAAATTCACCCATTGGTCAAGAAAAGTGGTGGGAATCAATCGAAAGGACACGTGGATGATTTTGGTGCTTAAAGAGGAAGAGAAACAAGAGAAGTTCGGTTTTAGTTTTTAAATTTTTGTATGTCGTATTTTATTTTCAAGTTTTAAATTAAGCTTTAAGTTGTAACTCTTTGTTTCATTATAAAAATTTAGTTGTTTGAATGTATTAAAAGCATTCTCAGTGTTAATTCAAGTTTCTACACAAGTTGCATATTCTCATGTTTCTTGTTTCAAATGTTAAACTCAAGCTCTTGAATTCAAGCTTCCCATAGCTTATTTTAAGTTCGGAAAAGCTTACTTAGCTACTATAGCTTTTGATAAGCTTGGAATTCATTTTAAACAACTTTGGTAAAGGTCAACAAAAGTCAACAGAGAAGGACATTGGGTTAAACAGGATTGGAAATGGTTTGTGGGTGTTGCAGAGCAGTGTTTGGATTGGAAATGGATTAGGATAATGGTTTTGGGTTTGGTTTAAGCTACAAAACAGGATGGACAGTTGTGAGCTTGTTATCCTATTTTCAAATTTCTATACAGTTTTTATATTGTGCTCATTTTTAAACCTGTGATCATTAAATTGCTTAAATATGTTTAATTAGTAGTAATTAGGTTTACTAAACTTAGTTTAATTGGTAAAATTAGATAATTCAGTGATTAGCTTAATTTTCAGTTCAAATCAGTCAAGAAAAGTGGTGTTTGGATTTGCTGTCAAAACTGCTTTAGAAGTTTAGTCTGTGGTAGTTCACTGTTGTTTCATACTTGTTAAGCTAATTTGAGCTCATTGCAGTTAATATTTTGTGCCTACACAAGCCAAAGTCAAAATCTCTTGTTAACTAGCTTAAATCATTAACTGTTGGAATTTTCAATAATCAAAAGCTTGTTTCATGTTTGGAAATCAGTAGCATAGCCTAATATAGTTTCAATTAACCATATATCATCATAATCAGTCCACAAATTAGCTTTAAATCTCATAAAAATCAACTATCTCATAACTTGTCAAAAGTCAAAATATTGGAAAACCAGTTTTTTGCCAGCCCAAGGAGATTTTTCACAGGTTCATTACTGGGCCAAATCAAATCAAACTTTGGGATTAATAACTTAGCCAGGTCTAGTTTCTTATTAGGATTTTAGTAGATTTTTAGCAATTTTCTAAAGCCCTCAAATAAGCTCATCAAGCAGGGCTTATATGCCCTGCTCACAAACTCAGTCAGAGCTGAGCTTTTATCAAGTTCTTGCGAGCTTGTTCCAAGCTCCTGAGCTTCTCAGTGCCGCTTTTGGTTTGAAGGAAGCTAGCGGTCTAGTATAGCTTCCAACATTTGGTTTTCCTTCTGACTTATTAATAAGCAAGTGCTTAAGCTACAAAATAGCACTAATAAACTGTTTTAACACTTGTGATCAAAACAACCAAATCTTGGTAATCAGCTTAAAAGAGGTTAAAGGTAGTTGAAATAAGTTG
Organism: Chrysanthemum lavandulifolium; assembly: GCA_022545495.1. Taxonomy (NCBI): domain Eukaryota; kingdom Viridiplantae; phylum Streptophyta; class Magnoliopsida; order Asterales; family Asteraceae; genus Chrysanthemum; species Chrysanthemum lavandulifolium. The sequence goes on along the minus strand of JAHFWF010000025.1, from coordinate 491,868 downwards.
CATTTGGCTATTTTTAGCCTAACAAAGCTTCTGTGTTCAGTTGGTTTCCATTTGGTACACTTGTGCTTATTCAAGTGCTTATAAATAAGTACTTATAACTGCAGTTTCAATTTCCACCAAACAAGCACATGTTTTTCTATTTTTATTAGATTCTATATATTAAATTAGACTTTTCCTGCAATTTTCATAATTTTCCAACACTGTTTGCTATTTTTCTTAATTAAAAACAGTTTTTAGGTAATTTTAAATAGCTTTTAATACAATTAACTCAGAAAAAGTTCAAAAAAATAATTTTTCAATTTTCTTAGGTTTAGATAAATATAAAAAGTAAAAAAGTAATTTTCCAGATTTTTCATAGTTTATTTTGTAATTTTAGTAATTTAATTAGTTTTAAATAGTTTAAAATCCATAAAAAATAGAAAAATAATCAGAAAAATACAAAAATAGTTTTGAAAATTCTTTTTTGTTATTTTAGATTTTTACAAGTCATAATTTTATTTTTCTAGCTTTATTTCCTATTTTCTTGTATTTTAGGCTATTATTAATTAGTTAAAAATAGTTTTTAATTAATAATAATTAATTAAATAGTTATAAAAATAATTTTCTTTTTCTTAAAATTTTCTTATATCATTAGGTTTGTAAAAATATCATTTTCATATTTTTAGGATTAATATTGTGTAAGTTTCACGTTTTTATTTATGCGTCGTAGTTTTAAATTAAGTTTTATAAAACATAAAATCAAAACATCGAGTTTAAAATAGTGATAGCGTTTATTTAATATTTTTAACTTTTTAATTCCCTTTAATTTGCATTTAAGTCATTGTAATTTATTAATCTTTTCTTTAGGTACAAAATAACTCAAAATCCTTCTTGACCACTATCCTTAGTGGTTATTCGACATCGATTGTGTTAAACACCGGTCATCCTCCTGGGACTTAACGACCGGGAATCCTTGTATTCTCGATCTAAATTGCAATTGGTGTGTGTTTGTTTTAAGTTCCTTACGGTTTGGTCATTCACAAGTGGCTAGCCTGCGTGAGAAAACTTGACGGTTTTGCACCAATCAGCCTCCCAAGTTGATGAGTATAATGTTTTGTCAAAAACAGTCACTTCACAAATTCATTCCTATAAGATGAATGAAAATTCTCAAATTCATGCTCGAAACTCTAGGAACAGGAATGCAAGAAGATCACTTAGAGCACGTAAGAAGAATCGTATGAATGACCACTACCCTAAGAAACATGTTAACAGGAAAACGTCTAAAATCCAAAATAGGGAAATGGTTACATCTTCTACTGTAACTATGTTAGAAACAAAGACCTTGATAGATCTTAAGCACTCGGAGATCGTTAGTGTTGCCAATGTAATCACAAGCAAACTAATAGAAGATCTCTACAACTTGATATTGTAGCGGAAAATGAATATAAGTTATATTAACTAAGAACACTTCTGATCCTCTATGGATCTTTGATTATAGAAACTCTATGTTTCGAATAGAATACAAGACTTGAGAAACTTAAGAAAAGCTTATGTATTACAAGCTAATATGGTTTCTTATATAGGCAAGAAACCCTAATGAGCGTTGACAATTTACGCTTCTACTACTACACTAGACTAAGCATGCAACTAGACAAGCATGCAACTAATCATATTGTTTTGTTAATCATCGTGTTTATTCCGAGTAAGCTCTACATGTCTGGCGCCAACCTATACATACTGGCACCGACTTTTACTCTAAACCGAGCTTATCTCTCCCACGTGGTTCCCACTTTCGGTGACAACACACCGCTTCGCTTTATCACTTCTATTTGAAGTATAACCCGGCGACATCGAGTTCTTCTTCGTAATCTCTTCAACTTAAGCTTGCGAGAATGAAGTAGTTTGTGCTTGGCGAATCGATGATTACCTTAATTCCCAACAATCCTCCCCTAAACTGGAATTTGACTAGGTTAAGTTCCAGTTTCCTTGATAGATCGCTAATGCTGTTGAGGATTGTAACATGTTCCTTGAGGATTGTACCATAATGTTGTTTGAGCAGTGAGATGAATTAATCTGTAAAGCACCAGGTCTTTGCAGCAACATATGACATTAGGTACATCAAAACGGATAAGTTCAATACTATTCTCATCACTTCCAGGTGTGTTAACTCCTGTGAGAGGTGAATCATTGAAATTAATGGATTTGATGTCTCTTTACCAATAGCCATTACTACTGGAGTAGCCACATGTTTAAGTTCGAAAACTATGGTACATTGATAACCATCTGATTTATTGGCAAACCAAAGAACCATATAAGCGGTTTGTCTTGTCTTTACATGTAGCCGTTTGCTCGGGACTAGTCAATTCTTAGGATTGGTAAATTGAGAACCAAATATGAATTGGTTGTCTTTACCACATGCCATATACATGTGGACTAGCCAATTCTTGGATTCCAAATAGGAATAGACCATGGTGAATTGATGACCATACAACTCTCGTGATTAAGCATGGGTGGTTGCAAACCCTATGATTTTGAGCAAACCATTACATTTATCAATGATTTGATGTGTCTTTTCCAAAGTGTACCCTTTGGACTAGCCAACTCTTTGATAAACAAAAGGTACATCGGGTGAGTTAGAGACCATCGGACAAAAATTCTATATAAAAGTAGGTTTTTTTTTTTTTTTTTTTTTTTTTTTTTAACTAAGAATAATTTATAAAACTGAAAAAGCTTAATAATAAGTTGAAAAGGAAAATATAAAACCTAATTTTTATTAAATAAACGCTATCACTATTTTTAAAATGATGTTTGTGTGGATTGGTGAAAGTCGTTTACTTAATAAAAATTTGACAAACATAGACAAATAACACAAGAAAAGCAGATTAAAATGAACAAAACAAAGTAGTGCAGGGAGTACCAATTGTCTTGATTGGAAGAAGAAGAGGCCTATTGCAATTGTTGCGGTTGAGTTTTGATCAATCCGACCGGTGTTAAAGCAGTTGTCTTTCATTTCCCACAGGATCCGGAGGAATTTCAATTCGACTCAACATCTTTTCCATAAGTCTTTTAGGCGAGAGGATACTTTCTTTGGACAACGGGCATACGGTGATTCCACCCTTAGTTTCAAGGACATGCACCCGAGGAGAGGATAGAATCTCCGGGATGTAAGCTTCCACCGATGTGAGTTTTCCCAAATTGAAGATGCTTTACTATTGGGAATGTGGGAGTTTAACAAGATTTGAAAATCTCTGGCGGTACATTCCGAGCCTTGAGGTTCTTTGTTGCAATAATGGGTGGAAACTTGAGTAAGCAGAGAAAGTAAGTGCGCTCTATCTATCAGTGTAAATTTCCTTGAAAAGGTGAATTCCATCAAGTAGAGTCCCTACGCAGAAGAACATTCATCGATCTTCCTTCAATGTCCAGCTATCCCATCTTACGAGTTTCCATCGGAAAATCGGTGGTGATTCTTCTATGATAAAAGATGAGTCATTAGCTTCAAGATCCAAAGGAGAAATTTTGGCCTTAGACTTCTTTCTCCTCCTGGCGATAGATCTCCGAGGGGAGCATTTTCATCTTGTGCTACAGTAGTGGGGCATGAATCGGTAGATGGAGACATGGTTGAAGCACAAAGTGCTTTCATCTGTGGATATCCTTATAGCCTTTTACATTTTGGTTTCTGCGAGATCGGTTTCCTTAACTTCGAATCTTCTCTGTGACAACAGTGTTCTTGTGGGAGAGGGGCGATGCTTGTGTGCTTCAGGAGGAATGGAAGATGGTTTAGCATTGACCCTTGGCGATAGAAGAAGCAACTTGAGGTTGCTTGACGAGAATGACCGAGAAGATTCTTTGGTTGTAGCATCAACGACCTTGAGTCTTTTGGCTTCGGAGCGACCTCATTCTCTCAAGTCCTCTTTAGGTTGAGAGATTTTGCTAAAGATAATGATCTTTCCTCCATGATTTGGTTATATTTGCGATATAGGACATGATCGGGAAAAGCCTTGACTTGTTTCATTGTGAGGCCGTGAGTTGGACCGTGAATATTGGTTTTCACCACCCTTCTTATTTCATCTTTAGTGAGAGGTTTGTTTTGGCCTTCGAGCTTGGATCGCCTCTTTTGTGCAAGTGCTTCTTGCTTCCTTTGTCTTCCCCGAGCCCTCATTCGCTCCACATAGTTGTCACTAAGAAAATCTCCACCTAGGATACTTTGAGCTAGAAGGTCTTGAAATGACATCTTGAGTTAGAACATCCCATTGTGCGTGAGCATCCGAACCTCAATTCATCTAGTTCTTTTCTTCTCTCGGGAGTTAGAGATGAGAATTCTTACATTTCAAATTGTTTAGCCAATGTCGCATCTTCCTTTGACTTCTCAAACTACGCCCATCTACTAGCTTGACCTAGTCTTTCCTCCTCGGTCACCGAGTTAGGACCAAGCTCATCTTGATGATGACATTTTCCCTTTGTCATCAGGCTGCTTAGCACATTCTTCTTCAGTAAGATCAACTACAGGAATTTCTTCTGGAGTACTTAAATCAACATGTTGATGTAGATTATCAACTGAGGTGGTCAAGACAGCAACATCAGGATGATCTGCTGAAGGTGAAGGGTCTGATGGTTCTTGAACAGATGAAGTCTGTCCAAGGTCTGGAGATGCATCCTCCATTTGTATATCAGCAGATGCAGCCTTATCAACTACAGGTTCCTCTGAAGCTTCAGAAGAAACCTTGTGAAGATCAGATCTCTTTCTTCCGTGTACAAAAGCAGTTTCGTCTTCTTTGATGAAGTGGCGACTACGATGAAGGGTCATTGAGAGAAACTTGACCAACATTTCTAGAGACCCAAAGGAGGAACTTCTTGCTCTTCATCGGATGAAACCACCAATTTCCTTTGGAAGACCCTTGTAGGTTGTGCTTTAAGACCTTAATCGATTACTGCAGTTCTTCAATTTTGCCTCCAAGAGAAGACTTGGTCTCTGCAAGCTCCTTTTGATTCTTAACCTCTGCGGATACACATTGACAAGAGCATACAGATGAGAGTGTAATGGGGTCCTCGGCTCCACAGTGATTGCTACGTGGTAAGGGGAGCCTCATTGGACCTTTCAGAAGTAACCTGGTCATGCTCAATGTGGGGAATATCTTCATCAAGAGGATCCCTCACAGGACTTGGTGTGGGTGGTCTATTAAGCTCTGACTCAACATGAGTATCAAGTGTGGGTGGAGGACTGGGACAGGGTGGCTGGTCAGGAGTAACATGAGTTGCTTCAAGAGTAGAAGATGGGCCCTCATCAATGTTGACCAATGGATTACCATCAGTAGCAACAGGTGAAGTAGGAGGATTATGAGCCACATTCTCCTCATTAGCAGCCTCATTACCTTGGGGCAACATAGCAGCTAACAAGGGATGATGTTCCCCTTGAAAGTGAGTTTTCATGGTTGCAAACAATTTAGCAGTCAAGGAACTTATAGGATAAAAAGCTTGTGCTTGGGTAGAGGTGTCTAATATGATTTGTAAAAACCTTGGGTACATTAAAAATTTTCCCTTTGTCTTTTGAATATTTTCAACCATGTTTTCGAAAATATACTTAGAAAAATTGAAAGTTACCCCTTGAGAAAGACACACAATACCATATCCCAGTCTAGTAGAGAACTGGTCCCATCCTCCAGTCTTGTTGCTCATGCATTGGAGCAATGTGTGAACCAGGAATCTCCATTTTGGGCAGAGTTCCTTCTTTAGCCACATATCTGTTCTTGTTCCTCGATACCCAATAGCCCTAAGTCCATTCAAGACATCTTCACGATTAGAGTAAAATACTCCATCAAGATCTTCAAGTGAAGCTTCCTCCTAATTCGGTCCTCTGTAACAATGTACTGTTTCATCAATCACGACCCTAATCTCTGTCTCGCTCCTTTTCTCGTGATTGCCCAAAATTGAGTAACCAAGGATTCATATATCTCATTTGGAGAATGAGTTAGAGCATAACGAATCTTGGACCTTTTCAGAATTCCACCATTGGTTAAATAGGTTCATAACCTTTGCCATTACCGGAAAAGCAACTTTGTTGTGATCATATTTAAATTCAAGACCCATGAGAAATATGAGTGTTTAGGATTATGATTTTGAAATGGTGAGAGTTTGTGTAAGTGGAATGAGAGGAATTTGTTAGATTAAGCGGTGATGGTGGATGAAGTGTTTTGCCCAAATTATGGTCAAAGAAAATGGACCGTTTGGTTGACCATTCTTGGCGTGTATGACATCTTTGACCGACCGAATAACACTTGGCAGAAATACAAGATCAATCTGCTGAAGTTATGGCATCAGCAGAATGCATCAAAGATAAGAATATCTTCGGTAAGTTTCTAGAATTACTGTGCCACCCACTTGCATTAAACTCATTGAACCTCGAATCCGTCTATAAAATGATCCCAATGTAACTCATCTTTTCACCAAGATCCCCAAATAACCCCAATTAACCCAATTGCACTATGACGTCCAAACCTGAGATCATAGATCTCACTTCCTCAGCTTCCTCATCCTCTTCATCATCATCAAGTGGTGAATCAAACCCATGGTACCATTATTTTCCTCAACCCTATCCAAGACCAAATAAATCGCCCTTTCTTTCTTCTTCAGAAGATGACATTGTAGTGACTCCAAGTGAATCTGCTGATGATTCTGATGACTCCTATAAGGATGGAACTTCTTACTCCCAACCTCCGAAGACCTCGGTCTCAAAAAGACCTCGTGCAGAATCGCCACTCCCAAAGATAGAGAGGTGGTTCTTGGTCTCATCGCGCCATCTTTTGGTGCATAAACACCCATCGTATAGAAGAAGGGCTTGAGGAGGGTGGATCGATTGCATTTTGGTTGAAATGAATAGATGAAGCACAAAGGACACGATAGTTCTCTTCGTCATCCCACGTGGTCATCGTCATCATCAATCGTTTGCATCAATCCATCCTCCATTTTGGTCCTTAGCATCTTCGTCGTCCCGGTCGTGCATATCCAACCACCCGGTTAAGCGGAATGGGTGGTTACGCAAGACCTCTGAAGGCAAAGCCGACATTTAACGCATATCCAAAGATTCCATTAGATTTGGAATGAAAGATATACACTAGATTAGGCTTAGCTTGAGGATGCAAAATAGAAGTAGGTTGACTTTATGTGTAGTAAGTCAAACTGCTTTCTTGAATGAATGAATGAACAATTTGACTTCAATTTCTTTTCTTTCGGTATTATCTTGATAGAATCAAATTGTATGCTTCAGTATTTGTTATCGGAAGAAACAGGCAACACTTTCTCAGCTATCTGACCATGTACTAATGAGCCACTCTTGATGAATTTGATCTTGAGATGTATAAATTGCAATCCAGATAAGGAATAGACAAAATGCAGTAACAGCAACTACAAAACAAACACTAAACAAACACTACAACAAGAACAAACAAACTAGAGAAATATTAGAAGTTAGTGTTAGAGTACAAACTAAAATATAGAAACAAACCAAAAAAAATCTGCAGAGTAAATATAAAACAAAAATCTGCAGAGTTTGCACAAATCCTCCCCTGAGGCATATGCCTCCCCTGAGGCCTATGCCTCCCCTTAAACTATGCAGTCAAGGGTTTAGCATTCCAATATTGACCACGAGGTGTTGAAACCTTGGTCCATCAAAAGCCTTTGTTAATAGGTCTGCCACATTATTATCAGTATGGATTTTAGCCACTTTTATCAAATGTTTTTCATAAGCATCTCTTATAAAGTGGTGCCTGATTTCAATGTGTTTCGCTTCATTGTGAAAAAGCGGATTTTGACTATGCGATGGTACTTTGATTATCTATATGAATTGTAGTGTTCATAAAGTTGTACCCATAGTCCAACAATGGTTACGAATCCAAAGGACTTGTCCATAGCAGTTCTGCGACAACGTACTCGCTTGATGGTTGAGGTGGCCACAATGGTTTGTTTCTTGCATTGCCAAGAAATCAACCTTTGCCTAGAAATTGGCGACCTCGGTTGTGGATCTTCTATCCGTTTGCACCAAGATAATCACTTTGTCACTATATGCTTCTAACTTGAAAGGAGATTCTTTGGGTACCAAAGGCCTAAAAGAGGTTGGCCTTTGAGGTACTTAAAGATCTTCTTTCTGACGATTGAGATGGGAAGCAAGTGGAGTGACTTGATGTCGAGAACACACACTCACAAAGAACGTAATATCGGGCCTTGAAGTCATCGGATACATCAATGAACCAATCATGGACTGTCATGGATGCACATTCACAGTAGATCTGGTTCATTATTTGCTTTAGTCTTGAGCTTCATAAGGTGTGGTGGCGATCCTAACACCTTCCATACCAAACTTCTTGAATGTCCCTCACATATTTATCTTGGTGATAAAGATGCCATCTTGTTCTCTGAACTTGGAGACCCAAAAGAAAGTAAGTTCTCCCATAGCACTCATTTGAAATTCACCTTCATAAGTTCCTCGAATTCCACTGCACCAAGCTTCATTTGTGGAACCAAAGATAATGTCGTCCACATACACTTGTACGAATGATGTCGGAGTAGTTCTTCTTGAGGAATGAGTTTTATCAATAGCTCCTCTCCTATAGCCATGCTTGATGAGGAATGATGAAAGCCGAGCATACCAAGCTCTTGGAGCCCGATGTAAGCCATAGAGAACTTTAACAACTTTGTAAACATGATTTGGGTGATCTGGGTCTTCAAATCCTTTGGTTGAGAGACATAAACCTCTTCTTCAATCTCACCATACGTAAAAGCACCTTTGACATCCATTTGATACACCATGAAGCCCATATAAGAAGCATAAGCCAAGAAAATGCGAATTGCTTCAACTCGCAACAGGGCAAACACTTCATCATAATCAATTCCTTCCTCCCATCTCAAGCCTTGTGCTACTAACCTTGCTTTGTTTTTAATCACAACACCCGAGCATCTCTTTATTCTTGAACCCACTTTGTCCCAATGGCATATTTGCCATCGGTAGTGGAACCAAGATCCAAACCTCGCTGGTTGTGAAATTGTTGCATCTCTTCTTGCATTGCTTCTAGCCAACTTGAATCATTAAGAGCTTGAGATACACCGGTTGGTTCCACTTGAGAGAAAACAAGCAAGCAGACAATGTTTGAAGTCTCATGTGATTGTCTCTTTGTTGGTTAGAGACATAAGAGAAAAGCAATCATCCAAATTGAGGACTTGTGATAGCCCTTCGAGTTCTAACGGTGCGAAGATCACCTATGATGTTGGATTGAGGATGAGCAATATTGATCCTCCGAGTAGCAGTGGGGTTGACTTCAATGGATGGATCAAGATTAGTGATGGTTGGTTCAAATTGACATCATAAGAGGGTGAGGTGAAGATGCCGACTTTGGGTTGATGATTTCCAAGATCGAAGGTTTTGGAAAGCGTGTATAGGGTTCACCAAAGTCGAAGATACTTGAGGAGGAACAGATAGCCTTGAAAGCAGATTGGGGATGGAAGGTGTGACAGTCATTTTCAGCAGACACGTTGTTTCACGACTCCTTCATTAGTTACCCCTTCTTTCGGTTCTGCTTCAAGCTTGGTCGCAAATTCTTGAGTCTGAAGCCTAGTGAGGTCCTCGGCATAATGAGAGTCATCTTCATCACTCGAATCGGCAGATCCTTGGAGGTGGCACCGCAACATTGTTAGGAGAGAAGGAAGGCACAAGTATGGGTTGCTCATCATCTTCAAACTCATTTTCAGAGTCATCATCAAAGGGACCTGCATGGTTAGTTGGAGAGTCTTGAGGACCTGCATTCTGATTAGCCAAGTGTCTAGTGTAACCCAAGGAATCAGTTAAGTAGTCAAGGTCAAAAGACCACGTATGACCCTGTCCTTGAATGTTATGCTTATCTTCAAAAAATCTCAGGTTCAACGTCTCCTCTATCTTCTTGGCTTGCAAATTGTACACCCTGTAGGCCTTACTATGAGCTGAATAACCCACAATGTAACCATCATCAGCCTTCTCATCAAATTTTCCCAACGGATCACTTGTGTTCAGAATGGTCACTTGACAACCGAAAGGTTTTAGGTAGTGAATGATAGGAACCTTTCCAAAGAGAAGTTCATATGGGGTTTTAAGTTGTGGTGCAGTAATGGACACCTGTTGAGCACATAGCGGCGGTGCCATGACTTGATCCGTAACATGGTGGGCGACTTAGAGTCCGAAAGCATGGATCTAGCGACCTCTATTAAGGTTCTATTCTTTCTTTCACCACCCCATTTTGTTGTGGGGTTCTTGGATTACTATAGTCCCTTTTATGCCTTTTGACCCACGAGTTCTATAAGAATAGCATTTTGAACTCGTCCCATTATCACACGAATACCCTTAACCTTTTGTTTAACGATTTTCAACAAGAGTGATGAATTCAACAAGACTTGAGATGTTTCATCTTTGGTTACGAGAAAGAAAACCCAACAAAATCTGCTATAGCCATCGGTGATTACCAAATAGAAGAACTTATGATCAATGCTTGACTTGAGTTGGACCAAACAGATCCATGTGAAGCAGCGAAGAGGTTCAAGAATGATGCTCATAGCATTGATAGCTTTGTAAGAAGCTCGTGTTGTTTTCCTTTGTTGCAAGCGACACAATTGTGATCATTTGTGAAGACTTTGGTGGGAAGTCCTTCAACAAGACCCATTTTGAGAGTTTGTTAATGGTCTTGAAGTTCACATGCGCCATTCTTCTATGCCATTTAGTGGACTCATCAAGAGATGCTTTAGCCACCAAGCAAGTGAGGTCACCACCGGTTGAACTTCATTAAGGTTGAATGTGTATAAATTGTAGTACGAGGAACCTTGATGAGAATTGAAGTTTCTTACGGGAGTTTGAAGTCTTTAGACAAGACAAGACATTCATTCTCGATGAAGAGAACTTTGTTCTTAGTGTCACGATTTGTGAAACAGAGAACAAGTTGAAATGTCAAGTTCCTTAACAAAGTACACATTTTCAAAATCCGGATGAGGTGTCTTTATGGTGCCCTTCCCGGTGATACTACCATCACTTCCTCCAAAAGTTACATTGCCTCCTCCTTCTATAGGGACAAAATTGTGCATCATATCCTGTTTCGGACATGCTTCGGAACACCCACTATCAACAATACCAATATTCTTATGCTTAAGGGATGATCCTACAAACAACAAAAAAAAATATATATACAGACAGTTAGTATTCAGAGGAGGCTCAAGTCATTATCGACTTGAACACGCTTGTGGATCACGTGTTTAGGGCATGAAGTTTTAGAGGATCCACCATTGTTCTTGGTCCTCCATTGATAATTTGGTCCCTTGTTAGTCCAAGAACAACCTGCTGAGGGCTTCACAGCAGTGCTCCCATATCCCATCCCAGCATACATAGAGTCAACATATGTAGGCCAATAACCATGTTTGAAGAATGAACTAGTGGGTTGAACATATGGTCTGTTAACTGAACCTCTCCAATGAGAGTCAGTCTTTGCTGCTTGAGGGATATAAGGTGGGATATTAGCAACATTGGTCCAGTTAGGTTTGTGTTTCTCGAGATTAGCACATGCACCCAATCTATGTTCATAAAAATCACAATCCTTTATCAAATGAAATTTACTGCCACATACAAAACATGTCTTCTTCTTAGAAGTTTTATTCAAATAGGAAGATGTTGGATTACATGCAGAAGTACTTAAAATAGATACATTTAAGGACTTGATTTTAACAGATCGATTATTCAAACATTTAAAAGATAAGTCTTCGTGAGAAACTGTCTTGGAAGATGATTCCTCGTGACTTCCCTAGAGGGCTCACAAGTAGACCGGGTGCGAGGCTTGGGTGTTGGTTCGAGGCTTGGGAGGTCGGACTTCTCATTTGAATCACAACTTTCATAGGAGGTAGACCCTTGATCCGATGAGTTGTCACCGTCGAGCAAGAGACAAAATCATTAGATGAGGTATCGAGTGCAGCAAGTCTTTGACTTTTGCCATATAGTGATGTGATCCATCAAAGTCAACAATGATGGATAGGTCGTGGGCATGAACTCACCTCTAATGGGACCGGGGACGATGCATTATACCTTCTTTAACATAATTAGCTAACCTCACGATGTAGGTTTACGCCCATCATACTTAGCTTCCGGACCTACATATTTTTGAAAACCTAAACCTATAGGACATGTCCGAGATTGACTAGTATAGATGATTCTATTTAAGCTTTTACCGGACATTTGCCATTCATTATGCCTATCAATTTCTTGACTAGTTTTGCCTTAAGTTCTAGGTTCTCGATACGCTGACTTCATCCTTTGCTTTCTTAGACGGTTTAAGTAATTATTTGCAACTTCTAGATCAAACTGTAACACTTTTATCTTTTCTTCATAAGCTATTTGATTCTTACGAAACCATACTTTTGTCTTTCTACGCTTTTAATGCAAGTTTATGAGCTTCATTATCAATATAACATGCATCAAACTTAGGTTTCATAGCATCAAATTCTTCCTTAAGTTCATTGTATCTAAGACTACGACCAAATATACAATTGTGTACCGAGATTATCCCATTAAGGCAAACCGATCATGCCTTTCATCCAAAGTGCACCTTGCAAGCGGTCCAACCTTGTCAAGATCATGAGCTTCCTCATTAACGTGTTCATGTGTAGTCCAGTTGACTGTTCATCCATGGTGAGGAGAGTCTGGCGATGCTTCACTTCTTTTGTTTACTGGCGATAGGAAAGATATTTGGCTCCATCTCCATTCTTTCTGTCCTTGCATTCTCTAGAGAAATGCCCCATCGATGACAAGAGTAGCACCGACTTTCCCCTATCAAAGCGAAATGGTTCCTTTCCTTGAAAACAAACTTCCTTCCACCTTCTCTTCAAACCTTTTGATGTCCATCGACAAAAAGCCACCGCATTTTCGCTTCATTTCCTCCATTTCAAGAGGGTCCACCGATCAAAGTCTTCATATGCAAGATATGCTTGAGTATCATAGTCGAGAACAAGCGAATGAAGAACATCCTCCATCACACTACTAGACCTAGCTTGAGAACTTGGTAGAGTGGGACGAGGGTTATGTGGTGCGGGGGAGTTGAAGATGATGATGGAAAGTAGTTGGAACTAGGAGATGATGGAAAATAGTTGGAGCTAGGAGCTTGTACCATCATGTTGGAATGAGAGGTCCCAACAAAAGCGCATGGTTAGAAGAAGATGTACGGTGAGGAGTCCCGACATCGGTTCAAGGGTTCGAGTCATTGTATAGCTCATCAAAGGTGAGCATGTCCAACCCTCCTTTAGCCTTGAGTGCAATACTAACATGCAACCATGATGGTGGCAAGGACCTCAAGAACTTTGAGTTGCAATCTTCATTGTCCGGTTTAGCATTCAACCGATTCGGTGACTCAAGATCCTATGGAACCCGTCGTATCCCTTGTGGATACCTTCTTCTTCGATATGTTGAAGTCCTCAAACTGTTGTCTTAGCATGGACTTCCTCATTCTCTTTGATTCTTCATTTCCACCAAACCTTGCTTTGAGAGCCATCCAAATATCTTTAGCATCATCCATATGATGAAAATCACATAGATGATCTTGGTATGGCTTGAAGCGAATGGTCTTCACTTTATGCTCTCTCGCATGGCGGCACTTCTTGAGCTTTTGGTGGAGCCATGATAAACTTCCCATCTCTGTCGGGAATCATCTTCTTTAGACTATTTCCTTTCTTTACTACCTCCCATGATTCCAATCAATATTGGAATCCGTTTTCCATCTTCATAGTCCAAAGTTCATATTCTTCCTCTTTAAATAAGGGAATTTACCATTCTTTGTTTGTGAGACCGAGTTGTTGCATGGAAGTGGTGTTGGTGTTGTTTGTGTTGGTGACTTCTTTTCAATGTCGATCCGGGCATGGTGAATGAAGATTTGATTGTATGGGGAGAGAATGGTTCTTAGTATTGTAGAGACTTTCCGAGGCTCGATACCACTTGTTAGAAACAAAGACCTTGATAGATCTTAAGCACTCGGAGATCGTTAGTGTTGCCAATGTAATCACAAGCAAACTAATAGAAGATCTCTACAACTTGATATTGTAGCGGAAAATGAATATAAGTTATATTAACTAAGAACACTTCTGATCCTCTATGGATCTTTGATTATAGAAACTCTATGTTTCGAATAGAATACAAGACTTGAGAAACTTAAGAAAAGCTTATGTATTACAAGCTAATATGGTTTCTTATATAGGCAAGAAACCCTAATGAGCGTTGACAATTTACGCTTCTACTACTACACTAGACTAAGCATGCAACTAGACAAGCATGCAACTAATCATATTGTTTTGTTAATCATCGTGTTTATTCCGAGTAAGCTCTACATAATCTGGCGCCAACCTATACATACGGTACCGACTTTTACTCTAAACCGAGCTTATCTCTCCACGTGGTTCCCACTTTCGTGAAGAACACACTGTCGCTTTATCACTTCTGAAGTATAACTGGCAAGATCGCTTCTTCTTCTAAGCAGAATCTCTTCAACTTAAGCTTCGGCAGAATGAAGTAGTTTGTGCTTCGGCAGAATCAGTAGATTACCTTAATTCCCAACAAACTAAGAGATCTAACTCTACTTGTTCTGATCTTAAGTGGATGCCTACTGGTAGAGTGTTTAAGAACATTGAACCCAATAGGAATTACACTTCTAGCTACTGTTCTAAGTGGATGTTGTGACAACTCGCAATTTCAGGTCATTTCTCAAAACAATTCATGTTTCACTATTTCATCATTTATCGTAAACTAGGTTTGCGTGTTCCAAATTCGCGTAACCTTAATGGTTTAGCGGCGAATTCATGATCATATCATCACGGACATTTCATATAGACTAAGTTTAGTCTACATTTCATTAGCATCATTTTCATCATGTTAGTTCATTCATGATTTTGCATTTCACATTAAACGCGTAAATTTCATATTAAATAAACGCTATCGCGTAAGTAATTATTTTGAACAATTGATCCATTACTTCCAAAAATTATCCCGATATATTTTATACTTACTTTAGTTTGTAAAATAATATTTTGAGTTTACCCAGTGTTTTAAATTTATTTGGTATATAAATTGTTAAATTTGTATTATTACGACGTTTTTCTTAAAAACCGCACGACAATTATTATTTCACTCAAATTTTGCAAGAAATGTTTTTTTCGATTTTATGACTACAATATATTTTATCTTGACTCGTGAAAATTTATTTTATCTAACACTACTTTAAATATTCAAATGTGTATACAACTTACTAATATTACTTATCAATACTACAAGTTACAACTTATTTTTACTTAACTATCTTTACTTACACATTTACATACATAATAATAAAAAATAAAAATATGTATTATTAAATACATACTTCACCTAAAAGATTTGATAGATTTTCTTTCACTTATATATTCCTACACTCAACCATTTACTCATACAATCAAATAATTCAAGTGAAAAGTCAAGGTTTTCTTTCTTTTTCTTCCTCTCCAAACCGGCCACCATCTTGATCAAGAAGGGGATCACCAAAAATCTACCAAATCAATCAAGTCTTAGTTCCATATTTTACAACTTGTGGCCATGATTAGTTTTAGAAGACAAGAAGGACAACCCATATTTTTTTTCTTCTGCTACACGTTTTCACCATCACACACTAACTCTAAAATAATATCTAGACCAAGTCTAAAACTCATTTAAATATTGCAACTCACTTAAGTAAATTCAACTCTTGTACACTTCTTCTAAACGAGCCTCATTCAAGCTCAAAACACATATTTTACTTGCAAAACAAAACAAAATATACAAGCTTCCAAGCTAGAGCAAATAAAGATTTTCGAGGGCAAGAAGTAACGGATTGGATGCCTTGGAAGCTATTGGGTTATTTCTTTAAAGCAAGTCAAATTCTAGTCATTTGGTCCTATCTTTTGCTTGCACACACACATCTCATTAGTAAGCATCTCATGTTCATTTTTCATCTTTCATTATCATTTCATATTTATTTCATCATATTTGAGCAAAGCATGCAAGACTTATGGAAGTTTATACCACTTTTTACATTGTTTTTAGAAGTTATACGTATATAAGTCATCCTATAATTTATCCCTTGTTATTTATTAGTCTTGATGATGTTTAGGAACCCATGACACCCTAAGAAGGTGTATGGTAGGATTAGAATAGCTTTGGAGTTGTTTTGAAGGGATTGGAATAGGTTTAGTACGAGAAAAACTCTTTTCGACAAGTATAAATAAGGGTCTGATCTTATTTTGTATTTCTGGAAAATCCGATTGTAGACATAAATTTTGGCCTTGATATTTAGAAAATATACTTTAAAACAAATCCGTGGCGCTTGAACGGATTAAAGCGAGCTATAACGAATGAGTTATGAATTTTTCAAGTTTGACGACGAAATATATATATATCCCGAAATTTCAATAACTGCTTTTGTATTGTACGAGTCAAAACGAGTCTTAAGCTTTATAAATTATTTCGACTTATCAAAAATATATTAGTATACTTTGATACGAAGCTAAGGACGAATAATACGTAGAAAACGGATTTGTAACGACTAAAATATGCACGTTTTCACAAAATTGCCGTAACTTATTAGTTAAGAAAAACTATTTTATTTTTATTTGACAAGTGTTACGGTAAACAAAACGACCATATTGAAGGCTATTTTTAACGTTGACGTAGAACTTTTTGTAACGAGATGTCTTCTAATAAAATTGAGATCACCAAGCATATTTTTCAAAACGACTAACCGTTTGTATAGCGGAGTTGTAATAAATTATTTACGGTTGCTTAAACTTTGCCGAAACTCACTTTTAAACAACATTTTGGACAAAATCACCCTACTTAACCTATATTTTTCTTTATGAACGAGACCTCTAGGATAAAAACTTAAATGCCAAAACTTCGAGATTATGATACAAGCTTTCCAAAACCGTTGAGTTCGTTTCCTAACGTTCGACGTACACCATTTTACGACTAACTTTTCGAGGCCATTTTTGTCACTTTCATGAAATTTCCAACGACATTATTTTACGACGAAAAGTTGAAATTTCACAATAAATCATTAAGAAACTATAGTAGGATGACATTTTGACGTAAATACTTGTAAAGTAATTTAAAAATGGTCAAGACGTCAAAAGAGTATTTTTCGACGATAAGTATTATTTTCAAAACTCACAAGTGGTATAAATAACATACGAAATGCATGCATAACATTACATCATAACTCATTACGTATCATATCATTCATAATAGGTCATTTTAGATTCACGCTACATTTCGGTGTATCCACTTTTGCCATCGCATTATTGTCCAAGTGAGTTCATAGCCCCACTTTTACTCTTTTAACTGCTTTACAAACTCTTGGGGAGATACATGCTACATTTTAATCGAACACAAATGCTTTGAATCGTATGCTACATCCGAATGTTTTATTGTCACTAAGTATTTGCCATGTTTGAAGTCCCTACATCATGCACCATTAGTCACTTGCGGTGAGCGAATATTGTGAATAGGCCTATTGAATTAACACTCCCGCTCTTATTGACCCGGTTAGGGAAATCGAGCGCACTATATTGAATCATTAAGGTAAATTGGCAAGTTTACCTATTAGGCGGCGATGAAACGATGATTACCAATTTTTATTGGTGCGATGTTTACGCTTTGGTTGTCATGAACTTAGTGAAATAAATACTATTTTGTTTTCAACGATGAGTGTGAAACAATTTAACTCACACTACGATTATTGTGTTCAAACGAATTAATTAAACCTATGGATTTCACTCAACCTTTTTGTTGACCTTTTTAAGCATATTTATCTCAGGTATCTAAGGCATTCAATTCATGGCATGCATCTGGACACATCATAGAGTCGCGGTGACGACGCGTCTCACTTGGGTTTTATAAACTTTAGAACATCGTTTGGCTTGTAAATAAATTATTTTCGCACAAGTTGATTTTCATTTGGGACCTATACTTTGTAAACTCGATTGTTTTATTAAATCAAACGATGTATTTTCCAAACGACACTTTAGGTCGTTCAATATAACTTGTGATTGTGATGCTATGACGGTTCCCGAGAATTCCATTCATTGCAAAAGCAGTAATTTGGGGTGTGATGATTGGCATCGAGCTTGATTATAGAGAACTAGGTTGCATCATTGACCCTAGACTATAACTACATCATCATAGCATCTCATCATTTCATCATAAGTGCCTGTTCACTTTGCATGCGATTTATACGTACATTTTTCGAGTTATTTACTTTCATTTTAAATCGATTGTCACATGAATGCCTTCAAATTCCCATCCCATTATCATTTCCTCATACTCCAATGTGGTGAATGCTTTGTCATTCCCTATCGCAATTTTAATATCAGTTGACTCATCACCGATAACGTCGAATGCCGAGATAAACCCTTAAGTAGGGCAAAGTCACTCTCACTCCTTTGTTTCATCACTAACATGTCGAGTTACACATTACTAACACACTAAGTCACTAAACCATCATACATTTGAAGCACTTACGACATCTCATAACCCATCTGTTGGGAACCCGTCGATCATTTTGAGACATAATCCCAAACTTATCACCTTCTATCACATCTCTTTAGAGCGCTTATTCTTAACATAGGATTTGACTACGTCTCATTTTTCCTTTTATTTTGAAGAGTTATGGCGCCGAAGAAAGCTGCACCTGAAATGACTCAAGCGGCTATTCAAAAGTTGGTAAGGGATAGCATAGCCGATGCTCTAAGGATTGAAAGGAAGCGGTGGGCTGCTGCTGCTGCTTGAGGCCGCTACTACTACCGAAGCCGCTAGAATTGCGAGGAAGCCGAAGCCGCTAGGCTTCTTCTGCTGCAGAAATGCGGGAGGTCCGGAGTTAAAAGTTCGTATAAGGATTTCAAAGTGGAGATCCCACGAAGTTTAGAGGTACCGAAGGAGCCACCGCCATGGTTCGATGGTTCGAGAACTTGGAGTCCGTATTTTGTTATGTAATTGCCGGATGATAGTAAGGTCAAGTTTGCTACGAGTACACTACTTGATGGAGCATTGTCGTGGTGGAACTCTTATGCTCACCGATGGGAATGGAAAATGCTTTCAAGCTCACTTGGAAGCAATTCAAAGGTTTGGTAACAAAGAAGTTTTGTCCGCGTGCGGAGGTGAAGAAGTTGGAGACCGAATTCTATGAGTTGGTAACTATTGGGTATGACATTGATACTTACATTCAAGGTTTCAAGAATTGGCCGTGTTATGCCCATCTATGGTTTCGGATAATGAGAAGCTACTTGGAGGCTTTCATTGAAGGACTTCGAGATTATTCAAGGTGATGTGACTTCTTTTGATCCACAAACGATTGAGGAATCTATTCGAGTGTCTCAAAAGCTCATGGCACAAGTAGTAAAGAGGGGCAACATCACCAACACCAACCGTAACAACAATACCAACAACCGCACCAACTACAACAATAACCAAAACAACAACAACGACGATAACCAAATCAACAACAACAAAAGGAAATGGGAAAATGACCAAGGAGGTTATAACAACAACAACCAAAACCGCAACACTAACCATCATCAACAACAAAATAGAAGGCAAGAAGCTGGAATGGTTTATGTCGCTGCACCAATGGGAGGCAGAGGTTATGCTGGAACACACCCACTATGTAATCGATGTAATTTTCACCACTCGGGTTCTTGCCCTGCCAAGTGCCACAAGTGCCAAAAACCGGGACATCTAGCCAGGGATTGTAAAGGTAAAGCCGTAGTCACATGCTTCGGATGTGGGGAACAAGGACACTATCGGAATCAATGTCCTCTAAACCAAGGTCAACAAGTTGAAGGTGCTCATGGGAATGCATACATGTTAGGAGGAGGAGAAGCTCGTCAAGGTATCAACGACGCGGAAGACTAAAGAAGTTCGGAAACTAACAGTCTTATTTCTCCTTATGTACTATGTTGTACTAAGTTTATGTCTTCCATCGTATCCGAAACTTTATAACTTAAAGATGTACTACTTTTGATAAACCACTCGTTGTAAAATATTCTCATCTATCGTACTTATTGTATTTTCGATTTGTTATTACTTACGAGAATTTTACTCCCTTTTACTTTAACTACCATTTTAACGACACGGTTTAAATCTTTGTAAACATTGAGAGTTATAACAACTAAACCGAACGTCACGTCATCGTTCCTTAATTATACATAGCCTAGCTAACTATGTCTAATTCGGAGGATCATGTTATGTTGGGGCGATTATTTATAAATCTTAGTGCAAGCAAAATTTTCACATGTTCCAATTCAAAGTGTTACTTATGAGAGATTCATCCGATATTTTCCTTACTATGATGTTTTAGACACTCTCAATCATCGATAACCGTAACGACACTTCTCCATGTCTTCTCTCCTCGTTATTCATCACAAACTTAAAAATTCGATAGACCAACATGAACTGAATTCAGGGAATGAATTCCTTTTTGGATGGGCGAATGTGACAACTCGCAATTTTAGGTCATTTCTCAAAACAATTCATGTTTCACTATTTCATCATTTATCGTAAACTAGGTTTGCGTGTTCCAAATTCGCGTAACCTTAATGGTTTAGCGGCGAATTCATGATCATATCATCACGGACATTTCATATAGACTAATTTTAGTCTACATTTCATTAGCATCATTTTCATCATGTTAGTTCATTCATGATTTTGCATTTCACATTAAACGCGTAAATTTCATATTAAATAAACGCTATCGCGTAAGTAATTATTTTGAACAATTGATCCATTACTTCCAAAATTATCCCGATATATTTTTATACTTACTTTTAGTTTGTAAAAATAATATTTTGAGTTTACCCAGTGTTTTAAATTTATTTGGTATATAAATTGTTAAATTTGTATTATTACGACGTTTTTCTTAAAAACCGCACGACAATTATTATTTCACTCAAATTTTGCAAGAAATGTTTTCTTTCGATTTTTATGACTACAATATATTTTATCTTGACCCGTGAAAAATTTATTTTTATCTAACACTACTTTAAATATTCAAATGTGTATACAACTTACTAATATTACTTAACAATACTACAAGTTACAACTTATTTTTACTTAACTATCTTTACTTACACATTTACATACATAATAATAAAAAATAAAAATATGTATTATTAAATACATACTTCACCTAAAAGATTTGATAGATTTTCTTTCACTTATATATTCCTACACTCAACCATTTACTCATACAATCAAATAATTCAAGTGAAAAGTCAAGGTTTTCTCTCTTCTTCTTCTTCTCCAAACCGGCCACCATCTTGATCAAGAAGGGGATCACCAAAAATCTACCAAATCAATCAAGTCTTAGTTCCATATTTTACAACTTGTGGCCATGATTAGTTTTAGAAGACAAGAAGGACAACCCATATTTTTTTTCTTCTGCTACACGTTTTCACCATCACACACTAACTCTAAAATAATATCTAGACCAAGTCTAAAACTCATTTAAATATTGCAACTCACTCAAGTAAATTCAACTCTTGTACACTTCTTCTAAACCAGCCTCATTCAATCTCAAAACACATATTTTACTTGCAAAACAAAATAAAATATACAAGCTTCCAAGCTAGAGCAAATAAAGATTTTCGAGGGCAAGAAGTAACGGATTGGATACCTTGGAAGCTATTGGGTTATTTCTTTAAAGCAAGTCAAATTCTAGTCATTTGGTCCTATCTTTTGCTTGTACACACACATCTCATTAGTAAGCATCTCATGTTCATTTTTCATCTTTCATTATCATTTCATATTTATTTCATCATATTTGAGCAAAGCATGCAAGACTTATGGAAGTTTATACCACTTTTTACATTGTTTTTAGAAGTTATACATATATAAGTCATCCTATAATTTATCCCTTGTTATTTATTAGTCTTGATGATCTTTAGGAACCCATGACACCCTAAGAAGGTGTATGGTAGGATTAGAATAGCTTTGGAGTTGTTTTGAAGGGATTGGAATATGTTTAGTACGAGAAAAACTCTTTTCGACAAGTATAAATAAGGGTCTGATCTTATTTAGTATTTCTGGAAAATCCGACTGTAGACATAAATTTTTGGCCTTGATATTTAGAAAATATACTTTAAAACGAATCCGTGGCCGCTTGAACGGATTAAAACGGAGCTATAACGAAGAAGTTATGAATTTTTCAAGTTTGACGACGAAATATATATATATCCCGAATTTCAAAGAAACTGTTTTTGTATTGTACGAGTCAAAAACGAGTCTTAAGCTTTATAAATTATTTCGACTTATCAAAAATATATTAGTATACTTTGATACGAAGCTAAGGACGAATAATACGTAGAAAACGGATTTGTAACGACTAAAATATGCACGTTTTCACAAAATTGCCGTAACTTATTAGTTAAGAAAAACTATTTTATTTTTATTTGACAAGTGTTACGGTAAACAAAACGACCATATTGAAGGCTATTTTTAACGTTGACGAGAACTTTTGTAACGAGATGTCTTCTAATAAAATTGAGATCACCAAGCATATTTTTCAAAACGACTAACCGTTTGTATAGCGGAGTTGTAATAAATTATTTACGGTTGCTTAAACTTTGCGAAACTCACTTTTAAACAACATTTTGGACAAAATCACCCTACTTAACCTATATTTTCTTTATGAACGAGACCTCTAGGATAAAAACTTAAATGCCAAAACTTCGAGATTATGATACAAGCTTTCCAAAACCGTTGAGTTCGTTTCCTAACGTTCGACGTACACCATTTTACGACTAACTTTTCGAGGCCATTTTTGTCACTTTCATGAAATTTCCAACGACATTATTTTACGACGAAAAGTTGAAATTTCACAATAAATCATTAAGAAACTATAGTAGGATGACATTTTGACGTAAATACTTGTAAAGTAATTTAAAAATGGTCAAGACGTCAAAAGAGTATTTTTCGACGATAAGTATTATTTTCAAAACTCACAAGTGGTATAAATAACATACGAAATGCATGCATAACATTACATCATAACTCATTACGTATCATATCATTCATAATAGGTCATTTTCGAGATTCACGCTACATTTCGATGTATCCACTTTTGCCATCGCATTATTGTCCAAGTGAGTTCATAGCCCCACTTTTACTCTTTCAACTGCTTTACAAACTCTTGGGGAGATACATGCTACATTTTTAATCGAACACAAATGCTTTGAACAGTATGCTACATCCGAATGTTTTATTGTCACTAAGTATTTGCCATGTTTGAAGTCCCTACATCATGCACCATTAGTCACTTGCGGTGAGCGAATATTGTGAATAGGCCTATTGGAATTAAGACTCCCGCTCTTATTGACCCGCTTAGGAAATCGAGCGCTATATATTGAATCATTAAGGTAAATTGGCAAGTTTACCTATTAGGCGTCGATGAAACGATGATTACCAATTTTATTGGTGCGATGTTTACGCTTTGGTTGTCATGAACTTAGTGAAATAAATACTATTTTGTTTTCAACGATGAGTGTGAAACAATTTAACTCACACTACGATTATTGTGTTCAAACGAATTAATTAAACCTATGGATTTCACTCAACCTTTGTGTTGACCTTTTTAAGCATGTTTTATCTCAGGTATCTAAGGCATTCAATTCATGGCATGCATCTGGACACATCATAGAGTCGCGGTAACGACGCGTCTCACTTGGGTTTTATAAACTTTAGAACATCGTTTGGATTGTAAAAAAATTATTTTCGCACAAGTTGATTTTCATTTGGGACCTATACTTTGTAAACTCTGATTGTTTTATTAAATCAAACGATGTATTTTCCAAACGACACTTTAGGTCATTCAATATAACTGTGATTGTGATGCTATGACAATCAATCCCGAAATTCCATTCCATTTGCAAAATGTAATTTGGGGTGTGATGGATGCCTCTTGGAAAAATCTTTAAGTATGTTGGATTTAAGTGGATTCCAGTCAGGACACTGACCAATAATGATATACCAATGCCTGATTGTAGAACATCCAAAGATGAGGATACAACTGCCACTAACCCATCTATTTGCAATGCTACATGTGCTACTAGTGCAAAATTTCCTCAGTCTTTTCTAGGTACAATGCTTAATTCAATCATGAACATCATGACCTGGTTTCCAACTGAATTGAAGGCTAATCATCAAGAAATTGTAGCTTGTCAAAATAAATTTGCATGTACTGTGACTTCTGATCGCTTCTGCTCAGGACTCGTAACTTACTGGCTGATTAAAAAAAATTATTAATTAATTTTTTTTACACATATCCATAATAATCTTTTCCAAATCATATCATTTGTTATCGATAACATCTACGGTCCTAGAAATGTCATTCAATAATGGCACGGGTCTTTAGATGAAGTTCGAACAGATACTCTACCCTCTAAATAACCTGTCCTGCAATACTCACATACCCAAATCGACTAGGATTCACTGCAAGGGTTTGATTCAATCAATGACCACTCACTCACATCCGGGTCATTGATTGAGGGGGATAATTAATATCTTTCTGCCATTACTGTTAGATAATATCTTGTGATAAGTGTCATTTATCTTGCTAGTGTTATGCTCTTATATGTGCTAGTCTATTGAATTCATGTATGCGAGTTGTCTATAGTATCTGTATATGCGATTTTTCAAGTCTCTATCTACATGCGAGTTGTCTGTAATATTTTTATATGCGAGTTGTCAAGCCTCTATCTGCATGTGAGTTGTCTCTGAGTTCTATACATGCGAGTTATCTAGTGCAAGGACTTAAAGTGTCATTTATGCAAACTTGCTTTTAGGTATAAGTAATGCTAGTTATCTTTGAGTCAAACAAATTGCTTTCTTGGTCAAACATTACTCATCTTTCTCTCTCTATTGCATTCTATGAAGCGAGTTGTCCAACTTGTGATTGTGTGGTAGGTTACCTGATCTCGCTATACAGGATTTTGTTATGAATATTAATTGAATCATTCCCCTAAACTTAACTTATTCTGCAGATTCCCTTACTCTTGATCCTTTCGATCTAAATCTGATACTAGGTTTGAATCCTCTCTCGCTCTATGTAATTGATATAGGCTTTAGATAAGAATGTGTAGGGTAATCATTGTTATGGTCTAATGTTGTTTATATGTGCGCATAATGGATCTAGGTGATTTGTTGTTTGTTGCGCTTTAGATCACTTTATATGATTTGGTAGTATGATGTGTTGTGATCTTTGGATTATGTCCTATGAATGTTGCATCTATGAGTTTTTTTGTTTCATCTTTGTGGAAATTGACATGTCTTGTGTGTATGATTAAGTTGATCTGGGCCTCTTGTTGTATGTTCTTGTATGCGAGTTGTCCTCAGTTGCCTGAATGCGAGTTGCATATGTTATTCTTAAATGCGAGTTGTCTCTAGTTATTTGATGAATGCGAGTTACCTTATGCGACTTGTCTCATGCTTGTTGACGTGTGCGAGTTATTATACACACTATGACCTATGCGAATTGTCCATATCCTTGACCAAAGAGAGTTGATGTATGCGAGTTGTCATGTTTAACTCTATTGATGCGAGTTGTCGTTTCATTTACTTAATGCGAGTTGTCCCTTGACACTCAAAGTGCGAGTTGTCTCTAGTCACTTGATGAATGCAAGTTGCCTTATGCGACTTGTCTCATGCGTGTTGACGTGTGCAAGTTATTATATGCACTATGACCTATGCGAGTTGTCCATATCCTTGACCAAAGCGAGTTGATGTATGCGAGTTGTCATATGTTGGGTATCTTATTCAATATGCGAGTTGTCCATATTGCGAGTTGTATTAACTTACGACTTGCCCTATGCGACTTGTTCATATAATAGATGTTTCCATGAGACTTGTTCTATATATCCTTCAAACTTGGTCATTGTATGCTGATTGCATTTAACCATTGCTGTGCTTTTTATGTCCCCGCCTTATTCATATCTTGCTTTCTGATGTATGCATATTTCTTTGTATGCTTTAATTACTTTCTTAGAGTATATGATATGGGGTGGCTATTTGGTCGATCTAATAACCTTGTCTAACCTAACAAACTTTCCGGATATTGTTGTTGTTGTATGTGTGCTCTTCAGATTTCAATGGAAGATACCACATCATCTGAGAACCTTGCTACCACTACACCAACCACTGTTCCTACTGATGAGGAACTGCTTCCGTTTAAGGATTGGGTGACAATAGCAAAGAGCAACTGCTATGTGGATGTGGATAGAAACCAACCTAATCCAATCTACCATATTGCTATTGATATTTTGAAGAAGACCAACTTCTTTGGTGCGTTAACCATGCGTTGCACAATTCCTTCCATTTACCTTCAAAAAATCTGGAATACGGTGACATGGGACAAGATCACTACTACATACTCATGTAAACTTGAAGACAAGTTGTATGACATCACCGCTGAGATGCTCAGGGAGGCTTTTCAGATCACTCCATGAGACCCCGCAAATCCATTCGTTGCTCCACCCACAACTGATGAACTAATAGAGTTTGTTGATGAATTGGGTTATCCTGAAAAATTAACGAAGGTCTCAGCATTCATTAACACAGAAGTGTATCAACCATGGAGAGCCATTGTGAAAATTCTCAACCTATGCTTGACTGGTAAAACTTCAGGGCAGGACAGAGTAAGAGCTCCTATTCTACAAATTTTTTGGGGGTTGGTTAAAAGGAAAAATATCGATTTTGCAGAACGTGTTTGGGAAGAATTCTCCTTATCTTTGGACACATTCATCACTGACAAACAAAATTCTGTGAATAAAGTCAAAGGAAAGAAAGGCCTAGGCAAGAGAGTGATTCCTAGCATTAGGTTTTCAAAGCTCATTATCCAGCATCTGCAGCGGACTCATCTGTTTACTCCCATAAGTGAGTCAGCTCTCCATGAAGCCGGTGATGAATTCATTCTTGGCAACTTGAAATATGTTTCCAAAGGACATAACAAAGAAGTCTTTTGATAGCCAATCCCTGAAGCTCTTCTCACTGAAAGAATTAAGAAAGCTGATTATTTTAAGAAATACATGAAGAAGGTCTCTGGCACAACCGATGATGACAAACCAAATCCTACTTCCACTCAACCCAAATCCAAACAATCTGTCTCTACTTACGCAAGTCTTCCTAAAAAGAGACAAGATAGATCTGTATCTGCCAACTCTCCAACTCAGAAGCCAAAAAGAAGAAAGAGAGACACTGGAAAGGGAAATGTAAAAGGGTCCAAGGTACCTGAGAGAGAGATGAGACTAATGGATGAAGAAGATGCTGCACTGGAACAAGCAATCCAACAGAGCCTTGAAAGTCTTGACATGGCTCAAAGACAACCAGTGGGAGGGGTCATAATACAAGAACCTGAGTCAGCACCACGCCTAGACACTCCCGTTGCACAGGGCAAAGGCAAAGGAATTGCTAGAGAAGATGCTGAACAAGCAGCTCAGATGTTGTTGACCATTTCCACTCCGAATCCAGAAACGACAACGCAATTTGAGCTCAAGAAAAGAAGCGTTGAATCATCCTCAGCTCAAGAACATACTTGAGTGGAAAAGGATGTGTCTGATACACAAGAGGAAACTCATGCCTATAGTGACACTCAATCAGAAAGTCAGGAATCTGCACCTTCTACAGAAACGGTTCTAGTACTGGAGACTGAGAATGAACAAATGGACACTGACAGACAAGATACAAAGGTTGGGGGAAATGAACTGTAGGAAGGTTCACAGGAGATTCTTAAGCCAAGATCTGAGGAACAAGTGCTTCTAGAAGAAGCAAACAAGTCTACGGGATCTCTGTCATCACTAAAGAATCTTGAGCCTAACATTACTTATGGTGATCAATTCCTAAAGGACAGACCCTCAGACATCGAGTCTGACAAGCAAAATGATGAAAAAGAAGAAGTTGAGTCTATGTTCTCGGTCACTATCCAGCAAGACACATCAACTATTCCTCCAATTTCAGCACCCATTGTCACTTCATCATTAAAAACTCCATCAATCGCACTTCCACCACCCACTCCTGCTCAAGAAACCGCACTTCCACCACCCGAGCCTGCTACAATTCCACCACCTATTGTCACTGTTAGTGACTCTGTCACACCACCAGCTTCACCACCTCTCACCAAGTCTGTAGAGCAACTTCTTGAAGAGGCACTTAAGAGAATCAAGGTCCTCGAGAAGCACCATTTGCCCGAATCCGTCAAGCATCTGGATAGTCGTGTATCCAAGCTGGAGAACCTCAACTTTGACACTGAAGTGGCAAATGCCATTGAAGCAGAAGTAAAAGATGTTGTGGAATGGGCAATGAAAGCTCCGTTGCTTCAGAGGTTTAAGGATTTTCCTATTTCGGATATGAGATTAGTTCTCTCCGATATAATGTATGACGCAAATGAGCATCTGAACGAGGTTCATTAGAAATTATATGAGGCTCTCGAAGAATCGATAAAGCATGACAATCATTTACAATTTCTGGAGGATATTCGTGAAAGGGAGGCAAAGAAGAAGAGAAGAGTTGTGATGATGGAGTCCATATCTTGAGTTCCTAAATCTCCACCACCTCCTCCTCCTCCAACTGGTGGAGTTGGGTCGTCTGGAACTTGTGGATCTTCTGGTACAGCAGCAACTCAAAAGACAAATCCACCAACACCTCCACCAAAACTTTCCAATCAAACTAGTTCATCCGGTGGTCAAGGATCTCAGAAGACTTCTACAGCTTGGCCAACTGTTGACTCTCGGTTTACACCCACCTTCTCCACAATCCCAGAAGAGCATATGCTTAATGAAGAATCTTACATTGTGCAAGAGTCAGAATCTGAAGACGATGATGCGTCCACCAAGCATATCCCTAAACTGTCTGACAAGGAAGATTAGTTTGATGCATACATTGCAGGGAAACGCATTAAAACATCTAGAGTTGCATCATCCAAGGATATGTCTCAAAGCTGGTTAACCAAGGAAAGACCCAAACTCCTGAACCTTCGTGGGCCATTCCTGAGTCTGATTTGATTGTCCTTGACAATAAGCTGGAAACCACCATTGTTGCCAACCATGAAGATCCCTCGATGAATCACTCCTACACATCACTGGAGACATGGGATGCTTCATCAAATGGTTTTGTGACAAGCGGGGAATCACTTCACTCACACCAAAGGATCTTGAGGGCCGACTTACGAAATAGTCAAAGCCTTTCATTACGATCTTGCTCATCTACAATTCCAAATGGAAGAATGCCACAAGATGTTGATTGATCAAGTTGATGAAAATATCGGTCATTTATGTCAAAATCCTCTTCCTCTTGTAGGTGAACTCGGGTAGAAGATGATTCAATCGAATTCTTTTTCAACAGATCTGGATTACCTACGTCTTTGGAACACAAGGAAGAAGACCAGCCTTATCTATCTCAAAGATGAAAGCTGCAACCTACTTAGATCCGGTCTTGAGCGGATGGTACCTAATCGATTACGGATTGACAAGGAACAAGTTTATGACATCGCCACCTCATACGGGATTTCTCACCGTGGTTCAAAAGAAGAAGTTCTACATTGAAAGACATGGTGCGAAAAGAAGCGCAAAACTATTCGATCCAAGTCTGCGTATTCTAAGTGTGGTCGGTGTGAAATCTTCCCAATCTATGGCTATGATTATCGAAGAAGGTTGTTCTTAGAAGAGCTGACTTGAAAGACCATGTTATTGAAGAAAATGACTTCAAACACTTGTTGCCAAGTGACTTTGAAGATCTGTATCTTCTGAACCTCCAAGGGCATCTTGACCATCTACCTGTTCGAGAAAAGAAGTCTCTCTCTGCTACAGTCAATCTTTGGATAAAGGGCTTAATAATTCGACAAAGAGTTGGTGACTTTCAACTTGGTATGGAAAGCTACCAGACTCAGGTCAATCTAACTAGACCTCAATGGGAAGCCACGAGGCATGAATTCAGACGCGACTACACAGTGATTGACTCTCCTAGAGTAGTTATCTTTACCGAAAAATACGGGTCAAGAATGCTAATGAGGCTGTGTGAGCTATACAAGTTCAGTGATGGTACGCTCAAGATAGTTGAAGAAGAATTAAATTCAAGGGTGAAGGAGTTCAAGCTAAACTTGAAGTCGGGGAACAACACGAGGTTCTGGACTAAACAGGATGTGAAGAGGTGTGAAGATTTCATTGCTGCTATCGGACGAAGACTTAAGACAAGAAAGATTTACCGCAGCCTTGAACGTTTTGTGGGTAGGAGAATACGGGAAGGACACTACAAGCTACTTCAAAGAACAGAATGAAGACATCCTCCTTTAGTAGCTATGGTGTGTTTATATTATGTGTAATGTGGTAAATGTAATATGAACAACAATAACTATAATGTATATAGTAGTGATAGGTTATGGCTTGTAGTTTTCCCTTTTGTTTTGAAAAGTGAATTTAGGAGTGTTTCGTTTCAGATCAAATAAAACCGGACACATTTTTCTCCAACAAGATTTTTCTTACATACTTAAATCACTTGAGATCAAAAATCTCAAAGTATTTGAAATTTTTTATCGGGGGAGAAAATGTGATATAAATATACGATCTGATAAAATGTGATCTTCAAGACTCAATATATTGGCATCTTTCCTCATATGTGCTAAACCTTTTCGTGTATTGAAGCACACATTGAGGGGGAGAACTTCAAAAAGTTGACAAGACTATCAAGGTTCTATATTTAAAAGTTCTTTTCATAAGAGTTCCTTGATAGTAACTTTAAAAGGTTTCATTGGCTTCATTGATCGTGAATTCTGTATCATATTCCCCCTACAAGCTCTAAAATGTATCAAAAATTCTTCACATCAAGGGGGAGCAACTTTTAGAAAACCACATCCTTTCCCAAAATTTCTTTAACAAAGTATTTAAAATACTCATTTTGATCGGGAATGTGATGTCGATATTTTTAGAAAATGTTGATCAAAGAAGTGAATTCTTTATTACTAATACGAGATTCTCAAATCCTCTTGCCTCCATGTGATAAAGTAATTTCAAATCTATGATCCACATGTCGAGGGGGAGCTTTTCTGAAATATCAAAAACAATTCAGATACAAAATGCTTTGATCCTGTATCACAAGTACCTGAATTGATTTCAAATGGTAGAAGAACAATACCAAAAGACCGACCAAATTTACTTTATGCATGGTGATATAAGGATGGTTAGGTTAGGTATTCAATCCCACGATCCCGCCAGAGCCGGAGGGATCTACCCAGGATAATCCACTTGATAGTAAAGAGTCCTTAGGTATGATAAAAAAAAAAGGAGAAAAGTGAGAAATGGGAAGAGTGCGGACTGAGATAGAGCTAGAACTGGAACAAACCCAACAAGGTTCTAGTTATGAAATCTCGGTAAGCACTGAAGGGGTTGAAGAATTAAAAAGAAATGAATGAGAAAAGGGTAAAAAGAAATAGCCCTCTATAATTTCAACCTTAGGGCAGAAACCGGGTTTAATTCACATGATGCTGGCGGTTACCAAGGTAACTCTGGTATTGAAGACAAGACGTCATGGACCCAGTGACGCACTGCACTACAACTTTCCAAGCTACTCAAGTTCCTCTTAAAAGGACTTGTTTCATTCTCACGGGGAACCTACATTATCTATCGACTTTCTTGTAGAGATTGTTGATATTGAAGAAGGAGACCTTCTCCCTAGTCTCCGGCATAGGAACGAAATGTACACTATTGAGTCTAGAGCCACGAGATCATCAATAAATCTCACTAGGACACAATCAATGAAGACTCACTGTTTCACACATTGTGGAAAGTGAGAATGTATCTTAAGAGTCATACGCATTATTCTTGTGGTATTGCCAGAATATCTGAGTGATATGTTCACATATTCACAATGAAGATGGAAAACCTTCTAGAGCCAACATCAAACAAGCTCTTGGTAGGTGACATGTGAGATCTATCCAATATATCAAACTTGTGACAACTGGATTGAAACGATGGGGCGATTCAATATGGAATCAACCTTGGTCCAGGAAATGGATTGACGGATACCTTTGAAAAGCCGGTCGTTGTGCTTGAAAAAAATTCCTTTCTCCAGCACATCGGCTATGTATTAATATTTCAAAATAAAAGGTATTTATTATTGATAATTGATTTTCCTTAAAACCTTCGTTGTATTGCAAAACACTTTATATTAAGCAATACACGATTGTTTTTTTTTCAAGTCACTTTTGATCAATCAGTGAATCTTAATTCGCTGGTTCACTCACTTCGTGTTGTCTTCTTTGAGATGTTCCGGTTTGAGAACAGCTAGAGCAACTGCGAAACCCTGTCAAGGAAATTCTTTGGAATTTTACCTGATCACAGGCAGTACTTGTACTGATTAATGGGGAACCGTGGGCCGTGTACCTCAATTCAACGAAAGTGATCAAAGACAATTTCGTGCGCTTTATTGCTAACTGTTGTATGCAGGGAAACCCGACAGTTGCAGCTATTCAGAATTGATAAGTCATTCCATAACCGCATGCTCACACATCACGTTCATTTCGAAGAAATCATGATAAAAGCATATCTTCATCAACGACTCTGATATTTTCACTCCATGCTTCTGCTACGCTGCTGCAAATATCATGAGTCAACAAAAGCTTCCGCAACTCTGATGAGAAGAAATCATGATCCAGAATGTGAGCATGTCGGTCCAAAAGTCACAATGTCACATGATGGCACACTACAAAAGATGAATTAGAGATTATGTATAGTTGATGATCTCAATGAAAGCTCCGGATCACACATCAAAGAATCACTCTAAGTCAAGGAATCACTGCTATTGCAAGATTTTTAAGTTGTTAAAGCCAGAAAGTCTACGAGCTCGAGCTTCAAAGTTTAAGGATTAATTGCTAGGACATTTTTCAATGTAATTATTGGGGTGACCTCCCTTAGGGGGAGATTGTTATGATTTAGAAAATCCATGCTGAAGTGTCGGTCACCCCAACGTATGTTTAGCATGTTATAGCTCGTAGACGTAGCAGTAGAATAGTTAGATTATTAGTAGTATAAGTAACACCATGGAAGAAGGACGGGTCTTTACCCACTGTATGCCTGATCCACAGCCCGAAGGAGGGCGAAGTCATTTGTATAAATAGCCCTCTCCCCACAAGGGAGAGGGTTGGATGTTCATTTGATAATCTAACCTTCCATTTGTTTTATCTCTCTAGAACATTTCACTTTCTCTCTCTAAACAATAAACCCATATTGAGCTTACTTGTGTGATTGTGAAAACCAATATGTTACACAATAGAACTCATTTCCCGCTAGATGTTCGAGCATTTGATCCATAAAAGGTAGCGGGAAATGGTCTTTCCATGTAGCATCATTCAACTTTCGGTAGTCAGTACACACCCTCCGTTCGGTAACGAGGCGTGTGGAAATCAATTCATTATCTTCACTGGCAACGACAGTCATCCCTCCCTTTTTTGGGACACAATGAATAGGGCTAACCCATGAGCTATCTGAGATCGGATAAATAATTTCGGCGTCAAGGAGTTTAAGAACTTCCTTTTTGATAACTTCATGGATCTTCGGGTTAACCCTACGTTGTTGTTGTATGACGGGTTTGCAATCATCTTCCATTAAAATCTTGTGAGTACAAAAACAAGGGTTTATGCCTTTAATGTCGGAAATTTGCCAAGCGATGGCACTCTTATGTTTTCGAAGGACATCCAAAAGTGCGGTTTTCTCCTCATCTTTCAAGTTTTTAGCAATGATGACGGGAAACTTGTTCGGTTCTTCAAGAAAAGCGTATTCAAGATGAGGAGGTAAATTTTTAAGCTCGGGTTCCGGAGGTTTTTCATTCATCGTTTGTACTTCTTTGATTTCTTCAATCGTGATTTCTTTAGGAGGGAGTGACAGTGATGAATCTTCATTTAACAATTGTTCAAGATAGAGAATATCTCCCTCCGAATCATAAACACCATCATCAATTCCCGGTGGAATCGATTCATCAATAGCAAGAAATTCATCGATCTCTTCCAAAAAGAAGTCACCTCCCTTAAACGGAGTAAGAGAAGGGGAAGAGTCGGCAATTATCGGTTCAGAAGATGGTTCAAGATTTTCAGAAGGAAAGGTGGGATTGCCACCTAAAAAACCCAGAAGTTTTTGAGCATACTCCTCCGTGGCAATATCGAGAACGTTGATTCGATTGATAGAAGCATCATCATAGTTGGAGGAGTATCTCGAAGGATGGTTAATGTTAAACTAGATGGTTTCCTTATAAGATCGTAGGGTGATTTCTCCTTCATAAACGTCAATCATCGCATGACCCGTTCTTAAAAAAGGTCTCCCGGGAATAAGAGGCACTCGGGGGTCAGCATCAAAGTCAACGACAACGAAGTTAACGGGAAAATGAAGCGGTCATACTTTCACATAGACGTCTTCCGCGATACCTTTCAGAATGGAGGTTGAGTGGTCCGCGAGTTCAAGAGTCATTCGAGTAGGAGTGAGATCCGGGAGAGAAAGCTTGTTATAAATCGAAAAGGGAATCAAGTTAATGCTCACACCAAGATCGTCCAAGGCGGAACATTTCACTATTCCCAGGAACTCACAAGGTATAAGAAATTTACTGGGGTCTCCTAACTTTTCGGGAAGTTTCTTGAGAAGCACCGCTGAGCAATTTTCATTTAACGGGGTTTTAGCTATCTCGGCCAACTTTTCCTTATTACTCACTAAACTTTGGATCATATCAGCAAATTTTGGCATGAGGAGTAAAGCATCTGTGAAACTTATGTTAAAATTCAAGGATTGAACGATTTCAACAAATTTCTCCATTTGGTTTTATGTTTAGTCACGAAGCTTTTGATCATGAAGTCTTGAAGGATAAGGAAGTGAAGGTTTAAAAGTAGTCTTCGGAACATCGGGTTCCAGAATTGGAATTTGAACGATCGGAGATGGGACGGGTGCGGGTTGCACTTTGTCTTTAAGAACCTCGGTTTCTCGTTCCACCTCCCTCACCAGCGGAGTAGGAAACGAGGGTTCATCATAAGTGTTAATACAAATAAGCCGTAAAAACGTTTATTTATATTTTACGATCTTCTAATGTTTTGTCGATATCAAACGTAAAATCATTTTAACGAAACAAATAGAATACGTAAATAGTTTGAGTCAATAGTTTCCTAACACACTTACGTTTTCACATAAATCACTAAAACAAGTATAAGTGATTTTATGATTTATATACATATGTACAACAACTAGTGTTTACATATTGGATTAGCATATACTTAAAACTAAGTATACTAAAATGGGTAAAAACAAGTATATACTAAAATGGGTAAAAACTAGCAAATGGTATTGACCCATAACCCATGGTTTTATATATACCACTTAACCAAGTTCATTGTATCTAGAAAGAAAACCATGGATCAACCCATAACCCATGACCCATGACCCATAACCCAAAATACCCATGGGCAAAGAGGAGCGTTCCACGGATCCCTAGCTTTGTGCTAGCCGGATCCCTTATGGTAGGGATCCGTGGGATCTGGGGAACAGTAGAGAATTTTCTCTATAAATAGTGAGCTATTTCTTTCCTTTTAGATCACCACTTTACACACATACTTCCCCCAAGTATTATAACCCTCTAACCTCAGATCCAAGTGATCTATGTAGTTTGTCTTTTATTTTTGTGTGATCTTCTAGGTTCCTCTTAAAGGCAAGATCACCACTTCTTGAAGATGTGCAAGCTCAAGTCCATGAGTTGCCATGCTTCGTCATCATCAAGACAACTAAGGTTCTCTTGTTGGTAGTTCTTCTTTTCTCCATAGATGTTGGGTTGAAGGCATTAGTGAAGAATGCCGAAAGTGTCAAGATGAAAGCATTAGTGAAAGGTGCTCATCATCCGTGTCAAAGCATTAGTGAAGAATGCTAAAGGTGTCAAGACGAAGGCATTAGTGAAGGGTGCCAGCGTTGTGTCAAAGGCATTAGTGAAGGATGCCAAGAATCAAATCAAGTCGCATTTGGGAAGAATGCCTAGGTCGTATAATCGATGAGGTGCATCGTTATACATATAAGTATTTGTTTATTTCCAAGGATGGTGATATCCTTGATGGTGTTGTAACAAGGAGTGGATCTCCTTGATATTAGTTGTTGTGTTGTGAAGGGTAGTAGTTCCTCCATAGTAATGGAACTAGGTGCTTAGCTTAGTACCTAATAAAGGGTAGGCGACGTTGTGATAGGATTAGTTCTCCTTGGTATGAAAGAACTCGGTGGTTAGCCTAGCACCGTATAAAGGGTAGGCGACGTTGTGTTAGGTGTGGTACGCCTTGGTGTGAAGGAACTCGGTATTTATCTTTCTACCGTAAAAAGGTTAAGCGACATTGTGAAGGCTTCTCCGCCATAAGGAGTTGGTGTAGTTCTTACGAACTCTCGAGTAGGTGACTCGAGGAGTGGAGTAGGGCAAGGAAGGTGTCCTTGTAGCCGAACCACTATAAATACTTGTGTCTTGGTGATGTGCTTCTTACTCTTTATCTTTCATTACACGTTTATATATCTATCTATCAACGTCCAACATAAACAACCAAATAGATTGACATAAGTCGATCTAAATATTTATAAGGAAGTTTTAAATTGGTAAAACTATTCAACCCCCCTTCTAGTTTTCCACAATTGGCATCAGAGCTTCGTTACCAAGTTTCTTAAAGTATGTTGTACTTTAAAGACTTGATACGATCCGTGTATGTTTGAAAACTACAAAGAAGGATTTTTTTTTAAAAAAAGGTCATATTTTCTTTTAAATTATCTTGTTGGACATTGATAGATCATTCTAACAATTTTTGTTTTCAAGAAACCTTCATGCTAGAATCTCTCCAAAATCTTCATCTCTATTCAAAGAATAATGAAGTCAACATTCAAGGAAGGATCTAAAAAGTAATCACAATCTACGTACACCATGTACAAAGGATTACTTTAAAAGCTCATGAAGTATTTTTGGTATTACGCCAAACCAAGAAGCATAGAGGTATGTTTTACTTTTCAATAGATAGGTTACATGAGTTTAACTTATTTCATAGTTTTCTTTGTTTAAAAATTACTAGCATCGTTAGAAGTTTCTTTAGTCACTTTTCCGTCTTATTCATCATAGGGAATAGTATTCCTTTTGATTCGTCAACCTAACGCCGTCGTCACATATGAACCCTCGATATATAATTCACCAAAACCCGTCGTCCATAAACAATCCTCATCTAATACCTCCAAACTATTTTTTAGTAAGCTAGTTTATAAGCCTACTACAAAAATAATGCCAAACAACCCTTTTTCTATCCACGATGGCGGATCCTCTAGTCGAACTAGCCGGATCCCAAATACAAGGGATCCGGGAACCGTGGAGCAGAACTCACTATACGCTTTCAAAAAAATCACCACTGATCTTTTTCCCTCTATTCACATAACATAAAAATGACTAAGCCACATAATTCATCCTCATTGGCTTCCATACTTTCAAGTATTCCTTCCTAGAACACCATTGTAAGTAATTACATTAACTTGTTCTAATTTTTATCATCCTCATCCTAGGGTTTATGGTTTCTTAATTTCTAATCAATTAACTTAATTAGGGTTTTTCAAATTAATCATGAAAATGGGGGTTTTTAACAAAATCACATTATGTCCACAACATTGTTAATACAAATCAAAACCATAAACCCATCCCAACTAATTTTACCTAATTGAAAATTTGTATTTTTAGGACCAACCATGCCCAAAGCCACTCAACAAGATCATCATGACACCGTTCATTACCTTACTCATTACTATCGTAAAAAGGGATTGACCAAAACCGATCATAAAACTTTCAAAAGCCTTGTAAAACGACTTATCCACGAAGGTCGTGTAGTCAAGGAATGTTTCCTTGAAGATACCGACATTCGTCAAGTTTTCTCGACAATCAACTTTGATTGTCTCCTTGACATAGACGAACAAATTTGTCCGGTTTTCATTTTTGAATTTTACAAATGCTTTAGGATCATTAGAAACACCGACAATAGCATCCCAATCGCCTTCATCATCAACAAACAAAACTTTACTCTTCCTCTCAACACCTTTGCTCAAATTCTTCGCATTCCTTGTTAAGGAATTTGTATGTACTCTCAAGATTGGGCAACTAACGCTCAAAACCTTGCACTTGATCCTAAGCCTCTCTATAACACTCCTCTCGACGATCCCGAAACCATTTGAGATACTATCTTCAAAGTTAGGACCGACCAATCTCGTTACAACCGTAACAAAAAGCTCATTCACCGTGATCCCTTTCAAATGGAACTTTTTGAAATACATCCCATGTTTAGAAAATGGGAAGAAATCCTTAGGAAAAATGTCATTAGCCTAGTTGGAAACAAAGATCATCCAAACGCATGTCTTGTGCAAATGATCTATTGTATTACCCACCAAAGGCCATTTAATCTTGCCTATTACATGGTAAGGAGAATGGTGGGGTATTCAAAGCTTCCAACATGGTACTTCCGTATGGTATGCTCCTAACACGACTTTGTAAGTATGTTGGTGCATTGCAACCATCTCCTATCAACGATGATCATTACCTTTTCGATCACGTCATGGTACCTATTACCAAACAACCCCCTAAACGGTTCATGGTCAATGGAAAGAAACCTGAAGCTCTCTCGGACTCCTCGGCAGGTGAAGAAGAAGATAAAGATGAGGAAGACGTCGACCCCATAGCCAACATCAAATTGGAACCCTTTGACTACTATGCACAACTTCCAACCATTTCAAACAAGACCGCGGAATTTAAACAATTGAGGGGCATGATCCAAAACATCGCTTACAACCTCACTAAGCCGTCAAAAAGGAAAAGAAAGGATTGACAAAAGAGACAATAGGAATATGCTTATTATCCTTTATTTTATGTTTGGATGATTACGGTTTAGCACTTTTGGTTTATGGTAATTTGGATATTGTTACTTTATCATGCTTTTATAAGTGGTGTTTTGTGATGACGTGCTTGTTTCTATTGCTTTGCTTATAGATTTATTAGTGTGCAAAATCTGCACATCATTTCTGTGAAGATTCTGATATGCAGATGCCGGATCCCTAGGATTAGCCTAGCCGGATCCCTCTCTTGAGGGAACCGTGGGATCCGTGACATCATATCAGCAATACAGCATTCCTTGCATCAAGATAACTTTCTAGATAACATCACATTAGCTAAGCATATGATTTTAGAATCCAACTAGAACCACTTCAAGGATGAGAAAGGCTTAGACTCACTAAAGGCTTACTTAAGATCTTAGTCAAAATGCCTCTTGATTTATCAAACACATCAAAACTCACCATATTTTCGCTTCAATACTCACAAACTGTTTCTCATCTTTCAAAACACTTAAGTGGACAAATTAAACAATTTTAGGAAATTGTTTCTAATCATTTTTGTTAATACAAATAAGCCGTAAAAACGTTTATTTATATTTTACGATCTTCTAATGTTTTGTCGATAACAAACGTAAAATCATATTAACGAAACAAATAAAATACGTAAATGGTTTGAACTAACAGTTTCTAACATATTCACATAAAACACTAAAACAAGTATAAGTGATTTTATGATTTAAGTAATACATATGTACAACAACTAGTGTTTACATATTTGGATAAAATATACACATAACTAGTATGTAGTATATTGGGTAATATAAATGGGTAGAAACTTTAGTATCACAACCCATTGGGCAAATACATTGAATGTAGGTGGGTACAACCCAAAGCCCATAACCCATGGATCTTGACCCATAACCCATTGCATGACATCATGCTTATATCATACATGGATAATATCCATAACCCATGGATCAACCCATACCCAAGTGACCAAGTGCATTGCACTCAAAGATACATTGTATCTAGCCAAAGATCCATGGTTCAACCCATGACCCATAACCAAAATACCCATGGGTAAAGGAGGCGTCCCACGGATCTCTAGCTTAACGCTAGACGGATCCTTGTGGAAGGGATCCGTGGGATCCGGGGAACATTAGGTTTTTTCCTCTATAAATAGTGAGCCATTTCTTCCTTATTTCTTACCCCTTTCTAACACACTTTCTCCCCTGAGTTAAATCTCACTAACCTTAGATCCAAGAGATCTATGTTTGTAGTTTTGTTTTTGTGTGATCTTTTAGGTTCCTTTTAAAGGCAAGATCACCACCTTTGAAGTCGAGCAAGCTCAAGTCCATGAGTTGCCAAGCTTCCCCATCATCAAGGCTACTAAAGACCTCTTGTTGATGATTCCTTTATTTCTTCAAAGAAGTGTAGTGTTGAAGACATTAGTGAAAGGTGTCTCAAGTGTCAAGACGAAGATATTAGTGAAGAGTATCTATCGTCTATAGCATAAGCACTTGTGGTAGGTGCTTAGAAGTCAAGACAAGAAGCATTAGTGAAAGGTGCTTCAAAGTGAAGACACAAGACATTAGTGAAAGGTGTCTTGTAGATCTAGTCAAAGGCATTAACTAAAGGTGCCTTAGATGTACATTCGATATGGTGTGTTTCGATGTACTAGATAGACTAGCATTAGATCCAAGGATATTGATGTCCTTGATGATGTTGTAAAGGAG
The DNA here is from genome assembly GCA_022545495.1 of Chrysanthemum lavandulifolium. Lineage (NCBI taxonomy): Eukaryota > Viridiplantae > Streptophyta > Magnoliopsida > Asterales > Asteraceae > Chrysanthemum > Chrysanthemum lavandulifolium. The sequence continues at coordinate 451,228 of JAHFWF010000025.1, read as the reverse complement.
TAGATCTCCTTTGGGATTAGTCGTTGGTGTAGTGTGGTAGTAGTTCCTCCATTGCAATGGAACTAGGTGCTTAGCCTAGTACCTAATAAAGGGTAGGTGACGTTGTAAAGGTGTAGCTCACCTTGGTGTGAAAGAACTAGGTACTTAGGCTAGTACCTTATAAAGGGTAGGCGACGTTGTGTTGGTTTGGTTCACCTTGGAGTGAAAGAACCCGGTGGTTAGCCTAGCACCGGAAAAAGGGTAGACGACGTTGTGAAGGCTTCTCCGCCATAAGGAGATTGGTGTAGTGATTACGAACTCTCGAGTAGGTGACTCGGGGAGTGGAGTAGGTCAAGGAAGGTGTCCTTGTAGCCGAACCACTATAAATACTCGTGTTGTGGTTTTGTGCTTCTTACTCTTATCTTTTCATTACTTACCTTTAGATGATTGTTTATCAACATCCAACACACACAACTAAATAGATTGACATAAGTCGATCTAAATAGATTGAAAGAAAGTTTTAATTGGTAAAACTATTCAACCCCCCCCCCCCTTCTAGTTTTCCACAATTGGCATCAGAGCTTCGTTACCAAGTTTCTTGAAGTATATTGTACTTTAAAAACTTAATACGATCCTTGGTTAATTGAAAACTACAAAGAAGGTTTTCATAAAACAAACACCATGTCTTTTAAAACTATATGTTTGGATGTTGATTCGATAACAACATTTTTTTTATATATTTTTTTTGTTTGCACTAATCTTCCTTGTCATGTTGATGAGTCCAAGATCATACCCACCAAGCTTTAGGAATCGCTTGGTAACAAGAATACCTTCCTTAAGAAGGTATCTTAAACGCAAAGGAGCAGGAATAGTCTAAGTGACATTTGCTGTGTCATTTGTAAAGACATTCCTAAGTGCGCTAAAGGTATGATTCTCTTTTTCCTTTGCTTGATAATTAAGTATACCTATTTAGATTTTTGTATGATTATCTTTTGTGCAAATTACATGTTTTACATGAAACTTCATTAGGAAGCCTTTTTTCTTACATACGTGTCTTAATTCTCGTCTAAAGTCGTGGTATATAAAACTTATGGTTTGTTTTCTTTTAATTCAATAATAAAACAAAACACAATTTCAAAAATTCCTCCTTCCTATAAAAACTCCCACCGTCGACCTACCTATCAAATCCTCACTTTTTCAAATATTCCAATTTCAAAAATTTCCTCTCACTCAAAAACTTCATCTTCCTCCTCATTCCATCTCAACCGAAACCAAGAAGATCCGTCATCAATATGGTTTACATCGTACTTGTGCTCATCACCTTAACACTCATCACACTTGTGTTCCCTATGATGAAGTTCACATACGGAGACATTTACTTTGTGTTGTTAATCTATATTGGGGTTATATACCCAATCCTTTGTATCATCTTAAGTATTGAAATGCAATATTATTAATAATCTAGTTTATCTAGGTTATTTTTATCATAATGTGTTTGTCACTTACTTTGATTTATATATTTTATATTCTTTCATGATACATTAGAAGTCATGTATGCATGCTAAATGAAAATGTAGGATAAAACATATTTCATGCTACTACAGATCCACGGATCCTGGAAGATATACTAGCCGGATCCCTTTTGTAAAAGAACCGTGGGATCCGTCCTACTAGAAAACAGTCCTCATGCAAGATTAAAAACCAATATCTTTTTAAATATAATAATCCACTAGAAAGTCAAAACCTTGAGTAAGCTAAAGTGTTAAATACCATTGTTAATAAAAATCTAGTAAAAACATTAGATTATCATACGTTGACCACAAACATCTCCTTTTATTAACTTATCATTTCTATAGGTTCAACAATGACGCATGAATATGAGTTTGATTTTTCACTCACTAGCATTTACACTCCTAACATCTCTCTTGAGCCCAACACACCGGCAATCATGTCATGGGTTCAACAATCTCGAAACCCGTCACTTCCTTGAAGGACGTGTTGTGACACCTCTCTACAATTCAAGAAGGTATCAATACCTCCTTCCGAGCCATAGGACTAGAATGTCTTCTTGAAATCAACGAGAAGATATGTCCAAGGTTTATAATGGAATTCTTCCGTCAAGTCGAACTCGTTCGTAACGAGGATCGCTCTCTATCTCTTTGGTTTTATATCAAAACCAAAAGTTCACTCTAACCCTTGGGCATTTTGCTCACATCCTCCGGATTCCAAATCATGGACAATGTGCCTTCACGAAGATTGGTCTCTTGATTCTCTCTTCAACTTTCGTGAAGAAAATAGTCCTTATTGTTCACACATACCCTCTCGGAAGATTTAAATCGCATAATATGCAAACCTCGACCATATTACTCCGATCCAAACATTATCTTTACAAGGGATATCCGAGAAGAGTACAAGCCTCTTGCACTCATCCTCGTGAAAATGTTTGAGTCTTAGGAAATCGAGAAATTCTTCCCGCTTGTTGTGCTCACATGTTGTCTTGTTTGCTAACACAACAACCATACAATCTCGCCTACTTCTTCGCAAGGCGAATTGCAAATCTTCAAGGCTCCAAGAATAAACTCATCCCTTATGGAATGTTCTTGACACGCCTCTATCATAATGTTATGCACTTCCATCCTCAATTTCAAAGTTTGTTCTGAGATGCATCCATCTTGTTGTTCTGAAGTCGAATCTCATTCTTAAACTCATTGCTTTGTCTAGTCAATGAAGATTGGAACTCATTTCTTAAATTTGAAATCTGGGTTTGCATGGTTTGGATGGTAGCATTATTGTGCTTAACGTAATTCAAGAATTCATTAGAAGGCAAAGGCGGAACTTGATAGCTTGAAGCTTGATACCCTTGATTATAATTGACCCCTTGGGTCGGGTATTGATTTGGTGGGTCTTTGAATTGATTATGAACATTTGGTCTTCGAACTTGATTCTGATTAAAACGAGTTTGATTGTTTGATTGAGAAAATCCCGGAGGTCCCATTTGATTACTAACACGAGGATTCGTTTCAACTTGAGGTCGTTATTGGTTACCTCCGGTTACGGCATTAGCTTCTAAAGGATTTCCATCGGTAGCGGTACAATTGTAGTTAGCATGCGGCCCACCACAAGTAGTACAAGTCGATTCCACCGCTTTGACTTGAGCGGGTGGAGGAGAATTAATCTTAGCATTTGTAATCTTAACCAAAGCTTGAATCATATCCGTAAGCTTATCAATATTAGCATCGGTGCTAGACGTATTTTCAAAAGAAGAGGAAGAAGGTGAAGCACTCACTCGGGCAGCAACCGATTTGCTACGTGAGGTGCGAACTTTGGATTTGTTCTTAATAATCGACAAGGCATCTCTCGTTGATCAGGTCAACAAATTATCACCCGCAGCGGCATTGAGAGAGTCTTGATCATTTTCATTCAAACCGTTATAAAACGTATCAAGTTGGTGCAATTCAGAAAAACCATGATGGGGACATTGTCTAAGTAAATCTTTAAAACGGTCCCATGCCTCACTAAATGATTCATCAAATCTTTGGGTGAATTTTGTTATTTCATTTTTTAAGTTTGTTGTTTTAGATGGTGGGAAGAATTGCTTCACAATTTTGAAACTAAATCCTCCCATGTGGTGATCGATCGAGGGGTTGTTTTCGAGCCAAACCGGGCGGCCCTCGAGTGAAAACAGGAAGAGTAGCAGCTTGATAGCTTCTTCCGGTACGTTAAGGTATTTGATCGTGGACGTGAGCTTGTTAAATCGTCGGATATGAGAGTGAGGATCGTCTCTCTCAAATCCGTAAAATTGGCTCGACGATACCAAGTTAATCAATCCGTGTTTAAGCTCAAAATTATCGGCAACGATTGTCGGGATGATGATAGCTTCTTCGTAACCCTCGGTGGGTGCTTGGAGTTGCTCTAGCATAGATCGGTTATCTTCCACCATTTCGACGATGGGCGAAGTTGGATTAGTTCGAATCTCGGGTTCGACTAATTGAGCACGTCTATTTCGCCTTCTCGGAATTATAGCGGTTTCACGTAACGGTCTATAGTTATTAGAACGAGTGCGCATGCACTTTCAAAACCAAGGCAATTAAAACGAAACGGTATTCGAAAACCAACAGTGAACTTAAACCAATAATCCCAAGTGAATTGATCACTTCTATAAGACAAACGCACAAAGGAGCGGAGAAGCTATTAGGTCAGCGCGAAGCTTATTAAAAACCCACCTCTTTTCAAATTGTAATTTAATGTCGGGCCGTCCTTATACCCTCACACGGTTTGTTTATCCGATAGAAATAAATCGATTCTGGCGCGACGCAAAGGCAAGTTTTTATCTTTAGTTCGAACTTACTAATGATAACACCTCAAGTTGAGAAGTGTTATATAATTGATGTATTCTTTTTAGCTCAAAAACAAAGAGAAAATCTTTTTGTATTTTTAATTTTATATATATATACAAAGAAAAAGGAACATATTTTTTTTACTTTTTTGATTTTATAAAAACAATAACTTCACGAAGGAAGGATCTCGAGTCACTAATCGTAAAACCTTTAATGATATTGTCGCGACACAACCTCCCCGGCAGCGGTGCCAAAATTTGATACGTGTAGGTTAAGGGTGGTGTGTATGGAGAAAAATATACAATATCAATATCAAAATAAACACAAGAATTGATTTGAAAACCTCTTAGGAAAAAGGTTAGTCAATCAAATTCCGTAAGTGAGATATGTGATACCGGATTAGGAAATTCGGGTCGTGTCCCAACGAGGTGTGAATGGACAACGTCGTTTAAGGTTCGTTATTAAAATGCTCGATGTTTTGGATTTTGATTTGATTTTATCCAAACTACGGGGCAAGGGAAGCATTAAAGGGAACTAAATCTATCGGGAAGCAAGTATTATAACTAATAACGGGAATTAAATCTAAATGCAAATTACGATTTTAAATGAAACGCAAATTAAATGCAAGCTACTCTAAACTAATGCCAAAAAGTGATCTAAAATTACTCTCAGGCAAAAATGCAATTTAAAAGTTAACGAAGATTTAAAACTAATTTTTATGATTTTTTCTTGTATTTATTTGAATTTAAAAATTAATTTAAAAATAGAGCTAAATAACTAAAATTTATGAAAATGAATGGAAAATTTATGAAACTATTTTTTAAAAATCTAAAATAACTAAAAAGAATTTTCAAAATTGGATATGTATTTTTCTGAACTTTTTTCTAATTTCTATGATTTAAAAACTATTTTAAAATAATTAAATGTCTAAAAATTACTATTTAAACTAGGAAAATTATGGAAAAATATTTTTTTGGCTTTTTATATTTTTATTAATCTAGGAAAATTAAAAAAATATTTTTTGAACTTTTTCTGATTTATTTGTATTTAAAGCTAATTAAAAAGTTTTAAAATCTAATTTAAAAGCAAAAAAATAGCAAACAGCTTCAGAAAAATATGAAAATTTCAGGAAAATTCTAAAAAGTGATTATGAATCTAAGAAAAATGATAATAACTACTAAGTAATAATGGAAATGCAAGCTACTTTCAAACTGATATGAATTAAGCCTAAGAAAATAAGCTATAAGCTATTCTAATGAACCAGAAGCTACCAATATTAGAAATAAGCTAAAACTATGTGAAAACAACTTAATGCAACTATCCTACACCACTAGATTACAAGCTACTAGAATCTGAGTTCAAATTCAACTAAGTGCAAATCAGACCTGATGAACCTTATTTTAGCTTAAAAATAAGCAAATAAACCAACTTGAAACTCAAAACCAGATATGTGATCCTCTAGACTACCTACCAAGGAATCTCTAAACCAAATTTGAGCCTAAAACAAGCTCAAATGAGCTAGTTATGAGATCTGCAAAAAGCCCGTTTGACCACAAAATCAAGTGCACATGGCACCTTTAGTTCAAATGACCAAGTTTAAACACTAATTTTGTTGTTTTAGAAAATTCCTAAATATAATCTAAAATCACACTAATGTAAGTCACCAACCAAGCTTGTTAATTCCAAAATTTCATTGAATTTGAAACACAGGTGAAGATTTTAAAAATCAACAAAGTTCAGGACACAGAAATCTCAATGATAATTTTGACTATTTTAAAACAGATTTGGAAATTGACTTTGGTGAGATTTGAATCTAATTTTCTGAATGATTATGATATTTTATGATATAATGACACTAAATTAAGCTAGTTTAACTAATTTTAATCCTATATGCAAAATTTGAACTTCTAAATACAACTGTTATAAAAATGAAATCAGTAAACAAACTATTTTGACTTTTTATGTTCTAGGATGAAATTTAACGACTAGAATGGACTATATATACCTAATGACTAATGATGCAATACTGATCTTCCCCTAATTAAACCTCTAACACAGAATTAAAGCCTAAACCAAACACTATTTTCTAACCTGTTTTGATACTTAAATCTCTAAAACACAAATCTGATCTATCACAATTCTTAAATGAGATCTAATATACTAAATTATGTCTAACTGAATCAAATTTGACAAAAATATCTCACTAATACCTATATGATCTAACTGATGCAAATGAAAGCATGAATAATTCAGATTCTAAAACTGATATCAGAAATGATTCTATGCTAAAATAGAAACACAAACAAGCAATTCTAATCTAAGCAAAGCTGATTTAAACAATATTAAAGTACTAAAATTAATACTACACTATAGACTAGAGAATATAAATGGGGATGAACTCATAATTGTCATGCCACTATGGCATGCTTTGGAATTCAATGAACCACTAACCTAAACATGATATCAACCCCAAATCAATCACAATCAACCCAATTCTCCATCCATATCAGTAAACCAGAACAATCCAAACTATGAATCTGCAGATTTGACTTAATTTGACTAAAGTTGAGTTGGTTGTAGGAACTAAGTAGATACTAAACAATCTCTTAATAAGCTATAAAGAAGCTTATAAGAGCATGTGATAACAAAAATTACTACTGAATTTAAACTTAAAACAGAATTAGTATATTTTTTATTTTTTCAAGGATTTTTCTATTTTTTTAGATTTTTTTTTAGGAAAACATATAAGCTGAACTACAATTGTGAATAAGCTAAGATTACTACTGAAAAGAGCTTAAGCTTAATGAAATTATAAAAACAGAAATGAAAATAGAAATTAAGAATCACAACTAAATATTATTTTTATTAATAAAAAGCTTTAAGTACAAATGAGAGATACAAATACTGTAAATTAACTAAGATATTAGAAACACTTTAAAACTATAATTTGCTACTCAGTAACTACATGAATACAATGTGAAAATGAAGAGGGTATTTATAGCGAATGCTTGAGCCTTAGAAGGATCTAGAAGCTCCAATGTGTGCTTTCTCTTAAACGATTACCACCCTTAGATCAATCTCTAGCATCATCCATCCTCTCATGTCCCTTGGATCATTTTTCCGCGTACCTCTAGCCAATCAGAGCTCAAGAAAGGGGAGTATGACACATGGATAGCCAGCATGGCATTCCGTGTGTTAGGTGTGTCAGAATAAAGTACATAATTGCCCCTATTTTAAGTAATTGTACCAATTGAGTCAAGGACATATTAGGGTTCTAACATTTCTGGTAAAAGTGAAAATGGGGATGTTGGAATCATACCTAACTCATAAATGGAACGATATTGACGGGATTACAGTATCTATCTTTATTACCTTAAACACATGGGCTTGTTATGTCAATTACCCATTGTTGTATGTGTTTGGGTATATATACCCCTCCATACTTCCATGGAGGGGTGAGTCTCATTTGTGTAACCTTTCCTTTCAATAATAAAACACACGTAGTTTCTCACTTCTCTTCATACTTTCTCTCACTAACATGATGAAGATGTTCTTTCATCTTCCCCGACCTCCCGATTCACCAAATCTTCCATAGAAACGATCCTAACATTGGTATCAAGAGCAAGGTCTGTTTTTTATCATTGGTTGATTTTTGGTGATATATCTTGTCTAAATCACTCTTGTAAATCTGTTTGTTACCAAAGTTTAAAACTTTCTCATATTTTTTTGGTGTAATAGGTTTTTTATTGACAAGTTCTTTTTAATGAATCATTTATGGTCAAAAATTTTTATGGGTTAACAAAAAACAAAAAATGTCATAACTCCTTTGTATCTATTCACAAACAGTTTTATTCATTTTTTTTAATCGTATAATACTTTTGTCCATCTCGTGAAAATTTTTGATGGTTTCTGGTCAAGTCTTCCTGGTCAAAGTGGGTCAGTATATGTGATTTTCTGGGTTACTTGCAAGCTGAACAGATTCTTTGGTCGGAAAACTTGCCGGAGCAAAAAAAGTCAACAAGTCAAAACCCTTGTTATTTACGCCTAAGCATCTTCAGACATGTTACGAGTAACGTGGAAAGTTACTCGTAAGGACCCTCTTTACGCCTAAGACTCTTAGGTATAACCTTTCTGGCTTACGCCTAAGAACCATACGCGTAAAGTCTTACGCGTAAGAATTATTACGCATAAGAACGGCTACGCATAAGGTTTTCTTGTTACGCATATAAAACCTTGTTTTCCTTTGATATTTGGATTTTCGCTAAAATTTGGATTGATATTCAAATTAAAAAGAAGTAAGTTGCTTGGGATAAACCAAGGTTTCTACGCATAAATGATTATGTTTACGCACAAACTCAACCTTATGCGTAGACTAGACTAAGAACCACGACCTCAAACCATTATACCAAACTCTTGTGACCTCAGATTTGCTTATCCTCATTGGCCTAAAAATATTAAAACGGAAAAAGTAATGAGATAAGATGAGACCAGATACAAGAACCAATCACCAACTGCCCACATCCTCTATTACAACAAATCCACATATTTCACTCAACTCCTCACAACGATTCTCTAAACATAAACTTAACAAATAAATAACCACAAATTCGTTCAACAAACATATAGATCCTTAAAGATCTCATATGTTTGAACTTAACCCATCATCGGTCTATAAGAAGCTTGGCCTCTTTTCTTTATATTCGAATATAATTAAGAGAGAACTATAACAAAATTGTCATAATCCTTCTTTTGTATTCGGTTAGGTAATCACGAAACTTAATCATAACAAAACCTACATGTGACCCATTGATTGGATCATGAAGTCACTCTCATATGTTTCGAATTACCTTTTTAAATAAACTTTGTTTCGTTATTGGTGTTTGCAACAAAAACAATTGATGAGGGTTGTTTAAGGTTCATTTTGTTTATGGAAATGATTAGATTTTGTGCATAAGAGAAGAGATGAGTTTGTTAAATGACTGATGATATAAGTTTTGGAGAGGAGCATACGAGAGATCTGTGTGGTAGGCGTTATCTTTGAGATTAGGGTTTGTTTATGTGAGAGTTATTAGGGCACTAATAACTTTATACTGATTTTGGTTATGGGTCGGATAAAAATGTGGAGCGGATCCTGTGTTGAGTGGATTTTCTTTATGATCTCACGTGGGCTGAACCCTTTGCTACTCTTGAATTGGGCTGGTGAATTGTTGTATCCGATTTACTTGGGCCGAGCACTGTTACCACTCAGTATTAGTGATAAACATAACTTGTTGATACATTTAGACTTGGTTGTTATGGGTCGATTGTTATACTAAAACCTAGAGCTGAAATTTTTACCATACAAATGTATTTTTATACATTGTGTGCATTTTTTTGGTATAACAACGAGTTGGTATTTCGGTATGTTTAAATTTTCACGAGGATAGATTTTTTTGACAAGATTGGGAAACCATTATCAAGTTCATTTAAACCGTTAACGAAGGCTACTTTTTTTGGGCGTTTAACTGCAAGATGTGATTACGGCGTGAATTCACTATTATTTATTTGAGGTTGAAGTGGGATATCACGGGTGCGTGTACTTAGTATCTGAAGATATCGGGGTTGGTTGGATGCATGATTCTTTGAGATCCTTGTTCGAGCTTTAACCGTTTCGAATGACAAAGACTTGAGTTATCTAGTTGAACCTGATGTAATCAGTTACGTTGTTGTGCTCACAGGTTATAACTATCACTTTTAAGGAGTTACATTGTTGTGCTCAAGTGTCACACTAAGGTGTGGATAATTTGAGAAACTTTAAGTTTACCTTTTTCGATGGAGTTAAGAAAAAGGGTTCTTCGTCGACAATAGTGCAAGTTTAAGTCACAAGTTCGGGTTATACTACTTGAGTCTCAAGTTCATCGATTAGGTTTCCTCCATCGGTAGTCACTACAAAAAGCCGTCGAGAATGATAATGGGGTCGGTAAAGAGTTAGGCGAGATGAGTATACACGAGTAGAGAAGTCTTATCGACAATTGATTCTCACATGATATTTATGGTACTTCACAATTGTTCGACTACTTGTACATACATGGTTTCGATGTCTCCAATTCATCATCAACATACGTGGTGTATGATTCGATTCATTGAAAACATCGGGGAAGAGAGTATAGGTGGTGTCTCGCTTCCTTTGTTGTTTTGGATTTTTAAAAACCCTCTCCTTTCATGAATTTCTTCAATCGGGGAAGAAATGAGGCGATCGATGGTTAAAATTTCTCAAGTTGGTGTTATCGTCTCATTTTCACGAGTTATCGTGTGTGAAGTTACCTAATTATGATGTTGTGATGCCACACACGGTCATCTTATCGAGTAATTGCAGATTCACGGTAACTATTATTCCGATAGACCGCAACATTCGTGGGGAAGTCGTTTCATTTAAGTCTTCGTGGTTTGTTTGGTGTGAAGCATCTACATTCGTGAGAAGATCTTGTTGATTTCTTGCATGTTACCCCGAACGGATTTTCCGCAACAAGTCGATTTATCTTGTGCGGTTTATCGCTCATCTACAAATTCCATTGCGTCTTGAAAACTTCAAAAGTTAGAGGAAATGTTCACTATATTGAAGTTTCAAATCTGCTGAAGACGGTTGTCGGTTTGGGGGAAGTCGATTGAAACTTCGCCAAAAGGAGTGTCGGAGAAGTCGCTAAAGACATGCGGCATGAATTGGGGGGAAGTTAATCCAATTTATGCATATTACATCATTTGCCTACAAGTGAAGAAAACGGTTCTCAAGTCAAGGTACAAGAAGAATACAAAGAGCGTAAACTTTCATCATCCTCAGCACTTGAAGAGCTTATGAAGACCTTTCTTTATTTGTTTTATGTATTTGTAGTAAATGTTGTAAGTAATCCCTTATGTCGTCCCATTGGGGGAAGATTGTTGGAATCGCTCCTAACTCGTAAATGGAACGACATTGACGGGATTACAGTATCTATCTTTATTACCTTAAACACATGGGCTTGTTATGTCAATTACCCATTGTTGTATGTGTTTGGGTATATATAACCCTCTATACTGTAACACCCCCAATTTCGTGATACGCAGCGGAATTCAAACTGGGTGTTACTTCATGGCACAACAGTCATAACAATAGAAAACATACTCTAATGGAGTCGTTTCAAAAGATTTATCATTCGATTTGTATAAATATCAGAGTTTACAAAAATGAGGTCCCAGATGGTTCCAAGTTTACAAAATACATTAAATTGGTTTTCGAATGATAATAAAATTTATAGCCTTGTTGATCTAGTCCTTGCTCTTCCGTGCGACTTCGACATTATGGACACGAAATACATGCTTAAACTGTCAACACAAAGGTTGAGTGAATTCATAGAGTTTATTTGATGGTTGAACACATTATGTTTGTTGTGTGAGTTATAAATTCACACCAATGGTTTGAAAATGAAAAGCAGTTATTATTAGACTAAGCATCATGCAATCAAGGCGTTAACGTGTTCCAAAATTAATTGGAGAAAATGTCGGTGCGTGCCCTATCGGTAAAATTGCCGTTTTACCAATGTTACTCAAATATAGTGCGTTTGTTTGCCTTTAATGGGGCCAACACAAACAGGATTAAATCAATCCCAATAGATCTATTCACAATATTCGCGCCCACTCTCACATAATGATTAATGATTCATGATTAAGGGACTTAAGTTTGGCAAATGCGGAAATTTAGTGCTAATAAAAATCATATAAGTATATAGTTTGAAAGCAATGTGTTCGGTTTAAAATAAAGCATGTATCTCCCCCAAGGGTTTGTAAAACAATTAAGTAATAGAAAGTGGGGCTATGAACTAACCTCAAAGTAAATGATAGCAAATGTATAATGAGAATGATGGATATGCCGTGGGAACTTCTACGAGCAACCTAAAATAGAATGTTGCGACTTAGGTTTGGAATAATGTTTAGGAAAACATAAACCATCCTATATACGTCTCTATGTTGATCATGATGTAGTACATGGTATTTGTGTATGTCATTTATAGAAATGGTCTAGTTGTGAAAACATGTTTAGTTTATCGATATCGTACTATCGTTCGGGCCATCATAATTCGTGAGGTCATGCAAGAACTTTCGAGGAGCTAGGACACTTTAAATCGTAAATCCAAAGAACTCGTCGACACGTTTACTCAAATGAAACCCTCACATGAAGCTCCCTAGTTTTGTAGTACTTAGTAGATAAAACATAGATTTTGAATGAAGATTGTTGTATAAATAAGTTTATCATGTTTTACAAGTATCTAGTTTTACAAGTTCTCGCGTTTTCATAAATATGATCACCTTAGTTAACGGTCTTGGGTAAACAAGCCTCAAGGCTTTAGCCATGGCCTTGCCGTGACTTTGGTCTTGACTACCATAGTCTTGAGACTTAGCTTTGGCCTTAGCCGTAGCCGTGGTCTTGGCTTATGGCCATTAGGCCTCTTGGTTTGCTTTTAGTTGTGACAAAAGTATAGTTATGAGACTATATTTACGGCAGTTTCTGTTTTTGAAAGATTTTGGCCTATTTATGCGTTTTCAAGGTCCGAGCTTCCTTCATATTGAAGGAAAACGTCGTTCGGACAACTTTCGTGTTTTAACTTTTGATGATTCGGACCGTAAGTACCATTTTAAAACGGCGAACTCAAAATGAAACAAGCTATTGGCGGTTCGGTGTTTAGGTTTCGCTAACTTCTTTTGCTTATAACTTTTGACTCCTTTGTCCGTTTCGGGTGATTCAAATTGCTCTGTTTACCTTTTTATCTTGTCTACCATATTATGTAATTTAGAAATTCCTTATGTTACTGTTTTTAATGGTCTCACATGTGTAGAATATGACTAGTTTACTAGTTTGTTACTTTTATGACAATATGTGAATTAAAACAAGTGATTGAGTATATGTACATCATGAATCGACATAGTAACTATATATATAGCATGAAATAGTTAAGATTATGAATAATAAAGATGAGATGATGGTGGTGATAAGTTGCTTACAACTTTCGGCTTTCAATAAGAAAGGAGTAACTAGTAAGGATCGGACTTTGATTGATCGCTTAAGACTTTGGATTGAGCTAGCTTTCCACACCTTGGCACCCTTGAAAACTTGAACAGTTGGTGATGAAGTACTAAGTGACTTGAGTGGATCTAAACTCAAGAAGATCACTTAAACTTGCTAGAGATTTGATGTAGTAGCTTGATCTTTGGAACTTCCTTGCATAAACTTGGAGTTTATAGATCAAATGATGGAAGATGTGAAGGATTTATGATATGAACGACCAAGAACAGTTTGTGAAGATGTTTAGGATGTATTTTACTTCCTATTTATAGGAGGGTAAGTTTGGTTAACCATATATTGGGTTAAATATTAACCATGGTTAGGTTAGGACACTTGTAATGATCTAAAGGAAGCATGGTTAGGATTTTGCCACCAAAATGATGACTCCCCCCCCCCTTAGGTTGTCCAAGTGAAGATAAGATGACTTAGGTGGTTAGTTTTGGTATTATCTTTGTTACGGAGTGAGTTTTGGTTCCGTTAAATGTCAACCGAAGACATAAAACGTAAAACCGGGTATCGTAAAAATACGAAACTTGTAGGAATGATGAGACTCATCATTATACTCCATATAAAAATATAAAATGGGTGATAAGTCTCATTGGGTGCAAAACACCGCTTAAAGTCGAAATACGGGTCAAAAACGCGTCTACGCAGTTTATCGGAAAAGAACGAAATTTCGTGGAAACGACCGTGAATTTATTTAGAGTAGACTAAAATTAGTCTAAAAGTGATATGAGATGTTAAAATGTGGTTTTCGTCATACGAGATAACTTTACAGTATTCGTGAAGTTTAAAAGTTACGCGATTTAAGCAAAAATGTAGAACGTACAAGGTTAATTCCTTTATGGTCAAAGGAGGAGGAAATATGTTTGAATTTTATAAAAATGTAAAAGTTTCAAAAACATATTAGAAACACAAAGTCTGAGAATCGTTAAATCGGATGTAAGTAGAATTGTTTAAAACGTAAGTTTAGTTTTGTTCTGCTTTGGGCTTATTTGGTAATATTAAAATAATAAATCTTAAAATTTTCAAATTAATCATGAGTGATTTAAAATTTATCGATGCGAGGAAAATTGTCGAGTTGATTTTCGTTATCGTGTGATGTTTAAGCGGTGGACCGTCTAAAACGAAACTTTAAAACGATGTTTACTTAATAACTTTTGCAAAATGATCTAACGATGGTCGAACTCTCGGTTATTACTAAAATAATTTATCTTATGAGAATGTGGATTAAAAATTTTACGAGATGAATAGTGAATGTGAATAGTAAAAGTGAATAGTAAATTCTCAAAAATGAAAAGTAACCTAAAAATGCGGGTGGTTACAGATCACCCCTTAATGGAATTCGTCCGGAATTGTGGTGTGTTACCGATGTTGAATTGTCTAGGAAAATGTGGATGTATCTACCGACTTCTAATCTTTGTGTTCTCAAGTTTTTGGTCTTAGAATGTATTATGTACCATGTGGCTTAAGTTGATAACCTAAAGGGTTTTGTTAAAATCTTATACAGTCCAATATACCTAAAGTTTGGCTTTTCCCGATTCTCAAAACAAATCATATCTTATTATATCGAGGTTATCAATAAAACCTTAATTTCTAACATGGAGTTTTTGGTGATAGTGTGCGGCATGGAGCCTAATTCATATTTGTATGGTTTCCTTAATTGTTTCGTGGGTGATCCCTAAACACCTTAGTTCAGCAAATGGTTAACTAACACTTTTGTCGATATAGTGCCTCAAATGGAATAGTTTTTCTTGTTGTTAGGGTAACTGTTGTTAATCAAAGGTGTAAGATATTGTTGATGTGAAATGGTTTGTAATGATGTGATAAATGTCATTGTAGGGGATGTCTTGCTAGTGGCAAGTGGTTATCCAAACCACTTCCAAAGTTGATCATGTCTTAGGTGGTTTCGGGATGAAGGCTATATCGTATAGTGTTTATACCTACTAGTGTTTGAAAGAAACGTGGTACTGTGAAGTTTTACATACTGACTTATAATGGAGTTCAGATAATGATGTGATATGTTGACGATTAGAAGAGTGTAGCATACGCTTACCATTATTCTTAGGTAGAGATGTCAAGTTTGTTTTAAAATCAAAAGTGAATGACGGAATGATATCCTTGAAATCTAATCAGGCTAGTACTTCTAAGGAATGACGAGAAGATTTGATGACTATCCAAAGATAGTAGTTAGGATTATTTCATAAATGAAAACTTTCAAGAATGAAATTAGGTAGCATAAATAAGATGATAAGATTATGCTAAGTGGTAAGACACTATCGTGTCTCTAGATCTTTTTAATGAATTGTGGTGGTTTATCGAGTTTAAGTAGGAAATTAACCTGAATATAACCCGTGTATAACTGTTCTGAGTGTTTGAAAAATTTAAGTCGAACATAGTTAATCAGACCATGTTCCACTATCCCAAGGTTAAATATAGGTGATTAGGGTATATTTAGCCAAGGTTCGATAAATTTTCCAAGTACCTAAATTAGGTATACTTGTGATATGTTCATAGCTTTTGAGAAATTGTCCACTAAGCAAAGGCGATATCAAACCATTCCGTTGCAAGTCCTGGCCATAAAAGACTTGTAACCTATGTTTTCACATTCCATTGCATAGAAGATAGTATGGGTAGATACGTGTGGAAAGGAAATCTTAAGTAATTCTAAAATAGTCATACTTGGCTAGAATTACGAACTTTTAACAATGAAGGTTTCAGAATAGAACTTTGATGAATGTAGGGAAAGTTGCTGAACTTCAGCTTTTGTAGATGATGAGTCACTTTGTCCTTTAGAAATCCTATTTCTTGTATTTCCATTATGGAAATTGATAGACTGTGACGGGTTTCAAGTAAAACGATATCATATAATGTTTATAAGATAATTTTTAGAGACTTTGTATAACTTACCATGTCTGTGAAGGAATTTAAACCATTGTGTAACTCACAAGTTTTGAGAAATGATGGAGAGATCATTGTGTAACTCACAATGTCTTGAGAAAAGACGGAGAGACCATTGTGTTACTTACAATGTCTTGAGAAATGATGGAGAGACCATTGTGTAACTCATAATGTCTTGAAAAATGATAGAGAGACCATTGTGTAACTCACAATGTCTTGAGAAATGATAGAGAGATCATTGTGTAACCCACAATGTCTTGAGAAATAAATGAGACCACTGTAGGATTTACAGTGTCTGAGAATGTAATAGAGACTACTGTATCTCACAGTGTCTTGAAATATGAATGAGACTATTGTATCTCACAATGTCTAGGATGTAGGAAAGACCATTGTAATCAGTTACAATGTCTTGGATAAAGTTTCGTAATCCTAAAATGCACAAGTAGATACATGATTGGGAAAATATGATTGTGCCGCAATGCTTTATAATAGGCATACGCAGATATGTTTAGTCTATCGTTTAGCTAAAATGATTGAAAATATGTCGAGTATATATGTCAATATACTAGTATGTTTTTGTAGCTTAAAATGTTTAAAAGTCACATAATCGTCTGGAGGATGGAAGGCACGGAGAACGGAAGGCTATGAAATGTTTTTGTTTGAAAAAGTAGTTATAGTTTAAGTCTCGATTAGACCCGTTTCTCTATAATCGTGGCTCGATACCAATCATAACACCCCTAATTTCGTGATACGCATCGTAATTCAAACGGGTGTTACTTCATGGCACAATCATAACAATAGAAAACGTACTCTAATGGAGTCGTTTCAAAAGATTTATTATTCGATTTGTACAAATATCGAGTTTACAAAAATGAGGTCCCGATGGTTCCAAGTTTACAAAATACATTAAATTGGTTTTCAAATGATAATAAAATTTATAGCCTTGTTGATCTAGTCCTTGCTCTTCCGTGCCGACTTCCGACATTATGGACCGAAATACATGCTTAAAATCACAACACAAAGGTTGAGTGAATTCATAGAGTTTGTTTGATGGTTGAACACATTATGTTTGTAGTGTGAGTTATAAATTCACACCAATGGTTTGAAAACAAAAACGATTATTATTAGACTAAGCATCATGCGGTGTTCCAAAATTAATTGGAGAAAATGTCGGTGCGTGCCCTATCGAGTAAAATTGCCGCTTTTACCAATGTTACTCAAATATAGTGCGTTTGTTTGCCTTTAATGGGGCCAACACAAACGGGATTAAATCAATCCCAATAGATCTATTCACATATTCGCGCCCACTCTCACATAGTGATTAATGATTCATGATTAAGGGACTTAAGTTTGGCAAATGCGGAAATTTAGTGCTAATAACAATCAGATAAGTATATAGTTTGAAAGCAATGTGTTCGGTTTAAAATAAAGCATGTATCTCCCCCAAGGGTTTGTAAAACAATTAAGTAATAGAAAGTGGGGCTATGAACTCACCTAAAAGTAAATGATAGCAAATTTATAATGAGAATGATGGATATGCCGTGGGAACATCTACGATCAACCTAAAATAGAATGTTGCGACTTAGGTTTGGAATAATGTTTAGGAAAACATAAACCATCCTATATACGTCTATATGTTGATCATGATGTAGTACATGGTATTTGTGTATGTCATTTATAGAAATGGTCTAGTTGTGAAAACATGTTTGGTTTATAGATATCGTACTACCGTTCGGGCCATCATAATTCGTGAGGTCGAGGCGAACGCGTTAGGAGCTAGGACACTTTAAATCGTAAATCCAAGAACTCGTCGACACGTTTTACTCAAATGAAACCCTCACATGAAGCTCCCTAGTTTTGTAGTACTTAGTAGATAAAACATAGATTTTGAATGAAGATTGTTATATAAATAAGTTTATCATGTTTTTACAAGTATCTAGTTTTTACAAGTTCTCGTCGTTTTCATAAATATGATCACCTTAGTTAACGGTCTTGGGTAAACAAGCCTTAAGGCTTTAGCCATGGCCTTGCCGTGACTTTGGTCTTGACTACCATAGTCTTGAGACTTAGCTTTGGCCTTAGCCGTAGCCGTGGTCTTGGCTTATGGCCATTAGGGCTCTTGGTTTACTTTTAGTTGTGACAAAAGTATAGTTATGAGACTATATTCTGGCGGTTCTGTTTTGAAAGATTTTGGCCTATTTATGCGTTTTCAAGGTCCGAGCTTCTTTCCCATTGAAGGAAAACGTCGTTTCGGACAACTTTCGTGTTTTAACTTTTTGATGATTCGGACCAGAAGTACCATTTTTAAAATGGCAGAACTCAAAACAGCAAGCTATTGGCAGTTTCGGCGTTTAGGTTTCGCTAACTTCTTTTGCTTATAATGTTAGGAATTAGAAATTCCAGGTATTAAAGAGTCGGTCACCTCAAGTATATGTAATCTTTAGAAAGCTCGTAGTCGTAGTTCTTTTAAGTTAAGTAGTATTTAGTTAAGTAACACCGTGGAGGACGGACGGGTCTTTACCCACCGTATGCACGATCCACGACCCGTTGTGTGGCGTTTAATGTAAGACTATAAATACTCTCTACCTCCCAAGGTAGAGTTGGAGCTCATAATAATATCTTTCACTTTCTCTCACTAAGTTCCCTAAACCTCTAACTTTCTCTCTAGAATTCCACTTATACGCCACCTTGTTGTTATGGTTTGATGTGTATGTGAAAGTTATATCTTACAATTGGTATCAAGAGCCACGGTTAGATCATATCTTGCACATCTTTGGATTTCTAGTGGTTTTAGGGTGTTTTGAGTTTGAAAAAGTTTAGTGGTTTTGCATCATTTGGTTGATTTCTTGTGTTAAAGCTTGGATTTTGTTAGTCTTTTATGTTTAGAATCATCACAAGTGTTTAGGTTTTCATTTGGTAAGCTTGAATCATCTTGGTTGGGTTGTTTTGGATTAAAAGTGATGTTTATGTGGTTTTTCTTGCTAGCGACTTGATATACGGATTTATTTCTTCGTAGCGACTTGCTTCACAATTTTGTAGCGAGTTACGCTTTTAAAGCTAGCGACTTAGACCTAGCGATTAACAATGCAAGTAGTGGACTCTCCATGCGGGTAGCGACTTGGTGGTAGCGACTTGGTGCAGAGCGAGTTGCTCTTTAGCGACTTGTATCTCTAGCGACTTGTGTAGCGAATTGCTACCAAAATTTTGCTAGCGACTTGAGGCTTAGCGAGTTACTACTTAGCGACTTGTTTTTGTCTAGCGACTTGGGACTCTAGCGACTTAGTGGTGTAGCGAATTAAGTGTTAGCGACTTAGTGCATTATCTTCTAGCGACTTAGTGCATTATCTTCTAGCGACTTAGTGCATTATCTTCTAGCGACTTAGTGCATTATCTTCTAGCGACTTAGTGCATTATCTTCTAGCGACTTAGTGCATTATCTTCTAGCGACTTAGTGCATTATCTTCTAGCGACTTGAGTGATTGTTTACGGTTTTCTCTTGATTCGGTAAAATCCGTGAAAGAATCTATTTCCGGTTTAATCATAGAGTTATAAAATCCGTATAATCTGTTAACATGTCTACCAACGTCCCTACTATCATCTCCATCTTTGCCGAGGATGTACAAGCGGTGGCTCGGATACTCGCCCACCCATGCTTGATGAATCGACTACGATTCTTGGGCTCAACGAATCGATTGTATTGCCTTGGAAAGGAAAATGGTGTCAACATTCTCAAATCCATTGATGAAGGACCATATCGAGTTGAGACGACTAGAGACATACTTGATACTAATGAAGATGGTACTCTGTTTACGGAATGGATGGACCTAAGATGTATGATGAGCTTGATGATAAGGATAAAAGAGATTCGATGCGGATATCGGGGCTTGAAACATTGTTCTTCAAGGTCTTCCTAAAGACATCTACAAGTCGATCAATCATAACACCGATGCAAAGGCGGTTTGGGATAATGTTAAGATGCTTCTCTCGGTTCGAAATTAACTATGGAAGATGAGAGAATCCCAACTCTATGACGAATTTGAGCACTTCAAGATGAAACCAGATGAGAATGTCTATGAGTACTATGTGAGATTTCATAAGTTAGTGAATGACATGAGGAACATCGAATGACTATGCCTAACATTCAATGAACTCAAAATTTGTGAACAACATGAATCCCGAATGGCACAAGTTTGTCACCATTGTGAAGCTCACTAAAGGATTGAAGAATACAAACTATGAGCAACTCTATGCCTTCCTCCTTCGAATGAGAGACATGCTATGTTTGAAAAATTGATTCTCAATCGGTTCAAAACCAACCAGGAGAGACAAGCTCGTCTAATGACTCAACGACTTTCTACTCAAACATCGGAATCACAACCAAAACATCACAAGTCATACCCTTGGGTAATGGTAATCACAAACTCATTCCCGATCCTATGTTCAAACAAGGCGATCTTTGATGCTCACGTGGGTAACTTCATTAATCAACTAGCTCTTCTCATAAGTCAAAACATGAATTCTCTCCCACAAACCAACAACAACCTCGAATCGCATCTAACCCACACAATCAAGCCATTGTTAAAGATGGAAGGATCGTGGTGCAACCGATTCGGAAAGACAAGATATGATGAGGGAAGAGGTGGAGCGGGAGAGGTTATGGTGGCAACCGAATCGAGGAAGAAATGGTAACCAAGGTCAAGCTAAGCCAATCAAATGTTATAAGCGTGGTGGTGAAGGACACATTGCAAGGCGCATATCTCCAAAGCGTCCACATAATCTTGATTACTTGAGAGATAAGATCTCTGGCACAAGCTCGGGACAATGGTGATGCTTTGGATGAAGAGGAATTGTTGTTTCTTCTTGAGGCAATGCCAAGACCTATGATGCGAGATGTGGATGAGCGACCTATTCGGAAATAGGTCACAATCATCGAATGCCTTTCAAGTCGTTGTGATGCATACGACTCGATGTAGATGATGGACCTCTGACACACAATTTTTATGGCTAGCATTTCTCCAATGGTTTCTCCCAAGATCTCTTCTTCACCACAAGCTGGCCCATCCAAGGACAAACTCATCTCAGAGGTATTAAAACTATACGATGATGCCGATGTGCAACAAATGCATGACAAAGTACAATCAATTGAAACTATTGAATCAAATGTTGAAAATATGGGTAATAACAATATTGTCCCATACGATCAATACGTGAAACAAAGTGAAAGTGAAGTTGTACCAAGTGATGCATCTTCTGCGATCAACAATGATTATGTCTTTGATGAATACACCGCATGTGCTCCGATGATTCCGTAATTTACGAACTAAATGCCTATAAGGAACGTGTTGCTATTTATGAACAACGTGCAAAATTTGAGTTGACCACTCTTGAGCGGGAAATGGATGACCAAGTGAGTACGGAATTAGAAAAAGTAAGTTTAGAGAAGAAGTATTGAAACAAAATTACATTCCTTGCAAGAAAAACTTTCTAAAACAACTAAGCAAAACAAGAACTTCAAGAAAATGTGAAAATGCTTAAGCAAGAATTTAATGCAAAGGAATCAAAACTCTTGAGAGATTTTTCTAATCTGAAAACTTTGAAAAACAAACTTGAAAACAAGTTGTACATACAAGGAAACACCATTCAGATCGCTCACATGGTCACCAAACATCGAGTCTTAAGCGATAAGCATAACATTCCCTTGTTGAGGAACCAAATCCAGAGGTAATTAAAAAGGCTAGAAATGCTCATAAGGTGCTTTATGATGGTAATGAAATCCTTAAGCCTAGGCGTAAACCTAGTTGCGTTGAGTGCACCGAGGAAGATAAGAAATCAAATGAAATCACTAGGAAAAGATGAATAAGAAACAAAATGATCCCAAATGCAAAGAGAAAACATAATTATCACTCCTCATGATTACAAGAAGGAAAACTGGATTTCCTTGAACAAGTTTAAGCCTCGAGACATTGTTGACTCCCGAACAAGTCTTCGGAAAAAGGATTTAGATAAGCGAAAAGCGGAAAATATTGTTGAAACAAACCCTCCCTTTGGAAAATGCCTAGAAGCGTGTGTATCCTCCTAATACACCAATGCATCTTGTACCTAGAACAATTGCCACTAAAAGCAAGACATTAATTAGCCAATACGTTATATTTCAACTATTTGTTGATTTTGAGAAAACTTGCAAGAAAAGGATTACACCCATTGGTATAATCAAGGAGAAAGGGTTTTGAACAAATGAAAGAATGTTATTTAACGAGGTCATGCCCTTCTTTAAACTTCTAAAAGATCACTTTGAAAGTCTTAAAAGGGATAGAAACCGATATTAAGGAATGGAAAAGGAATTTGATGCAATGGTTGTTGAAGTTAGTGACTATGAGCGCCTAATCGAAATATAATGAGATTGAGAGAAAGAACTTGCATACATTAAATGAGAATCTTATTCTTGAATGTGTTGCTCAAGATGTGTTTTCAACGCTTCAAATTGCTCTATTAATGCTTCCAAATTTCATGAACTATCTGTGGCTCGAAAGTCTCCCATGATCGTGTCATTGAGCTTGAAAAACTAATTCTAAACTAAACGAGAAAATTGAACTGGATGATCACGACACTTTGGTTAAACATTTTCTAAACTAGAAGTTGAGTACTTTAATTTACAACTAAAATATCAACATCTCAAAGAAAATGTCAAAACTTCAAATATCAAGACATCTTCGGATGCTCCGAGTTTGATGCGTTTTTCAAATTAACAAACGTGATGAATGATTCAAGCTCGATGCAACACGATCGAAAGTTGAAAACCCAAATCTCTCAATTAAAGGGTCAAACGAACAATATGACAGGCTCCCAAATGCCTCCTCCTTTAGATTCTCGAATTCTCAAACGTTTCATCTTCAAAACTTAGTAAATGCTTTACAAAAGGAAAATGAAAGTTTTCTAGAAGAAAATGAAAAGGTTAACGTCATTTCAATGAGTTATTTGAATCAATTAAAGTCACCGTAACAAAAATAATGATCAAATAGCGTCATTGCAAAAGGAAATTGAGAATCAAGAGTCGTAAAAGGAAAATGCCAATGACCAATGGGGAGAATGTTGTATCAAAGGTTCACTCTTGTAATAAATATGCTTTATCTGTGACATATGTCCCTCCTCATCTAAGGAACAACAAACTTGCCATTCAAACATACTTCTCATCCCTTAAGGATTGCCTAGAATGTCTCATGCGTGAGATTGTTGAAGAGGATAAGCTAGAGAAACCTCATGATAATGCAATTGGACATGCATGCTTATATGCCAAACAATCTCAAGAAATCTTAGAATGCTTGATCACAATATGCCCAAAGTCATTAGGTGAGAGAGTTAATCCTTTGATTCCATGCTCAATGCCTAACACTAAGTATGATATGCATTCGATTCCCAATGTTTTGAATGTGAACCGTAGTGTGCCTTTAAGTAGTTCGATTCGGATCTGTCAATGCTAAGAAAGAGAACTCAAGTGTGCCTTCTAGGAGTACAAATCACGGTACCTCTAGTTTTAAGAAAGTGAACCTTAGTGCACCGCATGTAGTTCGAGACCCCAAGACATCTAAACAGTGATGCAAAGAGTAGTTAAACCAACTAATGTTCCCATTCCTCTACAGAGTAATCGGTGACATTAAGCGGAGTAGGTCAAAGTCTCAAGACAATACAAGGAATGATAGGACCTCTCAAGCTAAGAATGTGCACCGGAGAGAGTAGAAGAACAATCTAGGAACTTTAAGCTTGAATTGAATAAAGCGAATCGTGTTGATTCTAGTATTAGCCATAGGCGTCTTGTAATTAATTCAATTCGATACTATTTGCAAACCTTGTATTGATGTCCTTGAATTCATTTCTAATCATGAATGTGGTGTTACTTGTTACGCTAATGATGTTAATTGTCCATTAATATTGTTAATGCTAAAATTCATGCTAAGAAGGCTAAAAGGCAAAACGAAAGAAAGTTAGAAAACAATGGAAACCCACAGGAAGAACATTCAAGAAATAGGCTTTTATTGGACACCGTTGGTCTTAAGACTAATCGATAATGCCCACTAGAAAATGGATGCCTCTTGGTAGAACTATTCCTTAAGAAGCGATCACACCGTGAGCAGGGGCTAATCATCGACACTAGTACCGCATCTATTCACAACGATTCCATTGCCTCACTTTCGATATGAATGCTTCTATTTCGATGTGGGTGTTCCAAACATTGTTACTAACCAAATGGAACCCATTCTTGCATGGGGATCCCAATTATCCGATTATCCATTCTTGTCTCATGTTCAATCGTAGATCGTTCAAATCGCTTACGTGGTACCGGACTCAGTTGTTCCAAGCATATGATTGGAGACCGTCATGCTCATGAACTTCGTGAGCAAATTCATCGGGGCCGTTAGATTTGGTAATGATCATTTCGGTGCTATTATGGGTTATGGAGATTATGTTGTTGGTGATAGTGTCATCTCTAGAGTTTACTATGTAGAAGGTTTGGGTCATAACTGCTTCTCTGTTGGTCAATTATGTGATTACGATCTAGAAGTTGCCTTGAAAACATACCGCTTTGTTAGAGATCTTAATGGTAAGGAACTGTTAAAAGGAACTCGTGGGTCAAATCTTTACACCATCTCTATCGATGACTTGATGAGGGCCTCTCAATCGCTTGTTATCAAAGGCTTCAAAACAAAGTCATGGTTATGGCATCGTCGTCTCAATCACTTGAACTTGGCACCATCAACGATCTTTCCGAAAGGACTTAGTTGTAGGTTTACCTAGACTAAAGTATGAAAAGGATCATCTTTGTTCAACATGTCAATTGGGAAAAAGCAAGAAGTATGCCCATAAACCCAAACCTACTAACTCGTCACGAAGTTCTTCATATGGATTTATGTGGACCTATGAGGTGCGAATATCTTTGGGAAGAAATATGTGTTAGTTGTGGTTGATGATTACTCTAGATTCACACGGTCAAGTTCTTAAGGACAAAGGATGAAACTCCCGATATCATCATCAAACTCATCAAGC
Source organism: Chrysanthemum lavandulifolium (assembly GCA_022545495.1). Lineage (NCBI taxonomy): Eukaryota > Viridiplantae > Streptophyta > Magnoliopsida > Asterales > Asteraceae > Chrysanthemum > Chrysanthemum lavandulifolium. Next base: position 425,899 of record JAHFWF010000025.1, on the reverse strand, counting down.
AAACGCGAGTTCGACTAAACAAAACTGTCGAATTATCGAGCAGATAATGGAACCGAGTTTGTCAACAAACAACTTAGTGAATTCTATGAAAGCGTTGGAATCGACCATCAAAGAAGTGTTCCACGAACCCCTCAACGAACGGTGTAGTTGAAAGACAAATCGTACTCTTGTTGAAGCCGCTAGAACAATCTTGATCTACTCAAAGGTTCCAATGTTTCTCTGGGTCAAGCAATTGCCACCGCATGCTACACACAAAACCGTTCTCGATTCACACTGTTCATGGAAAAAATCCATATGAACTTGTCCACAACAGAAAACCTAATCTATCTTTCCTTCGTGTGTTTGGTGCATTGTGCTATCCAACTAATGAGGTCAAGACTTAGGCAAACTTAGGGCCAAAGTCGATATTGGAATATTTGTAGGATATGCATCAAACAAAAGGGATACCGAATCTACAACAAAAGAACCCGAAATATCATGGAAACAATTCACGTTACGTTTGATGAGTGACGGTCAAATGGCTCTCGGACACTCCACTCGGGACCCGCACTTCAAAACAGTCCCATTGGATCATCTCTTATTCCAAACTCTTCTCAAGAAACTCCATATGTACCTCCATCCAAGATGACTTAAAGAAATTGTTTGATCCTATGTTTGATGAACTGTATGATTCAATTACTAATGAGGTGTTGATCCCTACAACAGAGGATGCTCATATTCCGTGAATGAAGTCAATCCTTCGGTCTCAATATCCTTAAGTCAAGAAGCACTGCTGCGATCCTTGATCTCATCAACAAATCATCATTCTTCAAATGTACATCATGGAAATGTTTCGCATCAATGATGAAGTTAATCCCTTTGCTACTCCCGAAGATGCTCCATTTGAAAACATATTTGCTACTCTGAATCATCATCGAACCATCTTCTTCGGAGACATCGACTCGCCTACCTCGGTTCCTCAACAACCGCCACATGAACACCTCGTAAAATGGACTCACGATCATCCATTAGACAACATCATTGGAAATCCTCTCGTCCTGTATCAACCCGGAAATAACTTGCAACCGATGCCTTATGGTGTTTCTTCAACTCCGTACTATCTAAGATCGAACCAAAAGATGTTAAAACCGCCATGAATGAAGACAATGGTTCAATGCCATGCAAGATGAAATTCATGAGTTTGATCGACTTGATGTATGGGAGTTAGTACCGCTCCGATCGTATATGATTATTGCCCTTAAATGGATCTTCAAAGTGAAACTTGATGAGCATGGTGATGTGTTGAAGAACAAGGCCCGATTAGTTGCTAAAGGATATCGTCAAGAGGAGGATATAGACTTTGAAGAATCTTTTGCTCCAGTTGCTCGAATCGAGGCAATCGTAATCTTTCCGCTAATGCTTAGTAAGAACATGGTAGTATATCGATGGATGTGAAGACGGCATTTACGAACGGAGATCTTAAAGAAGTCGTCTCGCCGCCCAACCCGAAGGATTTTTGAATCAAGAGCATCCTACTCACGTTTATCGTCGAAGAAGGCTCTTTACGGTTTAAAGCAAGCTCCAAGGGCATGGTATGATACATCATCAAAGTTTCTTCTATCAACCGGATTCAAAAAGGAGCGATTGATGCTACCTTATTCACCAGAAGTCGAGCAAACATTTAACTCATGTTCAAATTTATGTTGATGATATTATTTTTGCCTTGACGGACCCAATGGAATGTGATCATTTTTCAAATGAAATGAGTTCAAAGTTTCAAATGTCAATGATGGGACAAATGTCATTTTCTTGGGATTAAAAATTTCACAAAGTCCGGAGGCATTTTCATAAATCAATCTAAATATGCAATGAGATTTTAAAGAAATTTGGATTTGATTCTAGTGACCTGTTGATACCCCATGATTGACCGAACCAAACTAGATGAGGACCACTCGGGGATCATGATTGACCAAACGAAATATCGTAGTATGATTGGGTCCCGATGTACCTCAACGCTAGTAGACTAGAAATCTTGTTCGATGTATGCATGTGTGCTAGATACCGTGCTAAGCCTACTAAAAAGCACCTTGAAGCGATTAAGCGGGTCTTCGGTATCTCCAAGGAACCATCAATATGGGTCTTTGGTGCCAAGGACACCGGTATGTCACTAACGGCCTATGCAGATGCCGATCATGCAGTTGTCAAGATACACGTCAAGCACGTGCGGAGGTGCTCGGTTTTGGGTGATAAGCTTGTGAGTCGGTCTTCAAAGAAGCAAATGAGCACTTCTATTTCCTCTACAGAGGTGAATACATAGCCATGTCATCCTGTTGTGCTCAAATCTTATGGATGAGATCTCAATTATCGACTATGGCTTTGTATTCAACAAAATCCTCTGCATCTTGTGATAACAAAGTGCTATTGCTCTCTCATGCAACAACGTTCAACACTCAAGAGCAAAGCATATCGACATTCGACATCATTTCATCGTGAACAAGTGGAAAAAGGTGTAGTGGAACTATATTTTGTGAGGTCTCGAATATCGCTTAGCGACATCTTCACCAAAGCTCTTCCAAGAGAACGTTTTGAGTTTATTCTTCCACGTCTTGGCTTGAAAAGCCTTCAACCGAAACACTCAAACGTCTTCGGAGGAAGACGAGGAGTAAAGGTCTTTCTTCTTCTATCTCTTGTATATATCTATTGGAAAAACAAAATACAAAATTATAAAACCTTCAAAATCAAATAGAAAAATATAAAACTTTCAAAATCCATAAAATTTGAAAAATTCAAAAAAAAAAAAAAAATCTTCAAAAAATATTGTCATTTTGTCATGTTTCTCTCGATTCGATAATATCTACGGTCTTGATGTTGTCATTCAAAGAATGACACGGACTTTAGATGTTGTTCGAATCTTTATATATATATATAAAAAAAAAATTGGGAGAAAGAGAAATGGTTTATTGTCATTTTCGCAATAACCCGTTTTAAAAGAAAGAACGAGCCATGTTTTACCATGTTTTCAAATTCCATGCTCGATTCTATAAACATTTATCTCTTGAAAACTAAATGCTTTGAAAAATAACTCGGTCTCTATTTTTGATAATCATCAGGACTTATTTGTCAAAATCTCTATCTCTCAATCAACAACCTATGTCATTAATTGAGGGGAGAATGATTTCAATTAAATTAAAAGTTATTTGGCATTAAATTGTTTTCAAAAGATATACATGCATGTTTTATCAATGGAGTTTAAAGTCTTAAAATCCGATCCTTATCGCTTAAAACGCTTTCATAATCAAGTCACAATTCCCTTAAAAGCTTTCAAAATCAACTTAAATCAATAAGAGATCACAAATCTCATATGATTTGATAATTGTGATCGGGGAGAATGTGTGATTTAAATTGGATTTAAACCGATAATTCGGTAAATGGTCTTATAAGGATGTACATGTTTGTCATTCCCACATGTGACAAACGATTTCAAAATTTTCAATGCACATGTTGAGGGGAGCATCTATCTTAAACCTTTGATTTGTAACGTGATCATTCATCCCATGTGTGTGGTCCTCTAGTATGTGCAAAACTCTTTTCAAACCTCGAGGCACATATTGAGGGGAGCAAATTTATGGAAACCTCATCCTTCCCGAAATGCGATATCTACTTGATTTGATATGGGAAGGATGTTAATATCTTTTAGAAAATGGTAATCAAAGAAGTTAATTCTTTCTCTTGCCTCCGTGTGCTAAACATTTTCAAATACATGATGCACATGTTGAGGGGAGTTCTCGCTCTAAAATATCAAAACAATTCGGTACAAAATGCTTTGATAATATATCACAAGTATCTCGAATTGATTTTCAAATGGTTTTCAATTGGTTCCAATGGCGGATGAACAATACCAAATAGACCGACCAACTTTACGTTATGTACGGTGATATAAGGATGATAAGGTTAGGTATGTGTTCCCATGATCCGCCGTAATCGGAGGGATCTACCAGGACAATCCACTAGTTAGTGTAGAAGTCCTTAGGTATGATGATAAAAGGAGAAAAATGAGATATAGGAAGAGTGCGACTAAGACCGAGCTAGTACTGGAATAAACCCAACAAGGTTCTAGCTATGAAGTCTCGGTAAGCACTGAAGGGGTTGAAGAATTAAAAAGAATTGAATGAGGAAAGGGTGAAAACAAATAGCCCTCCATTTATTCAACCTTAGGGCAGAAACCGGGTTCAATTCATATGCTACTGATGGTAACATCGGTATTGAAGACAAGACGTCATTGTAACAATTCGCATTTTCGGGTCACTATTCATTTTAACTATTCACTGTTACTATTCATTTTTACTATTCATTATATTTTGAGTCATTATTTAAACTCAAACTTTTTTTCCGAAAATTACTATTCACAAATTACTATTCACGAGTTACTATTCACCGTAATTTTTATTATTTACTAATTTTGCCTAAATTGAACAAGTAAGTACTTTTACACGATTTTTATGCATAAACAATATACTCTGACTCTAATATATAAATATCTAAAGATCGTTATAAATATCTAAAGATATTTTATTATAATATATTTTATTATAAATATCTAAGATATTTTCTTATAATATATTTTAATAAAAATATCTAAACACTATTCATCAAAATATTTAAATATTATTCATCAAAATATCTAGATATTTTCCGTATAAATAGAAAGAAAACTAGTTCATTTTATTTCACAGAAAAACACACACATTTCCCCTCCTCCTTGATGTCGCCACACTCCATACACACTCCATACTTGATTTTCGGGCTCGAGTTATACACATAAGTTGAAGGCATTAGTATTCTCTACGTAAAATTAAGTTTATTTTGTATTTCGCGGTTGGATTAAGAGCTACACAATGGTGGGTTAGAGTCATGGGTCCCGTGAAATTCTCAAAACTTTTGCAAGAATAGATCGGGCAATATTAAAGATGGGTTTTGGTTTTTGAAGCTATCGGGATAGTTATGGGGTAGATATGAGGTGATTTAGAGGTTTTTATAGTTTAGGAAATGGATTTTTGAATTTAGATGCGGAAGCGCTGCCCAATTTTCTAGTATCATTCATCAGTTATTATCAGGTGAGTTCATAGCCCCTACTCTTTTAATACTTGTTTTACAAACTCTTTGGGGGAGATACATGCTCAAATACTTGCTTTTACTTTCACAAGTACTCTAAACTTTTACTAATTATCGTGAGTTCGTAGCCCCACTTTTACTCTTTTAATGCTTGTTTTACAAACTCTTTGGGGGAGATACATGCTCAACTACTTGCTTTTACGTGTACAAATACTCAAAACATTATACATGATTGCATTATACTTGATTGCATTATACTTGATTACGTTATACTTGATTTCGTTATACATGCTTGGAAATACTTTACTTGCCTAAATACATGAATTGTATTTACAAACGTGCGACAATACTCTATGCTGTCGGAGAGGTATTGATAGTACTATAAGTCGGGTAGCCCCCGCCCTTGTGTACCCGATTCATGACCTTGGGATTAATATAGTACTATTTGGGATGCCCCCGCCCATGTGTACGGATTCTTGACCATGGGTGAATATAATCCGTGTATTGTGCAAACTATATTTTGGCGATGGGTTGTGAACACACGTTTGCAAGTTCTTTATGGCGGAACTTGGGCCGAGTGGATTTACAATGCCTTTCTTGTAAACATTCTTTCAATGCTTTTCAACTTATTCAAAACAAACTCTATGAACTCACCAACCATTGTGTTGACACTTTAGCATGTTTATCTCGGGACATAAGGCGATAGTCGTTGCATGGAACTTAGAGTCTCACGACATATTTTGAAGACTTATGCTTTTATCATTTACCATTCAAACATTTATGTATTATACTTTGGGACCTCATTGTTTGTAACTTTGATTTCATTAATCGAATGGTAACTTTTCAAAACGTCTCATTTAGAGGTCGTTTTCTATAACTTGTACTTTGTATTATGAAGTAGCACCCAAAGGACACAATCTTCCGTTGCGGTATTTTGGGGTGTTACAGATTGGTATCAGAGCATTGGTTATAGAGAACTAGGTTGCATTTAAGAGCCTAGACTATAACTGTTTTTTTTACGTTAAGACTCTCCACTGTAATTGTCTTACACACACTTCGTGCGCATATGCTTCTTGTTAGTTGTTTGCTTAGATCCACGTTGTTGGATGATATGACTTTAGTAATAATAAGGAAACCCCATAATTTAATCGAGTCATTAAAAAAATATGGAGCTCAGTAATAACTAATTATTTAACTTGATCTTGTGACAGTTCTTGTTTGATGAGACATGAGATTTGAGTTAAATAATATTATTACTTAGCTTTAGACATTTGATGACTTGGTTATCTTATTATATGTCTCAGAAAGCGTGTTTTGTGTCGGAAAATCCTAAGTAGGATGATTTATAATCTCCTTATTTGAATGGATTGGGACGCCTCTTTATTCAAATAAAGAAATTATAAACCACCGAACCATAAGTTTATAATCCATTACTTACATAAATTTGGACGCTTCTTTATGTAAGTAATGAATTATAAATAAGTGGGCTTATTTTCAACCGATATGATTCCCTAACCACATTATGGGTGTATTACAACGTAACCCATACACTATTCCTTTTGAATAAGAGAGAACCCCACTGTTTTAGAGACCACACTTTTCTTAGACACACTATAAGTAGTTAACATCAACGAACTTGGACGAAGTTCCCTTAAGGGTAGAGACGTAACAATTCGCATTTTCGGTCACTATTCATTTTACTATTCATCATTACTATTCATTTTTACTATTCATTATATTTTGAGTCATTATTTAAACTCAAACTTTTTTCCTAAAATTACTATTCACAAATTACTATTCACGAGTTACTATTCACCGTAATTTTTATTATTTACTAATTTTGCCTAAATTGAACAAGTAAGTACTTTTACACGATTTTTATGAATAAACAATATACTCTGTACTCCTAATATATAAATATCTAAAGACTGTTATAAATATCTAAAGATATTTTATTATAATATATTTTATTATAAATATCTAAGATATTTTCTTATAATATATTTTAATAAAAATATCTAAACACTATTCATCAAAATATCTAAACATTATTCATCAAAATATATAGATATTTTCCCTATAAATAGAAAGAAAACTAGTTCATTTTATTTCACGTAAAACACACATTTCCCCTCCTCCTTGATGTCGCCACACTCCATACACACTCCATACTTGATTTTCGTGCTCAGTTATACACATAAGTTGAAGGCATTAGTATTCTCTACGTAAAATTAAGTTTATTTTGTATTTCGCGGTTGGATTAAGAGCTACACAATGGTGGGTTAGAGCATGGGTCCCGTGAAATTCTCAAAACTTTTGCAAGAATAGATCGGGCAATATTAAAGATGGGTTTTGTTTTGAAGCTATCGGGATAGTTATGGGGTAGATATGAGGTGATTTAGAGGTTTTATAGTTTAGAAATGGATTTTGAATTTAGATGCTGAGCCTACCGCCAATTTTCTAGTATCATTCATCGCTTATTATCGGTGAGTTCATAGCCCTACTCTTTTAATACTTGTTTTACAAACTCTTTGGGGATATACATGCTCAAATACTTGCTTTTACTTTCACAAGTACTCTAAACTTTTACTAATTATCGTGAGTTCGTAGCCCCACTTTTACTCTTTTAATGCTTGTTTTACAAACTCTTTGGGGAGATACATGCTCAACTACTTGCTTTACGTGTACAAATACTCAAAACATTATACATGATTGCATTATACTTGATTGCATTATACTTGATTACGTTATACTTGATTTCGTTATACATGCTTGAAATACTTTTACTTGCCTAAATACATGAATAGTATTTACAAACGTGCGCAATACTCTATCTTTGTCGGAGAGGTATTGATAGTACTATAAGTCGGGTAGCCCGCCCTTGTGTACCCGATTCATGACCTTGGGATTAATATAGTACTATTTGGGATGCCCCGCCCATGTGTACGGATTCTTGACCATGGGTGAATATAATCCGTGTATTGTGCAAACTATATTTTGGCGATGGGTTGTGAACACACGTGTTGCAAGTTCTTTATGGCGGAACTTGGGCCGAGTGGATTTACAATGCCTTTCTTTGTGTAAACATTCTTTCAATGCTTTTCAACTTATTCAAAACAAACTCTATGAACTCACCAACCATTGTGTTGACACTTTAGCATGTTTATCTCGGGACATAAGACGATAGTCATTGCATGGAACTTAGAGTCTCACGACATATTTTGAAGACTTATGCTTTTATCATTTACCATTCAAACATTTATGTATTATACTTTGGGACCTCATTGTTTGTAACTCGATTTCATTAATCGAATGGTAACTTTTCAAAACGTCTCATTTAGAGGTCGTTTTCTATAACTTGTACTTTGTATTATGAAGTAGCACCCCAGTGACACAATCTTCCGTCATGCGGTATTTTGGGGTGTTACACCATGGACCCAGTGGACGATCGCACTTCAACTTTCCAAACCACTCAAGTTCCTCTTATAAGGACTTGTTTCATTCTCACGGAACCGACATTATCTATCGACTTTCTCTTAGAGATTGTTGATATTGAAGAAGGAGACCCTCTCCCTAGTCTCCCACACGGGATCCAAATATGCACAAAATTGAGTCTAGAGCCACGAGATCATCAATAAATCTCATTAGGACACTTTCAATGAAGACTCTCTTTCACACAATGTGGAAGAGAGATTATATCTTGAGTCCTCGCATTATCCTTGTGGTATTGCGAACATCCGAGTGATGTGTATACATATTCACAATGAAGATGGAAAGCATTCGAGCCAACATCATACAAGCTCTCGGTAGGTGGCATGTGAGATCTATTATATAGATCAACCATGTGACAACCGAACATAAACTATGGGGCGATTCAATCTCTTGAATCAATCTCGGTTCGAGTTATGGATTGACGAATACCTTTGAAAACCGGTCTTTGTGCTTAACAACTCTTTTATTCAAGACATCGACCGTGTACTCATTTTTCAAACCAAAAGGTGTTTTTATGATTGATAATTGATTTTCAATAAAACCTTCGTTGTATTGCAAAACAATTTTCTATTGAGCAATACACGATTGTTTTTCAAATCTTTTTCATCAATCGGTGGACTTAAAATTATTGGTTCACTCACTCCGTGTTGTCTTCTTTGAGATGTTCCGGTTTGAGAACAAATAGAGCAACCGCGAAACCACATCAAGGAAATTCTTGAATTATACCGATCACAGCGAGACATGTCTTGATCAACGGGAACCGTGGGCGTGTACCTCAATTCAACGAAAGTTATCAAAGACACTTTCGTGCGATTTATTGCTAATCGTTGTATGCGGTACACCCGACGCTTGCGGTGATCGAATGAAGCGGTCAATCCACGACCGCATGCTCACTTAACACATTCAACTCAAAGAAATCATGATTAGTGCATTAATGACTCGATATTTTCACTCCAAGCTTCGCTACGCTGCGCCAATATCATGATTCAACAAATTCTTCCGCTACTATGATGAGAAGACATCATGATCCGAATGTGAGCATGTCGGTCCTAAAGTCACAACATCACATAATATCAACACCACAATCGAATGTCTCGTAGATTTTGATAGTGATGATCTCAAATGTCGGCTCAAACTTATTATCACGTGGATCGGAAAAGACCTCCACTTGGAATAACCAAACATGCAATGTGAAGAATCAATGACTATGAGCTTAGGAGCAAAGGACTACATCAAGGATGCAAGATCAATTGTTAATGTATTATCTAGTTGTATTCAATGTAATTTTGGTACATGATTGAGGTGACCTCCTTGGGGAGATTGTTAGGAATTAGAAATTCCGAGAATTAAAGAGTCGGTCACCTCAAGTATATGTAATCTTTAGAAAGCTCGTAGTCGTAGTTCTTTTAAGTTAAGTAGTATTTAGTTAAGTAACACCGTGGAGGACGGACGGGTCTTTACCCACTGTATGCCTGATCCACAGCCCGTTGTGTGGTGTTTAATGTAAGACTATAAATACTCTCTACCTCCCAAGGTAGAGAGTTGGAGCTCATAATAATATCTTTCACTTTCTCTCACTAAGTTCCCTAAACCTCTAACTTTCTCTCTCTAGAATTCCACTTATACGCCACCTTGTTGTTATGGTTTGATGTGTATGTGAAAAGTTATATCTTACATATAACTTTTGACTCGTTTGTCCGTTTTGGGTGATTCAAATTGCTATGTTTACCTTTTTATCTTGTCTACCATATTATGTAAGTTAGAAATTCCTTATGTTACTGTTTTTAATGGTCTCACATGTGTAGAATATGACTAGTTTACTAGTTTGTTACTTTTATGACAATATGTGAATTAAAACAAGTGATTGAGTATATGTATATCATGAATCAACATAGTAACTATATATATAGCATGAAATAGTTAAGATTATGAATAATAAAGATGAGATGATGGTGGTGATAAGTTGCTTACAACTTTCGGCTTTCAATAAGAAAGGAGTAACTAGTAAGGATCGGACTTTGATTGATCGCTTAAGACTTTGGATTGAGCTATCTTTCCACACCTTGACACCCTTGAAAACTTGAAGAGTTGGTGATGAAGTACTAAGTGACTTGAGTGGATCTAAACTCAAGAAGATCACTTAAACTTGCTAGAGATTTGATGTAGTAGCTTGATCTTTGGAACTTCCTTGCATAATCTTGGAGTTTATAGATCAAATGATGGAAGATGTGAAGGATTTATGATATGAACGACCAAGAACAGTTTGTGAAGATGTTTAGGATGTATTTTACTTCCTATTTATAGGAGGGTAAGTTTGGTTAACCATATATTGGGTTAAATATTAACCATGGTTAGGTTAGGACACTTGTAATGATCTAAAGGAAGCATGGTTAGGATTTTGCCACCAAAATGATGACTCCCCCCCCCTTAGGTCGGCCAAGTGAAGATAAGATGACTTAGGTGGTTAGTTTTGGTATTATCTTGGTTACGGAGTGAGTTTTAGTTCCGTTAAATGTCAACCGAAGCCATAAAACGTAAAACCGGGTATCGTAAAAATACGAAACTTGTAGGAATGATGAGACTCATCATTATACTCCATCTAAAAATATAAAATGGGTGATAAGTCTCATTGGGTGCAAAACACCGCTTAAAGTCGAAATACGGTAAAAACGCGTGTACGCAGTTTATCGGAAAAGAACGAAATTTCGTGGAAACGACCGTGAATTTATTTAGAGTAGACTAAAATTAGTCTAAAACTGATATGAGATGTTAAAATGTGGTTTTCATCATACGCGGGATAACTTTACGTTATTCGTGAAGTTTAAAAGTTACTGCGATTTAAGCAAAAATGTAGAACGTATAAGGTTAATTCCTTTATTGTCAAAGGAGGAGGAAATATGTTTGAATTTTCTAAAATGTAAAAGTTTCAAAACATATTAGAAACACAAGGTGAATCGTTAAATCTGGATGTAAGTAGAATTGTTTAAAACGTAAGTTTAGTTTTGTTCTGCGTTGGGCTTATTTGGTAATATTAAAAATAATAAATCTTAAAAAATTTCAAATTAATCATGAGTGATTTAAAAATTTATCTGATGCGAGGAAAATTGTCAGAGTTGATTTTCGTTATACGTGTGATGTTTAAACGGTGGACCGTCTAAAACGAAACTTTAAAACGATGTTTACTTAATAACTTTTGCAAAAATGATCTAACGATGGTCGAACTCTCAGGTTATTACTAAAATAATTTATCTTACGAGAATGTGGATTAAAAATTTATGAGATGAATAGTGAATGTGAATAGTAAATGTGAATAGTAAATTCTCGAAAATGAAAAGTAACCTAAAAATGCGGGTGGTTACACATACTTCCATGGAGGGGTGAGTCTCATTTGTGTAACCTTTCCTTTCAATAATAAAACACACATAGTTTCTCCCTTCTCTTCATACTTTCTCTCACTAACATGATGAAGATGTTCTTTCATCTTCCCCGACCTCCCGATTCACCAAATCTTCCATAGAAACGATCCTAACAGGGGAAGAACAATTGGGTGGGTAAAAGTGGGTAATATTTTTTATTTGTTTGACTCGTGTTGACCAGTTGACCGGGGGAATATATTTTGACCGGATTAAAGGGTGGTTGACCTGGGCTTTGGTTTGGGCCGTGGGATTGAGGGATAATTGGGCCAAAGGGTAAATTATGGCTTGGATTTAGACTTAAATTGAATCCGTGTAGTATCATAGGGACCATTCATGTAATTTCTGAAATTCAAGGGACTAATTCTGTAATTTTTGAAGATTAATCCAAGGGCCATTCTTGACAACACCAAATAATCCAAGGACCAATTTTGCCAATTTGAAACTTTAAGGGTAATTTCTGCCAATTGCTGAAACTTGAGGGACTGAATCTTACATTTCTTTAAAGTTGATCATATCTTTCATAAATCATCCTCTCAGCATCAAAATCTTCACAATTGCTCATTTCTGACCTTCCGACTCAGCTTTAGCACTCTTTCTCTCTCGTGCTCGGGTTTTTGTCTGATTTGGCTTTCTTTTGCATGTTTTGTCATATCCGTACCTGTACATGCATAAACCCAAGAAACCAACAGATATTAGCAATAAACGGCTCTTTTCTGGTTATTTTGGGTCTATTTTGGTAAAGAAATGGTATGTGTTTTAGCACATACTACATAATGTCTCTTGAATACTAAAGGTAATGCATAACTAATATGCATTCTCGGGTATATTCAAACGAAGCCACATTGAATTAGGAGCGTTTGGGTTATCTCTTGCATTTTGCCAAACACTACTAATAAAAACTATTTTATGCATAAAAATGAGTCGAGATAATCACAACTCCACATTGTTTGCATGTAGGCACACACTAGAACAAAAATGTTAAGTTAGTTTTCATTTTTACTAAAACATGTAACTTTTTGCTCCTACGAAACATGCCTCCCCCAAAGTATTACGATCATAAAGACACCCTTGGATACATCCCACAACACCACAAAACTAAGAGTCTTAGCAAAAACCAAGTTGAGGTTTTTACGAGTCTAGAGAAACGGTACTTTCATGAGGGTAAGACAATTCACCCATCATTTGTCAAAGGAACGAACCTTTGTCAAGAACTAGCCACCATCCACTTCGATGGTCTTTTAGACATTGACGAGCCCATCTGCCCTAGATTTGTAGTTAAGTTCTATGCTAGTGTAATTTCCATAACAAATGATGATGGTCTTATGTCTCTTAGCTTCAAAGTCAACCAAAATGACTACAACATAAGGAACTCCTTGTGTTGGAACTTGTCTATACTCGGATAAGTGGTCACTCACAATTCTTGACTCAATTCATGACCATTCTCCACCTTACCAAACTCCATTGGTCGATAAAGATGTCATCCTTGAGCACCTCTTCTTTGATAGGGTAGCACCAACTCGTGTCACTAGGGCCGGAAAGGAAATCAATCGAGATCCATACGGAATGGAACTCAATGAGCTTAAGCCTCACTTCAAGAAATGGGAAGAACTTCTTAGAGAAAATGTCATAAGCACCATAGGAAACCGTGACCATATCAATGCTTTCCTTTGCTACATGCTCTATAGCTTGTCTACTCTTTACCCATTCAACTTGGCATACTACATTACTAGGAGGCTGGTCGACATTCCCACTTAAGGCACCGTTGCTCTTCCCTAAGGGATACTTCTTACCTGTCTCTTTAGAGCTTTTGCACCCATTCCACCAAGTCCTAGAGGGTTGAAACTTGACTATCACCTTATTCCTCACATCTTTGTGCCATTGAGTGATGAAAGGGTATCCAAGACTAAGACCAAAGGAAAACGACCACAACCTCCTACTCCTTCATCTTCATCAAATAGCTCGAAAGATGGTCTTCCCAACTCTAGGATTCCACCTCATGAGTACTACGCCTCACTTCCAGAGATTGAGAGCCCCTCGGAGGAATTCAAGCAAACCAAGGGGATGTTCAAATGTCTTGGTAGGAGGATGTCCAAGATATACAAGAAGTTGTGTGGAAAACTAGAAGGGGGGGGGGTTGAATAGTTTTACCAATTAAAACTTCCTTTTAAACTATTTAGATCGACTTATGTCAATTTATTTGGTTGTGTGTGTTGGATGTTGATAAAGAAGCATATAAAGATATGTAATGAAAAGATAAGAGTAAGAAGCACAAAACCACAACACGAGTATTTATAGTGGTTCGGCAACAAGGGCACCTTCCTTGCCCTACTCCACTCCCCGAGTCACCTACTCGAGAGTTCGTAAACACTACACCAATCTCCTTATGGCGGAGAAGCCTTCACAACGTCGCCTACCCTTTTTCCGGTGCTAGGCTAACCAACGGGTTCTTTCACTCCAAGGTGAACCATACCTACACAACGTCGCCTACCCTTTATAAGGTACTAGGCTAAGTACCTAGTTCTTTCACTCCAAGGTGAACTACACCTTCACAACTTCCTACCATTTATTAGGTACTAGGCTAAGCACCTAGTTCCATTGCAATGGAGGAACTACTACCACATCATCAAGGACATCATCAAGGAGATCTACTCCTTTACAACATCATCAAGGACATCAATATCCTTGAATCTAATGCTAGTCTATCTTGTACATCGAAACACACCATATCGAATGTACATCTAAGGCACCTTTCACTAATGCCTTTGACTAGATCTACAAGACACCTTTCACTAATGTCTTGTGTCTTCACTTCTAAGCACTTTTCACTAATGCTTCAAGTCTTGACTTCTAAGCACCTTTTACTAATGCTTCTTGTCTTGACTTCTAAGCACCTATCACAAGTGCTTATGCTATAGACAATAGATACCCTTCACTAATATCTTCGTCTTGACACTTGAGACATCTTTCACTAATGTCTTCAACACTACACTTCTTTGAAGAAAGAAAGGAATCATCAACAAGAAGACTTCAGTAGCCTTGATGATGAGGAAGCTTGGCAACTCATGGACTTGAGCTTGCTCGACTTCAAAGGTGGTGATCTTGCCTTTAAGAGGAACCTAAAAGATCACACAAAAACAAAACTACAAACATAGATCTCTTGGATATGAGGTTAGTGAGTTTTTAACTCAGGGAGAAAGTGTGTTAGAAAGGGGTGGTAAATAATGAATAAATGGCTCACTGTTTATAGAAGAAAAATCCTACTGTTCCCCAGATCCCACGGATCCCTACCACAAGGGATCCGACTAGCACAATGCTAGGGATCCGTGGAACGCTCCTTTTTGCCCATGGGTATTTTGGTTTTGGGTCATGGGTCATGGGTTGAACCATGGATCTTTGGCTAGCCACAATGTATCTTTGAGTGCAATACACTTAGTCACTTGGGTATGGGTTCATCCATGGGTTATGGATATTATCCATGTATGATATAAGCATGATGTCATGCAATGGGTTATGGGTCAAGATCCATGGGTTATGGGCTTTGGGTTGTACCCAACTACATTCAATGTATTTGCCCAATGGGTTGTGATACTTAAGTTTCTACCCATTTATATTACCCAATATACTACATACTAGTTATGTGTATATTTTATTTAAATATGTAAACACTAGTTGTTGTACATATGTATTACTTAAATCATAAAATCACTTATACTTTTTTTAGTGTTTTATGTGAAAATGTGAATATGTTAGAAACTATTAGTTCAAACCATTTACGTATTTTATTTGTTTCGTTAATATGATTTTACGTTTGTTATCGACAAAACATTAGAAGATCGTAAAATATAAATAAACGTTTTTACGGCTTATTTGTATTAACAATCTCCCCCTTTTTGTTGATGACAAAACATAAAATTATTTTAAGGAAAAGCTAAAATTCGTAAAAGTTTGAATTTGTAGTTTTTACTTTCTTCTCCCCCTTTTTGTCGAAACAAAAAGTGTTTGAAGGAAAGCAACGCATTGTTTTTAAGAAAAACATGTGAAAGAGAAAAAGAAAAAAAAAATAGAGAGCAAGTAACGGGAACGGATCTCGTCTTTACTCCCCCTTGACGAGTCCATCCCTATGTAAGGGCGTCAAGAAAGTGATACTATTCTAGTTAGTTTGCAAGTAAGTTTGCAAAAGATTTCGTCTAAGTGACGAATGTACTCCCCCTTGATGATTGCAATATTGCACGGGGATGTCACGAAATGTAAACCTAGTATTGCAAGTAATTTGCAATGTATTGCTTTAACTTAAAGCTCCCTAGCTTAAGGATGTCAAAGTCTTCATGTGTAAATTGAATAACTACAAAACAAAGATTAGAAAGCAAGTATAATTCACAATTTCCTGCAAATGTGGTTCAAGTTAGTAGAAAGAAAACTTTCTGTCTCACGGATCCCACGGTTCCCTCCTAGTAGGGATCCGTCTAGGCAATCTGAGGATCCGTAGTAGGTGATTAATTTCAAAGAACGGTGAAATAACAAGTAATGTTATCACAAAAATGAGATATGAATACAAGGTAATCATATGCTCAGAAAAATAACAAGTAGAATGTAATTCCATTTAATAAAACTAGAGTTATGATATACATGACTCTAAAAACTAAGAAAATAGACAATACATGACTAGGAATTTCTAGACCAACTAACGCTTGATGCTAGGACACCATTAAAATCTTCTAGCTCAAGTTTTGTTTAGGTTTAATCTCGTCGAAACATTCGAGGAGATGATAGAACATGAAACGTTGGTCTTCTCGTACTTCATGTATCAAACTTTCAACATGTTGACAATGATAGCAATCTTTGTCATGACTAGGTAGTGGTGGTGGAAGAAATGAAATAGCTTGATGCGAAGGATCAAGTGAAGCGGCTTGTGGAACTTCCAACGATGGAGGGATTGGTGGAGGTACATTTGAGAATGACTCAACCAAGAATGATGGTGGTGGTAGAGAAGTGTCAACTTCCATATGATCAGGTGGTTGACTTTGATGATTTCTCATAATCCAAATGGGATTATATGATGGAAACGGCGAAAAGGAAGCCGGAGCAAGTGTTGACTCAACACCTTGATTTTGAACCATTATTCCTCCTAATGAGGAGAATGTTGTCGTGAGCGGATGAGACGGCCTAGGAGGCAAGTCCTCTAAATTGTAGAGATGTGGTGATGATAGTGGGGATGTAAATGAAATAGCTCTAGGAACCAATGGTGATGGTTTAGTAGAGATAATATTGTTTGGCCTAGGAGGTATGGTGGTGTTTGGTATTGGTAGTTTTGTGGGTACTATCCTTTTAGGAATTGGTTTGATTGGATGAGGAAGAATCCTATCATTTGTTGGCTTAACCAGAGATGATTCGGTTGAAGAGATTTCGTGTATAACACGAGCCTTTTTCATGGGTTGTTCTTTGGTGCATAAGTTACTACTTGGGGTTTTCCTCATGATGAGATGATTTCAAGAGGTTGCAAGAGCTGAAAGTTAGGATGAGAGTGATGACTATGGAGGTTCTAACAAAGTGGTTTATAAACCAAGAGATTTGGCAAGTGCATTTAAGCCTTAAGCCACTAGAATTCATTGGAATGTGATGATTAACATGCAGAAGAGTCAACTTCAGAGGTTTTACTGATCTAGGAATTCATTTAAGATGAGATGGAGTGTTTGAGTTAAGAAGATGAGTTGAAATGATTGTTTTAGCAAGATTTGACATAAACTGTCATCTGGATCCCACAGTTCCTTCCTCAGAGGGATCCGTCTAGGCTAATCCTAGGGATCCAGCTTTCAGCAGTTATGAAAGAGTAGAAATGATGTTTCTAAGATCTAATACATATATCATCTTGAGTGTTTCAGTCCTCCTAAGTGTTTTAAATGAAGGGGTGCTTGAGTACTTGAAGGTAATGAATGATGTAGCTAATGATTGTTATTTATGGAAGGATTTGGAACTTTCAAGAGTACCAATGGATGAGCAAGGATGACACTAAAGATTTAGAGTGTCAATTGAAGCTAAATGATCCTAGAGATCAGGTTGTGTCTTAGGATAGTGTTTTGTAAAATATCCTAGAAGCTTTGAGATGGGAAAACTAGATTTTGATCAACTTTGATCAATTTTGAGGTGAGGATGATTTATGATCAATTTTATCATAATCAAAAGATTACTATGACTAGATGTGAGGGATCAAGTAAAAAATGAAGTGTGAGTTTAAGAGCGGCAGAGTAATGGATTAAAAACGAAATGGTAGATCTACAAGCTTCTTAGAGTGTGATCTAGGTGAGTTATGTAAAAGATCAACCTATCTTGATAAGGACCTAATTTGCCTTAAGACACTATGTTTAGTTTAGTGTGAGGTATTCTAAGCATATGGTTGAAATATAACGCTTGCAATTGCATTTTCTGTTTGCCGGATCCCACGGTTCCCTAAGTGTAGGGATCCGTCTAGCACAATCTTTGGGATCCGCCTATCTGCTCAGCAGGACCTTTAATAAAGGTATGCAATGATCTTGACAATGCATTATATCTTAAGGATAGTCTAAAAGGAGTTCTAATACTAAGATATCAAATGTAAGATGTTTTATTTCATGAAAGAAATTAGATTACATTGATAGAGCACGAATAAAAGAGAATTGATCCTATTTTGGAATAATACTAGGTTTCTTGAGTGTTTTCACTAGGAGGGTCATTATGTGATTGATGAGTGTTGGTGGAATCAAAAATGAAGAAAGTCTTCATGAGAGATATGTTTAGCGGTTCCATCATCTTGTTCACAAATACGTACAACGGACTTTGAAATTGAGGATGGAAGCGCATAACATTATGATAGATGTGTGTCAAGAACATTCCATAAGGGATGAGTTTATTCTTGGAGCCTTGAAGATTTGCAATTCGCCTTGCCAAGAAGTAGGCAAGATTGTATGGTTGTTGTGTTAGCAAACAGTACAACGTGTGAGCACAACAGGCGGGAAGAATTTCTCGATTTCCCCTAAGACTCAAAACATTTTCACGTAGGATGAGTGCACGTGGCTTGTACTCTTCTCGGATATCCCTTGTAAACATAATGTTTGGATCGGAGTAATATGGTCAAGGTTTGCATATTATGCGATTTAAATCTTCCGGAGAGGGTATGCGTGAACAATATGGACTATTTTCTTCACGAAAGTTGAAGAGAGAATCAAGAGACCAATCTTCGGTGAAGGCACGTTGTCCATGATTTGGAATCCGGAGGATGTGAGCAAAATGCCCAAGGGTTAGAGTGAACTTTTGGTTTTTGATATAAAACCAAAGAGATAGATAGCGATCCTCGTTACGAACGAGTTCGACTTGACGGAAGAATTCCATTATGAACCTTGGACATATCTTCTCGTTGATTTCAAGAAGACATTCTAGTCCTATGGCTCGGAAGGAGGTATTGATACCTTCTTGAATTGTAGAGAGGTGTCTGTCGTCCTTCGTGGAAGTGACGGTTTTCGAGATTATTGAACCCACGGACATGATTGCCGGTGTGTTGGGTTCGAGAGAGATGTTCGAGTGTAGACGCTAGTGAGTGAAAAATCAAACTCATATTCATGCGTCATAGTTGAACCTAAAGAAATGATGGGTTAATAAGAGGTGATGTTTATGGTCGACCTATAACTATCTAACGTTTTTATTAGATTTTTATTAACAATGGTTTTTAATTTGCATGAAAAATGTTCTCCAAGAGGGCCGGATCCTATGGTTCCTTTTCAAAGGGATCCGCTAGTATAACTTCCGAATCCGTGGATCCGTAATGTGAAATGGGTTGATAAAAACAAAGGTTTTATATTTTTATACCACGAGAAGTGTTTTATCCTGCATTTTCTTTTAGCATGCACACATGACTTCTAATGTATCACGAAGGAATATGAAACATATAAATCACAAGAAAATAAATAATAACAAAGATAACAAGATTATTAGTAATATTGCATTTCAATGCTAAGGATGATACAAAGGATTGGGTATATGATCTCAATATAGATTAACAACACAAAGTAAATGTCTCCATATGTGAACTTCATCATAGGGAACACAAGTGCGATGAGTGTTAAGGCGATGAGCACTAGTGCGATGTAAACCATGTTGATGACGGATCTTCTTGGTTTCGGTTGAGATGGAATGAGGAGGAAGATGAAGTTTTGAGTGAGAGGAAATTTTGAAATTGGAAGATTTGAAAAGTGAGGGTTTGATAGAGTGGTCGACGATGGGAGTATTTATGGGGAAGGAGGAATTTTTGAAATTCGTGTTTTGTTTTATTATTGGATTAAAAGAAAACAAAACATAAGTTTTATATACCACGACTTTAGACGAGAAATAAGACACGTATGTAAGAGAAAGGCTTCCTAATGAAGCTTCATGTAAAACATGTAATTTGCACAAAAGATAATCATATAAATACCTAAATGGGTATACTTAATTATCAAGCAAAGTAAAAAGAAAATCATACCTCTAGCGCACTTAGGAATGTCTTTACAAATGACACAGAAAATGTCACTTAGACTATTCCCGCTCCTTTACGTTTAAAGGTATTCTTGTTACCAAGCGATTCCTAAAGCTTGGTGGGTATGAGCTTTGACTAATCAACATGACAAAGAGGATTAGTGCAATTAAATGAAAAAATAAACAAATAGGAAAAATGTTGTTATCAAATCAACATCCAAACATATAGTTTTAAAAGACATGGTGTTTGTTTTTATGAAAAACCTTCTTTGTAGTTTTCAATTAACCATGGATCGTATCAAGTTTTTAAAGTACAATATACTTCAAGAAACTTGGTAACGAAGCTCTGATACCAATTGTGGAAAACTAGAAGGGGGGTTGAATAGTTTTACCAATTAAAACTTCCTTTTAAACTATTTAGATGGACTTATGCCAATCTATTTGGTTGTGTGTGTTGGATGTTGATAAACAAGCATATAAATATATGTAATGAAAAGATAAGAGTAAGAAGCACAAAACCACAACGCAGTATTTATAGTGGTTCGCTACAAGGACACCTTCCTTGCCTACTCCACTCACCGAGTCACCTACTCGAGAGTTCGTAAACACTACACCAATCTCCTTATGGCGGAGAAGCCTTCACAACGTCGCCTACCCTTTTTCCGGTGCTAGGATAACCACCGGTTCTTTCACCCAAGGTGAACCACACCTACACAACGTCGCATACCCTTTATAAGGTACTAGGCTAAGTACCTAGTTCTTTCACTCCAAGGTGAACTACACCTTCACAATGTCGCCTACCCTTTATTAGGTACTAGGCTAAGCACCTAGTTCATTGCAATGGAGGAACTACTACCACACTACACCAACGACTAATCCCAAAAGATATCTACTCCTTTACAACATCATCAAGGACATCAATATCCTTGAATCTAATGCTAGTCTATCTAGTACATCGAAACACACCATATCGAATGTACATCTAAGGTACCTTTCACTAATGCCTTTGACTAGATCTACAAGACACCTTTCACTAATGTCTTGTGTCTTCACTTCTAAGCACTTTTCACTAATGCTTCAAGTCTTGACTTCTAAGCACCTTTTACTAATGCTTCTTGTCTTGACTTCTAAGCACCTATCACAAGTGCTTATGCTATAGACGATAGATACCCTTCACTAATATCTTCGTCTTGACACTTGAGACATCTTTCACTAATGTCTTCAACACTACACTTCTTTGAAGAAAGAAAGGAATCATCCACAAGAAGACTTCAGTAGCCTTGATGATGAGGAAGCTTGGCAACTCATGGACTTGAGCTTGCTCGACTTCAAAGGTGGTGATCTTGCCTTTAAGAGGAACCTAAAAGATCACACAAAAAGAAAACTACAAACATAGATCTCTTGGATCCGAGGTTAGTGAGTTTTAACTCGGGGAGAAAGTGTGTTAGAAAGGGTGGTAAATAATGAAGAAATGGCTCACTATTTATTGAAGAAAATCCTCATGTTCCCGGATCCCATGGATCCCTACCACAAGGGATCCGGCTAGCACAATGCTAGGGATCCGTGGAACGCCTCTTGCCCATGGGTATTTTGGTTATGGGTCATGGGTCATGGGTTGAACCATGGATCTTTGGCTAGATACAATGTATATTTGAGTGCAATGCACTTAGTCACTTGGGTATGGGTTGATCCATGGGTTATGGATATTATCCATATATGATATAAGCATGATGTCATGCAATGGGTTATGGGTCAAGATCCATGGGTTATGGGCTTTGGGTTGTACCCAACTAAATTCAATGTATTTGCCCAATGGGTTGTGATACTTAAGTTTCTACCCATTTATATTACCCAATATACTACATGCTAGTTATGTGTATATTTTATCCAAATATGTAAACACTAGTTGTTGTACATATGTGTTGGATCGATATACTCTAACCAAACTAACTTAAATAGCTTGTTAAGGTTTAACAACCTCGGATAAATCCTAAGTTATTAACAATGAAACACTGAGCAAACTCTATTAAGTATGCGGAATTTACTTAACAAAGCTAAGAAGAATAACTTTAACTTTAAACGATTTTATTAATAACTCTAACTCTGCTTATTATGCAGACTCTTTAACAACTCTGATAATATCGAACTTCTCTAAAACTCTAATAAAATCACGTACATCTAATATCAATCTAGGGGTCCTTTTATAGGCTCAAGGATAACCCTAAACGATTTACAATTCTTATCCTTGTACGTCAAGTAAACAATACTTAGAAAGTTCTAGATAAACATTACTTTCTATCTTTAATCTAATATAATCGACTTATAATCTTTGCAGTACTTTGATGATAAGCAAGATTTTGACTTTTACTTAGCAAGACTTTGACTTCTTGCAAGACTTTATCTTTCTGCAAGACTTTGTTAATCTTCATGACTTTATTCTTACAGTATCCCAACAATCCTCCCTAACTTGAATTCTACTTGCTTGATTTCAAGTTCCTTTGTAGATTTAGCTTTAACATCTTTATCTTCAAAGAGGAATTGTTACTTTATCTTCGATTTTATCTTTGTAGATTCTCTCGCTTATATCATCATCAAAGTAGTCTTTATCTGTAATTCTTTTCAGCATCAAACATCAATATAATATCTTTTCTGCAACATTCAGCAAGCTCCATATTTTCAGCAACATAAGACAATTTGTACATTAAATTCAGTTAAGTTTCAGTCTATTCTCATCACTTCCAGGTGTGTAAACTCCTGTGAGAGGTGAATAATTGAAAATTTAATGGATTTGAGTTCTCTTTACCAAAGCCATTAACTCTGGATTAGCCAAATGTTTTGATGTGTAAGATCATGGTACATTGATAACCATATGATTTTAAGGAAATCATCAGCTATCAACAGATTTGAGTTGTCTTTACCAAAAGTTGTACCCTTTTGGACTAGTTAGTTCTTTCATCATGGTGAACTAATTACCATATAATGGTTTTTCCACAGCCTTTACCACAAGCCATTTTCTTGTGGGCTAGCCAACTCTTCACATTACTGATATGGTGAGTTGATTACCATCCAACTTATTAGCAAGTTGTCAACTAAAAACGGATTAGAAATATCTTTACCAGAGCCGTTTGCTCATGGATTAGCCAATCCTTTTGTAACCACGGTGGATTGATAACCTATTTGTATTACCATCTCAAAAACCATTTATTTCTTTTAAACTTTGTTTCAAAACATTTATTACTTAACAAAAGTTTTTCAAAATCAATAACTAGTTTAAAAACTACAAGAAGTACTTTGAATAAAGTACTGTTTGATCAGCAGTACTTTGAGTAATGTACTGATATATCAAAAATTTAATCAATTAAGATTCATACCGATTACTCATCATCATCGACAATGGTAGTCCATCGATAAACGACTTGATGACCGGACATGCTATTTCATTATCTTCTTCTACTTCCATTCCATGCTCCAAAGATCCTCCTCATAAGTTCGGTGTAAGAGGATATCTTCTATCGCCTAACATATGAATCAAAATTCCATCTTCTAGCTCTAGAACATGTACTCTGATTCTTCAAAGAATCTCCACTAACAATCTCCCAATTCTCTTGATTCTTCCAAATTTCAAAGATGCTTTGTTCTTCGATTTCCCATACAGTTGTGAGATCTCCAAGCAATACTAAACCAACTCCTTCTGATGGATTTTGTTCAAAGTAATCTCGCACCACATGATATAAATAAAATAAATCCACTCTATCTATGATGTGCAATAAATCCCATAGCCTATTAAACACTCTGAAACTTTCATCAGCTCTATGAAACATCAGATAACTTCCATCTTTGGATTCTACAACTTCCAAAGCAATAATTTGAGATCTGTTCATTTTCATCTGAGCATCATCTGTAGAATACTCAAAATCCACTATTCTTAAGTAATTCTTTAGTTCATCATTAGTATCAGATCGTAACTCAACTTTCTCTTTCTTTGATGACTGTATATCTTTAACTTCCGTTTTTCTTTTTCTTTTTAAGCTCCTTTTTCTATCTTTTTCTTTCCAAGCAGCATCATCTTTATAATCTTTGATGCTTTCAACACTTTTCTTATAAGCTTCCCTAATAGCATCATATAATTCTTTCTACTCAAAATAATTAAACCTCTGCAATCCTTTATACCCTTGACTTTTTAAATAAGCCATCATTGCATTTCTGTCTTTAGCTCGATTTGGTCTTCTTGGTAGAAATCTAACAGGAATAGGTGACTCTAATGGTTCATCAGCTTCAGCATTCAATTCCTCTTGCAATTTCTTAGCTGCTTCTCTATTCTGAGCTTCTTCAATTTCCTTAGCTTCTCTATCTTTAGCATTTAATTCCTCTTGAAACTTTCTAGCTGCTTCTTCATTCATAGCAACTTGAGCAGCTCTTATCTGTGCTAAAGTAGGTTTCTTTTTCTTCTTTGTCTCTATCAACTTGCCTTTACCTTTATCCTTTGGATCAATAATAGCTTGAGAAACTCTTGGTTGTTCCTCTTCTTGCACTCCTGGAATACTAACACCCCTTGGCTGTGATAAACCTTGCAAAATTATAGCAATGGTTTCATCATCACTTGCAGTATGTATAGGCTTGAGAGTATCAACTTCCTTTTCAGGTATAACTTCTGAAGGACCAGCTTCTTCTTCATGTGGAATAGTTGAAGGACCAACTTCCTCTTCAAAGTCTAACACCCTTGGTGTAACCAATTCTTGTCTCAAGTTCCATAAAAAGCAATACTTTGATCGCCAGTACCTTGATCATCGATCGTACTTTGAACTTGAACATCAATAACTTGTTCCTCAAGACTTTGAATAACTTTGTTCTTGATTTCTTGGTGAATATTTGTACCTTGAACTTTAGTTCTTTCATGTTCTTCAAGATCTTTAGGTTCATTCTCCTTATGAACATCTTCTTTCAAATTCTTTTCTTCTAAATTCCTCCCAATTGAAATGAAGATTGTTTTTAACCTTTATGCGTTTGTCTTCTTAAAATGCCTTTGCTCCTTCTTTTTAGATTTGACCCAAAGACGATGATGTTGAACCAATGGCGGACAAAATTCTTGAGTCTTGAAACTTGAGCTTCAACTTCTTAACTGTTTAGCTTGAGCCTCGGTAGTTTTCTTCAATTTGACTAACTCGCTTGTCGAACATAATTATCCAATGTCAAACCTTCACGAGGTATAGTAGGTGGATCATCTCCTTGAATTGGTGAATGTTCCTCGGATTGAGAATCGAGAAGACATTTGAGGAGATGGAGAAGGTGAAACCGCAACATCGGCTTGAACTTCAATACTTGGCGGCAAGACCTTGTGATGCAAGACCTTCTTGAGATGCAAGACTGAGAAGCAAGACCTTCAAGCGGTACCTTGAGATGAAGCGGTACCTTCTCTATCTTCATCTTCTTCATCATCGACTCGACGACTTGGACAACTTCCATCATAGAAGTAGTTAAGGAGTGTCCTTCCAAAGAATAAATCACTCTTCCTAGCCATGAAAGTGAAAATCTTGGCTTGTTGTACCACAACAGGTAAAAGACTTGTAGGCTTAGGTACATCTGAAAGTTGTTTATTGAAAAATACTTGAACAAATCATGGATACATCTACCATTTGGAACCATGAGTGATATGGGAAAGCATTCCATCTAGAATTAGCCTTGAAAAATTGAAAACACGATCAATAGCCAATCCTACTATAGCAGATGCTATGTTAGATCCAAATTGCTCCCATGATGTACTTTTAGCACTAATACAATGAAGCAACACATGCACTAAAAACTTCCAGTGAGGACAAATTAAGGGTTTCCTAAATGTTTGTTCAGTTAAGGACCCTTCATAACCAATGTGCCCAAAAGTATCCCAAATTAGTTGCTTATCAAAGCGAATGTACCCATCAAGATCTTCAAACAATAATTCTTCACGAATAAAGGCTTGATAATCTTGACATTTTCCCAAAACCATAGCATGAATATATTCTTTATCATTCTCCATATGAACCCTAGCGGTTTCCCAATATTGTTGAATCACGGCTCAATAACATCGTGTTCTACTAAAAGCGCATAACTAATTGGCGATCCAAGAAGAAAATCGATAATATCATGAAAATTACATTTGCTTGATCTTGTCTAAATTCGCCACCATGTTGTGTTTGGAAACAGATATTCGACCCGCCATTGATGATTATATGATCACGAAGAAATAGAACAAATAATATAGGTGAAAGTGAGAGAAATATGGAAAAGATTAGGAGATATCAATATGAGAGGAAATTCGAGAGTAGTTATTTATAGGTGAGATTTGAAAATCACATTCGTAATAACTAAGTTACCGTTAGGGTAGTTTTCCTCAATATGACCGTTGGAACAAGACTTTGATAAGACAAACAAGACTTTCCACGTGTGCAAGACTTTCCTTGCGATAGACTTTCCAAGCGGTGCTTTTATAAAATCAAAATCAAGACTTTCCCATTCTCTTCCTTACGGACCAAACACTTATAAAGCGAAACATCCTCCCCTCAAACAATGCATAGGACTATACTTACACTAAATAGTCCTCCCCTTAAATGTAGCTTAGTAATTGATCATGCCAATACTCACCACCAAGTGATTGAATCTTGAAACATCAAAGCCTTTGGTGAGTAGATCAGCTACATTATCATCTGTATGCACCTTGACAACATTAATGAGCCTATGCTCATAACAATCTCTGATAAAGTGATGCCTAATCTGAATATGCTTTGTCTTGGAATGATAAACTGGATTCTTCACAATGCAAATTATACTCTCATTATCAATATTGAGAGGAGTATTCTTGAAATTGAAACCATGATCCAAGATTTGATTCTGCATCCACAACACTTGACCACAACAGCTTGCAGCATCCACATATTCGGCTTCAGTAGATGATGTTGCTGCAATTGTCTGTTTCTTGCATTGCCATGAAACTAATCTTCTTCCAAGATATTGGCATCCACCTGTAGTTGATCTTCTGTCATAGTTATCACCTGCATAATCACTATCTGAAAAAGCTTCCAAGTAAAAAGGGGAATCCTTTGGATACCACAACCCCAACTTAGGTTGTTGTTTCAAATAACTAAAAATTCTCTTTACTGCATTCATATGCGAAACCTTTGGTGAGACTTGATATCTTGCACATAGACAAACAGCAAACATAATATCAGGTCTTGATGCAGTAAGATACATAAGACAACCAATCATTGATCTGTATAACTTGACTTCACCTGGTTGTCCATCTTCATCCTTGCCCAATAAGTTGATAGATTTAATAGGTGTAGTAACAGGCTTCATATCATCAAAATTGAACTTCTTAAGTATGTTAGATACATACTTGTCTTGACTTATGAAAATTCCTTTCATTGAATGCTTAACTTGAAGTCCCAAAAAGAAAGTTAACTCACCCATTGAACTCATTTGAAGTTCCTTCTACATCAGCTGCTCAAACTCCTTGACCATGGACTGTTTAGTAGCTCCAAATATGATACCATCAACATAAACTTGTACTAACATGATATCCTTCTTGTCTCTCTTGATAAACAGAGTCCTATCAATAGCTCCTCGCCTATAACCATGTTGCAATAAAAAGGTAGAGAGCCTTTCATACCAAGCTCTAGGTGCCTGATGAAGGCCATAAAGAGCTTTGACAACTTTGTATACTTTGTTTGGATGTTTAGGATCCTCAAATCCAGGAGGTTGTTTGACATATACTTCCTCTATAATCTTGCCATATAAAAAGGCACTCTTGACATCCATTTGATAAACCTGAAATCCCATATAAGAAGCAAAAGCAAGAAAGATTCGAATTGCTTCTATCCTTGCTACAGGAGCAAATTACATTCCATAGAGCATGGTCTGTAATGGCAATGTATAGCCTCATCTTCATACACCATAGGTCATATTCTCCCTTCTTGATGACAGGAATCCTCATTGAGGTGATGGAAGGTGGTGGAACAGAATCAGTCAACATCTTTAAGTTTTAGGGTTTCTTCTTAGTCAGAGTTTCCACACAAGCTCTAATACCACTTGTTAGATCGATATACTCTGACCAAACTAACTTAAATAGCTTGTTAAGGTTTAACAACCTCGGATAAATCCTAAGTTATTAACAATGAAACACTGAGCAAACTCTATTAAGTATGTGGAATTTACTTAACAAAGCTAAGAAGAATAACTTTAACTTTAAACGATTTTATTAATAACTCTAACTCGCTTATTATGCGACTCTTTAACAACTCTAATAATATCGAACTTCTAAAACTCTAATAAAATCACGTACATCTAATATCAATCTAGGGGTCCTTTTATAGGCTCAAGGATAACCCTAAACGATTTACAATTCTTATCCTTGTACGTCAAGTAAACAATACTTAGAAAGTTCTAGATAAACATTACTTTATATCTTTAATCTAATATAACCGACTTATAATCTTTGCAGTACTTTGATGATAAGCAGTACTTTGACTTTTACTTAGCAGTACTTTGACTTCTTGCAGTAATTTATCTTTCTGCAGTACTTTGTTAATCTTCAGTACTTTAATCTTTTGTATCCCAACAATATGTATTACTTAAATCATAAAATCACTTATACTTGTTTTAGTGTTTTATGTGAAAATGTGAATATGTTAGAAACTATTAGTTCAAACCATTTACGTATTTTATTTGTTTCGTTAATATGATTTTACGTTTGTCATCGACAAAATATTAGAAGATCGTAAAATATAAATAAACGTTTTTACGGCTTATTTGTATTAACAAGTTGGACAAGTGAGGAAGGTTTTAAAAGAGTGTTTGGTACAAGGAAAAAAAAATGTTGTATGATGTAATTTATGTGTTCTCGCTTTCTAGGACAATAACCAAACTTAAAACAATGATGTGAACTAACTTTCTCATGCAGGGGGATAACATTTAGAAGTTATCAAATTTTCACCGTTTTCACTTTTTAGTGAAAATCACTAGCCCCTATTGGAAATACATGCTCCCGTATGTTTATATGTGTGTTATTGCTTGTTTCTAACTAGAAATAACTATCTCCATATGTTTTAAGAATAATTTCAAGATTCGGAAAAGTCCCCGAGGGTTAAAAAAATACCTCTGTCATCATTTCTACACAGCACGGATTTGACAGACCCAAAAAATTGGTTCCGTCCGTTTTAAATTTGGTGCCACCATTTCTTACTACCGGACCAGATGGAACCAAAATTTGGGTTATGTCCGTGTAAAATTTTGGTGCCGTGGGACTTGCAGGTAAGTTGCAGAATTTTACTAAATCTCGCAATCTAAATTACCAAATTTTGTTTCTAGGATAGTTTTTCCTACTTTTCATTTATATTAGAACTAGTTTAACTTACTTAGATTAATAGGATATCCATTTCCTACCAAAATTTAAAAATTCTCAAAATCCACCCAAGGAACCCTTTTTTATAAAGGAAGGAACCCTATTTTTAGTTCCTTGAAATCCGTGGATGATCTGATCTTTAATATTTTGCAATGATTGAAGCCCATTTATTACATATCTTGCTCATTTTACTCAACACTACTTGTATGGATTGAATTAGGGAGGAGATTTGACATGTATTTAAACTCTTCCAAATCATTAGGAACCACTTCACTTGTATGGCTTAACATCAAATCAAACACAATTCTCCATAATCTCATGATCCTATAATTTCTTCCTTCTTCTCTTAGAATAAGCTTAATCAAAAATGACAAAGTTATCCACATCATCACCATCAACCAAACCTCTCAAGAAAATCGTAAGAATTAGTGTAAGACCTTGTTGCTTCATCAACCTTAGTTCCTCCTCCGAATCATCACCACTAAACATTTCATCTCTAATAAGATATGAAAACTTCCCCACTCTAAGTACTCTAACTCCACCAACAAAATTACCTATTATCATCACAACTCCACCACCTACTAAAACACCAATTGTCACCTCTCCGCCACCGGCTCCAATAAAATCATCAAAAACACCATCACTACCAAAATCTCCAAAGCTTGTACCTATACAACTCTTCTCAACTCAACCAACATCTTCAAATCCATTCTTAGATGACTTAGAAGACCTACCTCCTAGGCCCACAAATCCACCACCACTTCCATCATTCAGAACCATTGAGCGCATAGCTCATGAACCACCAAGAGCATCATTTGAACCTAATGCCCCTTTGGAGCCTAGACCTTATCTCTTCCACCCAATCCACTATGAAATTCATGGGCCATTATATGGAGACCATGCTCTACCACATACATTCTTTTCTTCTCATATTGATGACATTGATGAGTCAATGTGGAAAGACCACCCACAATCTCAAGTAGAGATACAAGCTCATCTAGAAAACTTCCATGCCTTTTCAAATATGGTGGATTCTCATCTAAATGAGGCTTTGCAAATGCAAAATGCTTTACTTTCCTCCCTCATTACTCTATCAAATACCAACAACACTTCCACCAATATTCCACCACCTAATACTGATCCTACTCTCCTACCTCGATATGGTTGCTCCTATTGTGAGCGCACCACCCATCTTAGTGAAAGGACCCGAATCATGGTCCACGAATTACAAGATGAGATGAGGTTCATCCTCAATCATATCCTTGAGTGTATTAACGCTCTTTCTCATCCTCCTCCTTAATAGGATGGTTCTTGCTTTATTTTTAGGACTTTTTAATTTGTAAGTTATTTTTTTCTAGGATTTTTGTTATTTAAGTTATTTTTCTAACTTTTAGGATTTTTTTATGTATCAACATCTCCGTTTTGTTCCATTTTATGACTTCTAAGTCATAAAAAATTTAACTAGTGAATGATATTTATTATATTGTTGTTGGTAATTACTTGACGGTTGGAATTACTTATATACTTGTGATGATGAATGTTACTAACATTTCTTTTGTAGCTTTTCATAATTCATGTATCTTTCTCTTGGCACCCAATTAAGTGGGAGCATTGGCCAAGGGGGAGAATTTGGCTCGGGCTCATTGCATTTTCCGCCTCGCCTTTTCTTTTTGTTTCAACAAAAAGGGGAGAATATTATTAAACTTGACCATTGACTTTCAATAAGTCAACAACATGCTTTGACTTTCAAAAGTCAAAATTGTAGAAAACCAAATATTGGATAAACTAGTTATAAGATAAAATAATCTTTTGATTGTCAAACTTTATCTAACTAACTATTTCTTTCAAGTTCAAAATAATCTAATATTTTTATAATTCTTGTACATCTTTACATCTTTGATAAAAATAAAAATTATGTTTTGTCCTCAACATAAAGGGGGAGATTGTTAATACAAATATCGTCCTAAAAACGTTATTTATATTTTATGATCTTTACCTTGTTTTGTTAACGACAAAAGTAAATTTCATTTTTGTAAAGTATAAAGCTTGCCAAGATTAATAGACATTAAAACAGGCTTTTCTTAAATAAAGTTTTCATCACTTAAGCATTTACATATTATCACATTTATGTATTAATTAACATTGATATCCTTATAAACTATAATGTGCATCAACATTTTTAGAACAAGTATGTTTAGTTTCTTAAACATAACATTACATAAGTATTTACTTATATAACATATTAATCCTAAAAATAGAAAACAACTTATTACATCATGGCTTGCATCGCATTTGAAATCTTTAGAAGATTTCATTGAATATTTTGTTTAGATATTCACTCATCATATCTTACATAATCTTGGAGAGATTTAGGTGATCTTGGAAAGATTTTTTGTGATCTTGTTAGGACCGAAAATATACAAGATTTATGTGGTTTTGGGTGGTCTAGGTTGGTGGAAGAAGATGAATACCTTCATCCTTTTTAGTGAGAGAAAGTAGAGAGAGGGAGGATAAACAAAGGAAACTTTTATTGATGAAACAAAGAACACACTAACCTAATGATTCACCTCACCCCTCATGGAGAGTCATGAGGGGTATTTATAGGCTCAACAAAGCATAACTTTTCCACTTAAACGATACTAGTCCCTATGGGCAAAGTATACTATGCATCTAGTCCAATTCACGTAAGTGACGTTATCTTTATAAAAAAGCATGGCTAACAATCTCCCTTCAAGATATCATCACACGTGAATGGTTACAATGAGACCTATAAATACAAAACAAAGTAAATTACAATAGTAATGAACAATGTTGACTTTGTTGAAGCGCATAGTCTCTGTAGTCTAGATACTGAGGCAAACTTGAAGTTCTCCCTTCCGAAGATCTCGGCATTTGATCTTTGGCGCTGACGGCACAAATCCTTGTAGCTCTGAACTTCAACCGTAACGGTCTAGTTAGGTTATTACTCCCTCCTAACTAGTGAGCCTTTTTTCATTTTCTGCTCCCTCCTGAACCGACAACACTCTTCCAACACGCATCGGAGAAAGTAGACTCTTGATTGTAGCACAATGGTTGTCGTTCTGGGAACACCGTATCAACATAACTCACTTAGTATTGCATCCAAGTTGGTAAAAATCCCCGATGTACACACACTACTTCTCCTTTTTTGGTCTTAAGCACAATTCCCTTCGACAATCCAATTACAGAAGATGAAATACCAATTTCTCCCTCCTAATTGTTGCGAGCTATCGGAATCATCATAATGTTGCGTACATGTCGTATTACCTTTTTCTTGATGCAATATTAAACCTTAACTTGATCAAAATTTCCGTGAGAATATGTCGCAAAAATACTCTCAATAATTCTCTCAAACCAACCTTAAATCGAACCTCCTTTGAATTCACCGGCTAATTGTAATGACCACATATGGAGAAAACCTGATACGACCAACTTGAAAAGGAAGTAAACATCCCAACTTTGTGACTTACTGCTTGTTCTAAATTTTTGAACAATCCACAACGCCGTGTGACACTGAGCACTACAACGTAACTCCTTAAAGTGATGGTTACACACTGTGAGCAGTACAACGTAACTCCTTACATCAGTTATGACCAGATTGTCAATTCATAATCACTTAAAGTGACAGTAATACCCCCAACAAGTTATCTTGAGACATGCATCCAACCAACCAACGTATCATAGATAAAGAAGATCACCCATGAAACGTCACTTCAATTTCGTATCAATAATACCGTACAAAAACCCTGTAGTTATTTTTTCAAATTTTCGTTCAAGCCGTGAATTATGTATCCCTCCGTGAAAATTTATCATACCAAAAATACCATTCTTAGTCCATGTAAAATCAATAATTTATCCAAAAGGTAAATTTCGGATAGCATTATGTTTACAATTTTACCGAACCATAATACCCTAGAGAATTCAGTCCATAAGCGAGATAATCACAAGGCCCAAGTCCATTGAGTGAAGCCCACGTCCAATTCAGAAAAAACCAAACCTGATCCAGCAGCCCATGAGTCAACTGTAGAAGCCACACTTTCATTTTGTATCTGGGTGTTAATGTATTACTATATAACTTGACACACTTTTGTCTTAAACCCAAAACACAAAACGTATAATGTACGCCTACAACATAAGACGTTTTCTCTACCACATAACCCTAAATCTGCTTAACAAGAGTGCCTACTGTGGAAAACTAGAAGGGGAGGGTTGAATAGTTTTACCAATTAAAAATTCCTTTTAAACTATTTAGATCGACTTATGTCAATCTATTTGGTTGTGTGTGTTGGATGTTGATAAACAAGCATATATAAAGATATGTATTGAAAAGATAAGAGTAAGAAGCACAAAACCACAACGCGAGTATTTATAGTGGTTCGGCTACAAGGACACCTTCCTTGCCCTACTCCACTCCCCGAGTCACCTACTCGAGAGTTCGTAAACACTACACCAATCTCCTTATGGCGGAGAAGCCTTCACAACGTCGCCTACCCTTTTTCCGGTGCTAGGCTAACCACCGGGTTCTTTCACTCCAAGGTGAACCAAACCTACACAACGTCGCCTACCCTTTATAAGGTACTAGGCTAAGTACCTAGTTCTTTCACACCAAGGTAAACTATACCTTCACAACGTCGCCTACCCTTTATTCGGTACTAGGCTAAGCACCTTGTAGGACCTTAGTTTTATCAACCTTATCACTTTACCAAGCAAACCCAACACGTATACAAGTATACCCACGTGAAACAAACACAAACAAAGCTTAGAAATAAGATGAGAAAGATGGTGACTTGAAGATATAAATTCGTGTATGATGTGAGATAAAGATAAACACAAGATGTTGTATATTCCAAAGGAAAAACACACACACACACTTTCAACACCCCTCAAATGACCATTTGAGGGTATTTATAATACAAGACACATGTTGCCCTAAAGGCTTTCCATGGGCTTGGCTTGGGCTTCGTGGACTTGGATTGGATTACATATAATAGAAGGCTAGCTTAACATAACTATTAGCCATTTAGCTTAGCCCAATCCACGAGCCCGTTGACTATTCTATCACGATATCTAACACACGTTACAAAGTTACTAAATGTGAATGACCATCACTTTTAATAAAACTATTAAGGCTAACAATCTCCCCCTAAGGGGTGGTCATTCAAACGATGCTCCACTTGATTAGGTCTCTACTTTTCTTGAGCAAGAACTTTGTGTGTAGATATTGAATAGTCTTGATTCTTTGTTCCTTCATGCTTTGTGATCAGATAATGTGGTAGTCTGCCATTGTCAACTTCGTTGGTTAGGTGTCTCCACGTCATTCTCCATTTCTTTCTCCACCATGCTCACACTTCTATTTTTCTTTTGGTTACCAATGATGTAGTTCTGGAGTCTTTAAACTTTGTAGATTCTTTGACATTGACGAAGAATCATCTCCTTTGATTATGATGAGAACTTTCATGTGTTGTTGGTATGAGCATGTGGCAAGTCTCGCACGATCCATCCGCTCCGGAGCTTCCATAAGAAGAAAACATAAAACATTGTTGGTAATAAGCGGATTCCGCACTTACAAGTTTGAATTTCGAGGGTGTTAACGGCATAGTGTGAAAACACGTCTCTAATTCTCACAGGCCGTTCTGAACCGGAGTCCCACAAGTGAGATAACGCGATATACCAAGTACATCTACAGTTCGGATGAGTCGTTGAGGTACACCAAGCATCACCCCACGATCGTAGACCGTTTGAGACACACTAAGCGTAATCCACGGAGAATTACCGAAGTGACTGCTTTGTCGGTGCTTGATGTTGACCACGGCGGAGTTTCCATTCAATCATCAAGATCACGTAGTGAAACTTCTCATAAATGTTCGGCAAATTGCTAAGATCTGCGTGGGACTCTATAATATATCACTTGTGTCCTTATTGATGAACAACAAGCGATGTCATGTCATGTGTTCCTATGAGATCTTTTGATGAATCTCGTGGCTCTAGACTCAATAGTGCATTTTGGTTTTCTGAGCGAGACTAGGAGAGGGTCTCCTTCTTCAATACCAACGATCTCTAAGAGAAAGTCAATAGATTATGTAGGGTTCCCAGTGAGAATGAAACAAATCCTTTTGAGAGGAATTGAGTGGCTAGGAGGTTTAGTGCGGTCGTCCTTTGGGTCCATGACGTCTTTGTCTTCAATACCGGTGTCATCTAGTGACAACCAAGTAGCATATGTATTGAACCCGGTTTACGCCCTAAGGTTGAATATGGAGGGCTATTTCTTTTCACCCTTTTCAATACATTTCTTTTAATTCTTCAACCCCTTCTTTCTCCTTTCTCACATTACTCCTTTTTCAATCATACCTAAGGACTTCTAGTTCTAACTATTGGTGGTGTCCTTGGGTAGATCCTCCGACTCTGGCGGATCATAGGACGGATTTCCTATCCTTAGTCACCTTATAACTCCATGACCGTCCTATTGTTGCCATAAAACCATTTTCTTTGAAAATCTCTCGAGTGTTTATGATAGAAAACATGTTTGAAACACTCAGTGAGTTTTATATTTTCGAAACACTCCCCTTCACATGTGCTCATAAGTTTTGAAAACGCACATAGAGGTAGAGTTCGCACTTTTGAATTGATCGACTTTAAATGAACAAGACCGATTCGAGACACGTTTACATCACTAGAGAACTAGCTTGAAATTATTACCCATCCTGGTCAAGTCCATAGAAAGTTTCTCGAGATGGTACATAATTGCTCGTCAATTCATTGGTTCCGTCTGAGTCGAGCTCATTATGAGATTCAAACCACGATCATTAAACATTTTGATCACATTTTAATCACGTCTCCTCCCCCTAAAAAATAGCATATTCGTGATATTTTTGATATCATCGGATTAAACAACATTTTAGAATCTTTTGGGGAGACAAACGGATTTGATTTAAGCATGTTGGAACATTTTGTTTTTATACTCCCCCTTTAATAAAGAATAATCAATTAAAGGGTTTTAGAGGGAGTTATCTTGAGCACAAAATATTTTGAAAGATTTTGAAAAAATCTTTTTGAACAATCTTGAAAAGGTGCTCAAGATGATGATGATTTCTCACCATTTTTAAATGTAGTGCACTGAAGTGTACACCTCATTTTTCGATCAAAGCACGAGTTTTGATTTGAAAATAATCAAAAGTCATCATTTCGGTCCGGGTTTCGTACTGATGTATACGAAAGCCATTTTATTAAGAAATTTTGAGAAACGACATGTTTTAGAAAAACATATTAAAGAACTCTCGCTCAAGCATCTGTACATGCCCGTATCATTGTTGAATGACATTTCTAGAAACGTACAGAATATCGATTATACGAGAGACATGTCGTAGAAGAATATTTTTGGATTTTTGATTTTATATTGTTTTTGTATTTTTTGAAAGTTTTATATTTTTATATTTTGCTTTTGTTGGTTTTTCAAATTTTGTATTTTGTTTTTCAAAAATATTTACAAATGAAGCTTTTGGAAAATCATTTTCAAGAAGATTCGAGAAGACGTTCTAACTCCTCGGGGTTAGGCTTCGCATTCCAATTCGTCGAACTAAATACTCAAACCTTTCTTTTGGAAGGGCTTTTGTTAATAGATCGGCGAGTTGGTAATCGATCTTCACGAAGAATAATTCAACAAGTACCATTTTCGATGTACTCTTTGATGAAATGATAGCGGACACGGATATGCTTAGTCTTTGAGTGATGAGCAGATTGCATGATATGGCTATGGCACTTTTCGAGTCACAATACATAGGTATTTTATCGAAAGTAAAGCCATAATCGT
Organism: Chrysanthemum lavandulifolium; assembly: GCA_022545495.1. Classification (NCBI taxonomy): domain Eukaryota; kingdom Viridiplantae; phylum Streptophyta; class Magnoliopsida; order Asterales; family Asteraceae; genus Chrysanthemum; species Chrysanthemum lavandulifolium. The sequence goes on along the minus strand of JAHFWF010000025.1, from coordinate 388,221 downwards.
GAGTTGTGTTCTCATCCATAGAACTTGAGCACAACACGCAGATGGAGACACATACTCGCCTTCGCGGTTGATAGTGCAAGGCAATCTTGTTTCTTTGAAGATCATCTTACTAGCTTTTCACCCAAAATTGTGCTCCTCCGGATGTACTTTTGTAACTTGATCACCGCGTGGTCCGCATCCGAAAAGGCAATTAGATCAAATCCGGTTCCTTCGGATACCAAAGTCCCATGTGAATGGATGTCTTCGGTGCCGAAGATCTGTTTAACCTCTTTGAGGTGCGATTCGGTAGGCTTTGCTCGAAACCGTGCTAATAAGCAAATAGCAAAATGAATATCCGGTCGACTAGCAAGAAGATCCATGAGAGAACCAATCATGCTCGATATTTCTTGGATCAATAGGTTTCCCAAACAAATCGGCTCCAATTTTGGTGAAGTTACCATTGGTGTTCGACCGAGTCACAATTGTCCATACCATGATTTTTCAAAATCTCGGTGGTGTATTTCGCTTGATTTATAAAAATTCCACGAGGGGTGATGTATTTGTAAACCAAGAAAGAATTTTAGTTCCCCATCATGGACATTTCAAATTTGCTTTTCATGAGATTTTCAAAATGTTTTGAAAGATTCGGATTAGTGGACCCAAAATGATGTCGTCCACATAAATCGAACAATCAAAATGTCATTTTGCATTTTGTGTAAACAAGGTAGGATCAACTGTTCCTTTGGTGAAATAGTTTTGGATAAGGAAAGAGGACGATTCGTCATACCACGCTCTCGAGCTTGTTTTAAACCATATATAGCCTTTTGAGTTTGTAGACGTAGTCCGGATGTTCCATGTCGATGAAGCCTTGGTGACTCACGTACACTTCTTCTTTCGAGTTCCATTCAAGAACGCGGTCTTAATGTCCATCGATAAACCGTGATGTTTTGTGAGTGCATAGGCCAAGAATATCTGATCGCTTCAAGTCTAGCTACCGGGCGAATGGCTCTTCAAAGTCTATTCCTCTTCCCTGTGCAGTATCCTTTGGCCACAAGGCGAGCTTTGTTGCAATTACGTCATTTCTTCATCCCGTTTGTTCTTCCATAACCATTTAAGATCGATGACGCGAATGTCAATGGGTCTTGGAACCTTTTCCCACGAGTCATGTAGACGGTATTGAAGAAGTTCCTCCTGCATTGCTTCTATCCATGCGGGATCTGCCATTGCCTCACGAATGTTCTTTGGTTCTAGATTGCTAATTGAGCAAAGGTAAATGCACAAGTCGCAATCGGTGGCAAGTTAACTTCTCGTCTGCGAATTGGCCTTGATGGTTCACCAATAACTTGTTCAATTGGATGGTCTTTTGTCCACTTGAGTGGAAGGATACCGTTGGTTATCGTGTGCGAGTTAGATGGTTCTCGTAATCTTGAAGAAGATTCACCGATTCCGTAGCAAGCGGGTTTTCAAATAAGTCTTCATCTAACGTTGCATCGTTCGGTTTTGGTTTTGCTCATCAACTGCTTTGGTAGAACGGGTGCAAGAACTTGAGTAGATGTAGATGATGTTGATGGAGTTGGTGCATTGGTTTCGACCGTTGTAGATGCATCTTCATTGGTGGTGGAGGATGAGTTTGAGCGGGTGCGGTGGAATGATGGTTTGATGCATTTGTCAAGTTCCACCAAAGTATTCATCGAACATTAACTCAAGAAATTCTCCCATTCTTGTTCTTTAGGATTGTCAAACGAAGTTGATTGAGCTCTTTGAGGTACGAGTCCCGAACCGATGTGTCCGTATCAGCCGGTTTAGTGCGGGTTCTAGGCGAGTCTCTCGAAGCCATTTGTGAAAGTTCGTCAAACTTCACATTCATCGTCTCCATGATTTTCTTTAGCCTTCATTATACACCACAGATGCCCTCGAGTTATCTCAATATCCAATGAAGATTCCAATATCACCTTTGCTTTCGGTTTCCAAGATCTTCTCTCATTCGTAGGATAGCATAAAGCGCCAAACACGTGTAAGTAAGAGATATCTGGTTTTTGTTGTTCACAAGCTCATATGGGGTTTTATTGAATCTTGGATGGATAAGGGATCGGTTCGAGTGAAACAAGCGTTGTAACAAAGATCGACCCATAGAAATAACGGTGCACAAGAATAAATTAGCATTGTGCGGCGGCTTCCACAAGAGTTCTATTTCTTCTTTCAACTACCCCATTCTGCTGTGGAGTTCTAACGGTGATGTCGATGAGTAATTCCAACATCTTCAAAATAAGCTCTTAACTCCCGATTAGTGAATTACGTGCCGTTATGCATTCTTACAACTCTTCTGGAGCTTGAAGAAGCACTTGAATGCGTTTGAGAAGGTGATGATGATGCACGGTGCTTCGCCTTTTGATCTCATAAACTTAACCCATGTATATCTCGAATAATCATCGGCGATAACAAGAATATACTTTTTCCCATTAATGCTTTCAACTCTCATTGGGCCACATAAGTCCATGTGCAACATATGCAACTTTGCTTCCGAACTAGGTACGGTTTTGGGTTTATATGATGCTCTTTTGCTTTTTGTTCGCATGATGGACATTGGTGTATTTGAATTTTGGAAGTCCGTTGACGATGTTGTCTTTGGCAATTTTGTTGATGGTGTCGAAATTGAGATGGGATAACCGTCTGTGCCACAACCAGGACTATGTTCCGGATGCTCGTGTCATAAGACATATTGGTGATGAAGAGGCCATTTGATTGATGTCGATAGCATACAATTTTGTATCACGATTCCCGCCAAGAGATCGGTGCCATCCAAGTTTCTAACGAAGCAAGCATTTTCCTAAAAGCAACCTCTAAATCGCATCACGTAATCGCCTGATCGAGAACAAATTGTGTCCCAACCCTTCGACATAGTAAACCCGAGTGATCAAATAATTTCCAAAGGTAGATCTCCATAACCCATGATAGCTGCTACATGATCATTTCAAACGTCACGGTTCCCATGAATTTCGATTTAAATTGATCGCCACTTGATTCGATCATGTGCTTGGAGCAACCCGAGTCGGCGATCCAAAGACAAATTTCGATAACACGCCGATTCTGAGAAAAAGAATATTGTGGAAACCGTTTTGATTTTGGTTCCTTTGGGTTGGGGTAAAATCCTTATCACACTCGAGAGGTTTTCTGAGGAATTCGGTTTATCATTCATTGTACCGCTCGAGTGTGAAAGTTCTACCGTGGGTTTCCAAATATCATCCCTAAAGTATACATGTTGGTTCTTGTCGGTGAGTGTAAAGCCTAAGTTTTGCAACTAGTCTTCCTACTCGTTTAGCGTAATTACTTTTGGGACGTTCTTCTTAACAGCTTATCATTCACATTCTTAGAAACACATTCATCTTGATCATTTAAATATTTCTTGCAAGTTAAACAAAGAGATTCAACACATTCATTAGACTTAGCAAGTTTCACGATTCATACATTCGGATGAAATGTCTTTCTTATTCAAAGGTCAGAAATTCCTAGGGTGTTCTTCTACTTTCTTCTCTTTATTCAAGCTACTACTCCTAGAGGCGATCGAGACTCTATTGTTCCTTGTATTGCTCTTAGGCTTTAGTCTGCTTTGCTCCTAGAGGTGCTTTCTAGTCTGTAGAAGGTGAGGCACACGCATTAGGATTCACATTTTTATGAAGGAGGTAGTTTCACTATCCTAGTCTCTTTAGATGTGGAGGCGAGGCGCATTAGTGGTACTCATCTTAAAAGGCCGGTGCTAAAACTTTAGGATTCTCAATAACCGCTTTCCCTTTATCAACATTTTGTTTAGGCACGACAATGTGGAGTATTGGTTTTGATGAAACATTTTTCTCATTGACTTTTGGAGGAGGCAAAGAAATGAGACATTTTGGTTTTGAAACCGGTTTGAGAACATTTGCTTTCTCCATGATCAATGGTTTTGTAATCACGTTTCCATCGCCTTTCCTTTTGACTTTCCAATGAGCCCTCAAAAGATCATTTTAGCTTTCATGTCATTGTAGGCACGCTCATATGACAATTTGTCATACTTACATTCCTCGGTTTTTCGATCAAGTTGTTTAAAATATGAGATATTTTCTTTTCAAGTTTCATAAGAGCTTTTCATATTTTGAAACAATTTGGAGGTCTCATCCTGAGTCTTTCATGATCTTCAACGAATATGTTTGCAAAATGATGGACATAATATCGTTGGTCGAACATCTTGGAGAGAGTCATTAAACTTTTCCAAAACTTTGATGTGTTCAACACTTTCATTAGCTTGCTTTACCGGGATTTATGGTCCTTGACAAAGTCGATTGTTTCTTTAAAAACGCTTGTTCAAAATGAATTACCCTTGCACCGATGTTATTCGGTGAGGGCAATTTGAGTTTCAAAAACTTTTTCTGCTCATTATCAAAACTATTAAACGGATGTCTCTAATATTGGTTTTAGTTTTAACGATCTCTTGAAGATCTGCAATTCTAGTTTTCACATTTTCCAAAATACTTCTCGCATCACTTGTGTTAAAAGGATTGTTTGAAGACATTTGTTCAATGTTCGAAAGAGATTTGGAGACAACAAGCGGTTTTGAAACCGATTTTGAAACCGGTGTTGACACTTTGTTTGAAACACTTTGTGTGGTGGAAAACTTTGATTGTCCTTTTGAGAAACAAAAGGAAGAACATTAATTTGGTTCCATTTGTTATAATCAATCGGTTTGATTTCGGATGTTTTGTTTCATTTTAGATCTACTCTCCTCGAGATAGTTCCAATGTTTCAAGAGAATCATGCACAATTATAGGTTCATGCAAAGGTTTTCCATTGTTCAACACATTCCGTTCTTTTTGAGCTTTCTTGAGGAAACAAGGAGGTGAGTTACCAAGAGCCATTTTTGCAAGTATGAAAATCGGATTTACTTGATTAGAAAGCATCTTGATTGTCTTAGCGGAATGACCCGTTGTAAGAAGTAAATTGTCCAATTTTTGATCGTTTCGCTTTTATCCGAATCTCATCAAGAAGAGAATCTTCTCGTTTTGCAAAATCGATTATCAACTTCTTCTTCTTTTTCAAGATCGAATATGTTGCTTTTTGTTTTGAAAGTTGGTCATTTAGTTCGAAATTTCCTTGTTTAAAGATTTGATTTTCAAATTGATTCACATCAAGTGTGTCATACTTGAGTTGCAAATCTTTTCTCTTAAAACAGAATCTCGATAACCAATTTCTAATTCGACATTTTGTTTGTATGAAATTCATAGGCTTTGGCATGCTCCTTGTAACTCTCAAGCTCGGCGATCAATTTAGCATTCGCGGCCTTAACCCGCGATTGACCGTTCTAACTTTCTCAACTTCAATGCCACATTGATTGATTAATGATTCAACATAAGCACGTGTTTCCTCATCGGTCTCGATTATTTTGTGCCACACGGCCTCCACTAGGATCCACATCCGGAGTTTGAGTTAGTATTGCTACAACTCGGATTATCCGGTATGTATCATAAGTAGGTCTTGGCGTCACGAGAATCTTGTTCGTCATGAGTAAACACATCAAATATGACATTGTTATAACATGGATCAATGATTGGTACCTCGGATACGGTATTGGCGTCATAGGCGGGAGGTGAGTCGACTCGGTGTCGTGCTTAGCTTCACGAAGATTTGCCATGAAGATGCAGTTCGCATTAATTTCCTCGAGGTCTTCCAAATCATCCATAAGAGCCATAAAGTCATGTTCCTCGGACTCAACCGAAATCCAAGCGTTCCTTTTGTACCAACAGATGGTTTTGAAGATACTCAAGATCGTTCTTGTTCGGCTTAGAAGGACAATTCCTTGCCATGTGACCCATTCCTTGTGAGTTATAACACTTAATCGATTACCCCGATTCACATTTCCATGATTCCCAACGATTGGGCGCAACATTCCGATTCGATTACCAGTGCTCTATTCCCAACATTCATCTCATCGATTACCACGATTCGGAACCGCTTTGATTACCCATGCGAAATCCAAGAGCATATCCATGCGATTCCCAATAACTCCAACCATTTGTCCTTGATTACCCATATTCACACCCGGTGTGCAATTTGCTGTTGCGAGTGTTTGATGATATCCTTTGGTTGTTGTTAGTAGGTGTGGAATAGCGACCTTTGATTACTTGACCCAAGAGAGAAATTATTTGGGACATAGGGTCTTGAGATCGGTGATTTCTTGTTCTGGTATTGTTGATCTGGATAGAATTGTTGTTGTGGTGCAAGTTGTTGTTGTTGGAAGATGATGAAGCTTGTTGTTGTGTATTCACCAAGATAGAGTCTTAGCAATGAGTGCCAATGGATCATGATTCTTTGCCAATCTTTCTTTCCCGACTTCATTCACTTCATTTTGGTTTTGTTTGAAAAATCATTGATTGATCAAAGTTCACCGATGAAGGTCTTTTCTTTGGTTGACAATAGTGACATATCGTCCCCATTCTTACGGAAGATTATTCAGAACTTGATGTTTTGAGCGATAGTTACGGGTGTCGACTTGTTTCGATTAGCTCATTCATCAAAGTGCAAAACCTTCCATAGTAGGATTCAATGGATTATCCCGGTGTAGATGTGAACTTTTCCCATTCGATTAGCAATTTGTTCTCCATGTCTTGATGACCAATTTACATTCCATGACAAAGTCGTCTAACACGTTCCCACATCTCGAAAGCGGTTTCACAACTGCTCTACGCAAAGAAAGATGTCTATTGGTAAACCTAGTTGGATAATATGAATTGCCATGTCATCTCGCTTCGACTTGTTTCGATCCTCTGCGGTGTATTGATTCGTATTGAAGGCGAGAAGATGGTGCGGTGGGAGGTGTTGCATCGAGTTTCGGGTTCATTAACTTGTCGAGGCTTGAAGGGTCCATCTGAATTGATTTAATCATGAGTTTGCCATTAGGTTTGGTCTTTATGTAGCGGACATTCGACTTGTCCATTGAAGATAACCACCTTTTGCCAACATAGGAGGTCGGTTTTCGGCACCGGCTGCATGAATGTCTTGTTGAGTAGCCATTGATGAAGGTATGATATGATAAAGTTGATGTAGGATTGATTCAACGATAAAGGAGTTGTGGTTGATGAAGATTAAGCTCGATTGAGGTGTTTAGAAAGTCGTGCTCAGAAACTCGGTTCTTAAAAATTTTCGCCAAAATTTGAAATTCACTATAAAATCGATTCTAAGGTCGTATGAAAATTTGAGTTATGAGAATTTTGACGCAAAATTTGACCGAAAAATTTGAATTTAGGCCAAAAATTTGAATTTTGACCAAAATTTTCACAGTTAAACCAAAATTTGAATCTCGCGTAAAATTGAGCGTTTAGTCTCCTCAAAAGTTAATTTTACTCAAGTTTTCCTCAAAAACCTTTATTTTTCCCGCCAAAATTGAGCAACAACTTTTTTTTTTTTTTAACAAAACCTTTATGCGTAGAAAGAGCTTAGGCGTAGAAACACAAGTTCTGAGTAGAAACTTAGGCGTAGGATCTTATCGTGGGATCTTAGGCGTAGGATTCCTTAGGCGTAGGATCTTATCGTGGGATCTTATCGTAGGATCATAGTTACAGTACAAAAAGTTAAGCGTAAGATTTAGCTTATGCGTAAGAAAAACTTAGGCGTAAGAAAAATGCTTATGCGTAAAGTATTCTACGCGAAGTCGAAACTTATGCGTAAGATTAGGGTTTGCCCAAAATCCTTTACACTATCACGATGTAAGAGATATCCAAAGTCGAAGTGTTCCACACACTTATCCAAGTGAGGAAGCACGAGTCACCGTTATAGCACGAAGATTCTTCACCAAAAGTTACGAGTAGAAAACTATGCGTAGTTGACTTTCTTACTAGTAGAACTAGGGTTTTGACCTACTGTAAAAATTTCCAATGATTCAAACAATTTCGCTTGCACGGATATCCTTAATAACACTCGAATAACCAAAAATGTTGACCTTTTCACCCAAAGTGCTTAGAAAAGTTACGAGTAGAAATGACCAAAGAACCAAAAGCGAGCTCAAAACTTAACCAAAACGTAAAGCTTGAACTTTTGCAAAAAGCTGAAACTTTAGCACCAAATAAACCTTAAACCACAAGAATCTTGAATTTTGAGTGCAAAATTAAAGCTTTAAGCTTTTCAAATATGTAAACGTGAGTACCAAAACTTAACGCAGTAACCCTTCAAAACAAACACAAACACTCCTAAACCATTGTTAGGCGATTGATACCAATTGTAGGACCTTAGTTTTATCAACCTTATCACTTTACCAAGCAAACCCAACACGTATACAAGTATACCCACGTGAAACAAACACAAACAAAGCTTAGAAATAAGATGAGAAAGATGGTGACTTGATGTTATATTCGTGTATGTGATGATAAGATATGCAAACAATAAGTTGTATATTGCAAAGGAAAAACACACACACACACTTTCACACACCCTCAAATGACCATTTGAGGGTATTTATAATACAAGACACATGTTGCCCTAAAGGCTTTCCATGGGCTTGGCTTGGGCTTCGTGGACTTGGATTGGATTACATATAATAGAAGGCTAGCTTAACATAACTATTAGCCATTTAGCTTAGCCCAATCCACGAGCCCGTTGACTATTCTATCACGATATCTAACACACGTTACAAAGTTACTAAATGTGAATGACCATCACTTTTAATAAAACTATTAAGGCTAACACACCTAGTTCCATTGCAATAGAGGAACTACTACCACACTACACCAACGACTAATCCCAAAGGAGATCTACTCCTTTACAACATCATCAAGGACATCAATATCCTTGGATCTAATGCTAGTCTATCTAGTACATCGAAACACACCATATCGAATGTACATCTAAGGCACCTTTCACTAATGCCTTTGACTAGATCTACAAGACACCTTTCACTAATGTCTTGTGTCTTCACTTCGAAGCACCTTTCACTAATGCTTCAAGTCTTGACTTCTAAGCACCTTTCGGCTTCTTGTCTTGACTTCTAAGCACCTACCACAAGTGCTTATCCTATAGACGATAGATACCCTTCACTAATATCTTCATCTTGACACTTGAGACATCTTTCACTAGTGTCTTCAACACTACACTTCTTTGAAGAAAGAAAGAGATCATCAACAAGAGGACTTCAATAGCCTTGATGATGAGGAAGCATGGCAACTCATGGACTTGAGCTTGCTCGACTTCAAAGGTGGTGATCTTGCCTTTAAGAGGAACCTAGAAGAACACACAAAATCAAAACTACAAACATAGATCTCTTGGATCTAAGGTTAGTGAGATTTAACTTAGGGGACAAAGTGTATTGGAAAGGGATGAGAAATAATGAAGAAATGGCTCACTATTTATAGAGGAAAAATCCTAATGTTTCCCGGATCCCACGGATCCTTCCACAAGGATCCGTCTAGCGTTAAGCTAGGGATCCGTGGAGCGCCCCTCTTTGCCCATGGGTATTTTGGTTTTGGGTCATGGGTCATGGGTTGAACCATGGATCTTTGGCTAGATACAATGTATCTTTGAGTGCAATGCACTTAGTCACTTGGGTATGGGTTGATCCATGGGTCTTATGGATATTATCCATGTATGATATAAGCATGATGTCATGCAACGGGTTATGGGTCAAGATCCATGGGTTATGGGCTTTGGGTTGTACCCAACTACATTAAGTGTATTTGCCCAATGGGTTGTGATACTTAAGTTTCTACCCATTTATAATACCCAATATACTACATACTAGTTATGTGTATATTTTACCCAAATATGTAAACACTAGTTGTTGTACATATGTATTACTAAATCATAAAATCACTTATACTTGTTTTAGTGTTTTATGTGAAAATGTGAATATGTTAGAAACTATTAGTTCAAACCATTTACGTATTTTATTTGTTTCATTAACATGATTTTATGTTTGTTATCGACAAAACATTAGAATTTCCTAAAATATAAATAAACGTTTTTACGGCTTATTTGTATTAACAATCTCCCCCTTTTTGTTGATGACAAAACATAAAATTATTTTAAGGAAAAGCTAAAATTCATAAACGTTTGAATTTGTAGTTTTTACTTTCTTCTCCCCCTTTTGTTGAAACAAAAAGTGTTTGAAGAAAAGCAACACATCGTTTTTAAGAAAAACATGTGAAAGAAAGAAAAGTAAAATGAAATAGAGAGCAAGTAACGGGAAAGGATCTCGTCGTTACTCCCCCTTGACGAGTCCATCCCTAAGTAAGGGCGTCAAGAAACTAATTCTAATCTAGTTCATTTGCAACTAACTTTTGCAAAAGAAATTACGTCTATGTGACGGGTGTGCTCCCCCTAGATGATTGCAATTTTTGCAACGGGAAGTCATAAAATATAAATATAAGGTTGCAAGTAATTTTGCAACGTATTGTTTTGACACCAAGCTCCCCCTAGCTTTAGGGTGTCAAATTCTTCATGTGTTAATTCAATAACTGCAAAACAAGGTTTAGAAAAACAAGTATAATTCACAATTTCCTGCAAATGTGGTTCAAGTTAGTAGGAAAAACGTTTCCTGTTTCACGGATCCCACGGTTCCCTCTAGTAGGGATCCGTCTAGGCAATCGAGGGATCCTTCGGCCGATGACTAAAATCGAGAAGGTGATATAACAAGTAATGTTATCACATAAATGAGATATGAATACATATGCTCGGAAAAATAACAAGTAGCATGTAATTCCATTTAATAAAACAAGAGTTATGATATACATGACTCTAAAATAAGAAAATAGACAATACATGACTAGGAATTTCTAGACTAGCTAACGTTTGATGCTAGGACACCACTAAAATCTTCTAGCTCAAGTTTTGTTTAGGTTTGATCTCGTCGAAGCGTTCGAGGAGATGATAGAACATGAAACGTTGGTCTTCTCGTACTTCATGTATCAAACTTTCAACATGTTGACAATGATAGCAATCTTTGTCATGGCTAGGTAGTGGTAGTGGAGGAAATGAAATGGCTTGATGCGAAGGATCAAGTGAAGCGGCTTCATGAGCTTCAAGCGATGGAGGATTGGTGGAGGTGCATTTAAGAATGCCTCGACCAAGAATGATGGTGGTGGTAAAGAAGTGTCAACTTCCATATGGTCGGGTGGTTGACTTTGATGATTTCTCATAATCCAAATAGGATTATATGATGGAGATGGCGAAAAGGAAGCGGAGCAAGTGTTGACTCAACACCTTGATTTTGAAACATTATTCCTCTAATGAGGAGAATGTTGTCGTGAAGCGGATGAGACGGCCTAGGAGGAAAGTCCTCTAAATTGTAGAGGTGTGGTGATGATAGTGGGGATGTAAATGAAATAGCTCTAGGAACCAATGGTGATGGTTTAGTGGAGATGATATTGCTTGGCCTAGGAGGTATGGTGGTGTTAGGCATTGGTAGTTTTGTGGGTACTATCCTTTTGGGAATTGGTTTGATTGTATGATGAAGAATTCTATCATTTGTAGGCTTGACGGGAGATGATTCGGTTGAGGAGATTTCGTGTATAACACAAGCCTTTTTCATGGGTGGTTCTTTGGTGGATAAGTTACTACTTGGGGTTTTCCTCATGATGAGATGATTTCAAGAGCTGAAAGTTAGAGTGAGAGTGATGACTATGGAGGTCCTAACAAAGTGGTTTATAAACCAAGAGAATTGGCAAGTGCATTTAAGCCTTAAGCCACTAGGATTCATTGGAATGTGATGATTAACATGCACAAGAGTCAACTTCAGAGGTTGCACCAATCTAGGAACTCATTTAAGATGAGATGGAGTGTTTGAGTTAGGAAGATGAGTTGAAATGATTATTTTAGCAAGATTTGACCTAAAGCGTCATCCGGATCCCACGGTTCCCTCCTCGAGGGATCCGTCTAGGCTAATCCTAGGGATCCGGCTTTCGTGATTATGAAAGAGTGGAAATGGTGTTTCTAAGATCTAAGACCTATAACATCTTGAGTGTTTCAGTCTTCCTAAGTGTCTTAAATGAAGAAGTGCTTAGGTACTTGAAGGTGGTGAGTGTTGTAGCTAATGATTGTCTTTTATGGAAGGATTTGGAATTTTCATGAGTACCAATGAATGAGCAAGGATGACACTAAAGATGAGAGTGTCAATTGAAGCTAAATGATCCTAGAGATCAGGTTGTGACTTAGGATTGTGTTTTGGAAAATATCCTAAAGGTTTTGAGATGGAAAAACTAGGATTTGATCAACTTTGATCAATTTTTGGTGAGGATGATTTATGATCAACTTAGCCATAATCGAAGGATTTCTAAGACTAGATGTGAGGATCAAGTAGAAAAAATGAAGTGTGCGTTTGAGGCGGAAGAGTGATGGATTAAAATGAAACGATAGATCTATAAGCGTCTTATAGTGTGATCTAGATGAGTTATGTGTGAGTAGGAAGGATTTACCTATCTTGATAAAGACTTATCTTGCCTTAAGGCACTATGTTTAGCTTAGTGTGAGGTGTTCTAAGGATATGTTTGAGATATAATGCTTGCAATTGCATTTTCTGTTTGTCGGATCCCACGGTTCCCTAAAGATAGGGATCCGTCTAGTACAACATTTGGGATCCGTCCATCTGCTAGGCAGAACCTTTACTAAAGGTATGCAATGATCATGACAATGCATTATATTCCAAGATTAGTTAAAGGAGTTCTAAAACTAAGATATCAAATGTAAGATGTTTTATTTCATGAAGGAAATAGGAGTACATTGATAAAGCACGAATAGAGTAGAATTGATCCTATTTGAAATACTACTAAATTCCTTGAGTGTTTTCGCTAGAAGGATCATTATGTGATTGATGAGTGTTGGTGGAGTCAAGAATGAAGAAAGTCTTCATGAGAGATATGTTTAGCGGTTCCATCATCTTGTTCACAAATCGTTACAACGGACTTTGAAATTGAGGATGGAAGTGCATAACATTATGGTAGAGACGCGTTAAGAACATTCCATAAGGGATGAGTTTATTCTTGGAGCTTTGAAGATTTGCAATTTTCCTTGCGAAGAAGTAGGCGAGATTGTATGGTTGTTATGTTAGCAAATAGTACAACATGTGAGCATAACAAGCGGGAAGAATTTCTCGATTTCCCCTAAGACTCCAAACATTTCCACGTAGGATGAGTGCAAGAGGCTTGTACTCTTCTCGGATATCCCTTGTAAAGATAATGTTTGGATTGGAGTAATATGGTCGAGGTTTGCATATTATGCGATTTAAATCTTCCGGAGAGGGTATGTGTGAACAATATGAACTATTTTCTTCACGAAAGTTGAAGAGAGAATAAAGAGACCAATATTCGGTGAAAGCACATTGTCCATGATTTGGAATCCGGAGGATGTGAGCAAAATGCCCAAGGGTTAGAGTGAACCTTTGGTTTTTGATATAAAACCAAAGAGATAGAGAGCGATCCTCGTTACGAACGAGTTCGACTTGACGGAAGAATTCCATTATGAACCTAAGACATATCTTCTCATTGATTTCAAGAAGACATTCTAGTCCTATGGCTCGGAAGGAGGTATTGATACCTTCTTGAATTGTAGAGATGTGTCTGTCAATACGCCTTCATGGAAGTGACGGGTTTGAGATTGTTGAACCCACGGACATGATTGCCGGTATGTTGGGCTCAAGAGAGATGTTAGGAGTGTAGACACTAGTGAGTGAAAAATCAAACTCGTATTCATGCGTCATAGTTGAACCTATAGAAGTGATGGGTTAATAAGAGGCGATGTTTATGGCCAACCTATGATTATCTAATGTTTTACTAGATTTTATTAGCAATGGTATTTAACACTTTAACTTACTCAATGTTTTGATTTTCTAGTGGATTTTAGTCTTGCATGAAAACTGTTTTCCGATGTCTGGATCCCACGGTTCCTTTACAAAAGGATCCGGCTAGTATATCTTCCGGATCCGTGGATGTAATGTGAAATAGATTTGATAAAAGCATAGGTTTTACGGTTTTATACCACAGTATGTTTTATCCTACATTTTCTTTTAGCATGCATACATGACCTCTAATGTATCACGAAAAATATAAAACATATAAATCAAAAGAAAAGATAAACACATAATAGTAACCTAGATAAACTAGATTAATAATATTGCATTACAGTACTAAGGATGATACAAAGGATTGGGTATATAACCCCAATATAGATTAACAACACAAAGTAAATGTCTCCGTATGTGAACTTCATCATAGGGAACACAAGTGCGATGAGTGTTAGGGCGATGAGCACGAGTGCAATGTAAACCATGTTGATGACGGATCTTCTTGGTTTCGATTGAGATGAAATGAGGAGGAAGATGAAGTTTTTGAATGAGAGGAAATTTTTGAAATTAGAAGATTTGAAAAAGTGAGGGTTTGATAAAGTGGTCAATGGTGGGAGTTTTTATGGGGAAGGAGGAATTTTTGAAATTCGTGTTTTGTTATATTGGATTAAAAGAAACAAAACATAAGTTTTATATACCACGACTTTATACGAGAAATAAAACACGTATGTGAGAAAAAGACTTCCTAATGAAGCTTCATGTAAAACATGTAATTTGCACAAAAGATAATCATATAAATACCTAACTAGGTATACTTAATTATCAAGCAAAGTAAAAATAAAATCATACCTCTAGCGCACTTAGGAATGTCTTTACAAATGACACAGCAAATGTCACTTAGACTATTCCCGCTCCTTTGCGTTTAAGATACCTTCTTAAGGAAGGTATTCTTGTTACCAAACGACTCCTAAAGCTTGGTGGGTATGAGCTTTGACTAATCAACATGACAAGGAAGATTAGTGCAATTAAATGAATAAGAAAAGTTTTGTTATCAAATCAACATCCAAACATATAGTTTTAAAAGATATGGTGTTTGATTTTATGAAAAACCTTCTTTGTAGTTTTCAATTAACCATGGATCGTATCAAGTTTTTAAAGTACAATATACTTCAAGAAACTTGGTAACGAAGCTCTGATGCCAATTGTGGAAAACTAGAAGGGGGGATTGAATAGTTTTACCAATTAAAACTTCCTTTTAAACTATTTAGATCGACTTATGTCAATCTATTTGGTTGTGTGTGTTGGATGTTGATAAATAAGCATATAAAGATATGTAATGAAAAGATAAGAGTAAGAAGCACAAAACCACAACAGTATTTATAGTGGTTCGGCTACAAGGACACCTTCCTTGCCTACTCCACTCCCGAGTCACCTACTCGAGAGTTCGTAAATACTACACCAATCTCCTTATGGCGGAGAAACCTTTACAACGTCGCCTACCCTTTTTCGGTGCTAGGCTAACCACCGGGTTCTTTCACTCCAAGGTGAACCAAACCTACACAACGTCGCCTAACCTTTACAAGTTACTAGGCTAAGTACCTAGTTCTTTCACACCAAGGTGAACTACACCTTCACAACGTCGCCTACCCTTTATTAGGTACTAGGCTAAGCACCTAGTTCCATTGCAATGGAGGAACTACTACCACACACCAACGACTAATCCCAAAGGAGATCTACTCCTTTACAACATCATCAAGGACATCAATATCCTTGGATCTAATGCTTGTCTATCTAGTACATCGAAACACACCATATCGAATGTACATCTAAGGCACCTTTCACTAATTCCTTTGACTAGATCTACAAGACACCTTTCACTAATGTCTTGTGTCTTCACTTCGAAGCACCTTTCACTAATGCTTCAAGTCTTGACTTTAAGCACCTTTCACTAATGCTTCTTGTCTTGACTTCTAAGCACCTACCACAAGTGCTTATCCTATAGGCGATAGATACCCTTCACTAATATCTTTGTCTTGACACTTGAGACATCTTTTACTAATGTCTTCAACACTACACTTCTTTGAAGAAAGAAAGAGATCATCAACAAGAGGACTTCAATAGCCTTGATGATGAGGAAGCATGGCAACTCATGGACTTGAGCTTGCTCGACTTCAAAGGTGGTGATCTTGCCTTTAAGAGGAACCTAGAATATCACATAAAACAAAACTACAAACATAGATCTCTTGGATCTAAGGTTAGTGAGATTTAACTCATGGGAGAAAGTGTATTGGAAAGGGTGAGAAATAATGAAGAAATGGCTCACTATTTATAGAGGAAAATCCTCTTGTTTCCCGGATCCCACGGATCCCTTCCGCAGGGATCCGTCTAGCGTTAATCTATGGATCCGTGGAACGCTCCTCTTGCCCATGGGTATTTTGGTTATGGGTCATGGGTCATGGGTTAAACCATGGATCTTTGGCTAGATACAATGTATCTTTGAGTGCAATGCACTTAGTCACTGGGTATGGGTTGATCCATGGGTCTTATGGATATTATCCATGTATGATATAAGCATGATGTCATGCAATGGGTTATGGGTCAAGATCCATGGGTTATGGGCTTTGGGTTGTACCCACTATATTCAATGTATTTTCCCAATGGGTTGTGATACTTAAGTTTCTACCCATTTATAATACCCAATATACTACATACTAGTTATGTGTATATTTTACCCAAATATGTAAACACTAGTTGTTGTACATATGTATTACTAAATCATAAAATCACTTATACTTTTTTTAGTATTTTATGTGAAAATGTGAATATGTTAGAAACTATTAGTTCAAACCATTTACGTATTTTATTTGTTTCGTTAACATGATTTTACGTTTGTTATCGACAAAACATTAGAAGATCGTAAAATATAAATAAACGTTTTTACGGCTTATTTGTATTAACACCTACCATACTCTCCCAAATCAGATCTAACAAACAACGCATCTCCTTTCACAAATCATTTACCACATATCTCAATCTCAGTTCCGATTTATCATTCATTCGATGTTCAGTCTCTATCACAGCCCACGAAAGACGTTCTTCAAGGCCTAATAAAGGTCTCGGGTAGGGTTCTTTCTTTTGTTTTAAGATCATGTGTCTAAACGAATTAAAAAATGATTATAAAAATATTGTTATCAATTGTTCTTTAATTATTCGAATATGAAATGAAGTTAAGCTCCTAAAGGATCTGTGATGATAGTGATTCAACTAAAAAAATCTTTATAAAAGATTAGGAAAAAGTTGAATCAAATCTGAGGTTCGTTGTACTTGTTTTGATTTAATTCGTTTCTAGGCTCTTCTTAGCATCTCGTTAACAGTTTTTATTTTTCTTGGACTAATGATGGACATTTGAGCCTGAAGTCGTGATGTTTAAGGGTATATGATATAGTGGTCGTGTTCTTAAATTTTACGCATAAGGTTTTTAACTTTCTTGCCCGTAAAAAATTTCTTACGCGTAACATCTTAACCCCGAAACCTTATGCGTAAACTTTTTGATCTTATGCGTATGTCTTCTTACTCGTAAGCATCATTTCTTATGCGTAAACTCTTTGTATATGCGTAAACTTTTCTTGGTCATAACATTTACGCGTAAGTTTAGTCCTTAGGCATAAACCCAGATTCTTACGCGTAAGCCAAGGCTTATGCGTAAAAACATACGCGTAACTTTTCTTACGCATAACTTCACAGTTATGCGTAAATAACTCTGAAGAAGGCTCCTTAGGCATAAAAATAGGGTTTTGACCCTTTGACCATTTCTCTGGTGAGATTCCGACCATCTTTTCCGTCCATCTTCAAATAAACCCAGAAAAAGCATTAAAAATGCTTCGTTAAGCCCAGTTTGACCACGATATCTGACCAGTTTGACCACGTATTTCACGGTTATTGGTAACAAAAAGTCTAAAAAGATATATCTATTTGGACCAATACTTCACACAAGACAGATTGTATACATGAATAAGCCACACGCTTTTTGACCAAAAAGGAATACATAAAAACTTGTATAAAACTGATATCACAAAAGAGTAGGGAAAAAAAATTTCCGACACACAAAAATGGTACAAAATCAGTTTAAAATAAGTATCAAAACCGACATAAATCATCAAAACATAACCATGACTCTATACCACTTCTTAATACCAAAAATATACAAGATTTACGTGGTTTTGGGTGGTCTAGGTTGGTGGAAAAAGATCAATATCTTCATCCTTTTTAGTGAAACAAACAACACACTAACCTAATGATTCACCTCACCCCTCATGGAGAGTCATGAGGGGTATTTATAGGCTCAACAAACCATAACTTTGCCACTTAAACGACACTAGTCCATATGGGCAAAATATACTACGCATCTAGTCTAATTCACGTAAGTGACGTTATCTTTATAAAAAAGCGAGGCTAACAGATCTTTATTGTCAGACTGGCGGAACCAAAAAATATAAAGGGCGGAACCCTTTTTTTTGGTTTCGTTCAGTCCGTGGTCTTGCTGAACAATTGGCCTATAAATAGCAAGACAACCCAAGTTGTTTTCTCATCCGTCATTAGCATAAAACACATACTGTCACAATTCTCAATTTCCGGTCATTTCTCAAACTCCATATTCATCATTTCATATCAATTTATGCATGGTTTTACATTTCACGTTAAACGCATAATTTCATATTAAATAAACGTTATCGCGTAAGTTATTATTTTGAACATTTAATCCGATACTTCCAAAATTATTCCGATATATTTTTATACTTACATTTAGTTTATAAAATAATACTATGAGTTTACTCAGTGTTTTAAATTTATTTGGTATATGAATCGTTAAATTTATATTATTACGACACTTTTATTAAAAACCACACGATAATTATATTATCACTCAAATTATGCAAGAAATATATTTTAACAATTTTTGTGACCTCAATATATATTACTTTGATCCATAAAAATTTATTTTTAAGTCAACACTACCCTAATTTCACAAATATATACAAGTTACTACATATTGGTACTTACCTACATTTACTTACACACATTATTATACATAGTAAATAAAATTAAAAAAAAATGTATTATTGCAAATACATACCCCTTGGCCGGTCCAAGGGGGGGGGGGTGACTCACTAGAGTGGGTAGGCATTAAATGAGTTGGTAAATGTTTTCTTGATTGTATAGATCTTTACTTCACCTCAAATCTCATACTTCATTCATTCATCTCATTATTTCATAAGTTAAAAAGTTCTTTCTCTCTTGTTTTCCTCTCAAGAACCGGCCATCATAAGGTGTTAAGAAGGAATTCATAAAAATTTTCCAAGATCAAGTATAAACAATCTAGTTACACTCTTATTAAAGGTTTTGAAATAAAAACCTAGGGTGTTTAGGTTTAATCCCTTGTCCTTATCACCTCATCAAGTAACTAGTAAGCATATCATTTTCATTTACATCTTTCCTTATCATTTCATATGTATTTCATCATTTTTTTTAGCAAGCATGCAAGACTTATGGTTATTTATACCATTTTTAACATTATTTTTAGAGTTTTATATATAAAAGTCATCCTATAATTTATCCCTTGTTATATATTGGTCTTGATGATGTCTAGGAACCCATGACACCCTAAGAAGGTGTATGGTAGGATTAGAATAGCTTTGGAGTTGTTTTGAAGGATTGGAATAGGTTTAGTACGAGAAAAACTCTTTTCGACAAGTATAAATAAGGGTCTGATCTTGTTTTGTATTTCTGGAAAATCCGACAGTGACACGAATTTTGGTCTAGATATTTAGAAAATATACTTTAAAAGCGAATCCGTGGCGCTTGAGCGGATTAAAGCGGAGTTATAACGAAGAAGTTATGAATTTTTCAAGTTTGACGACGAAATATATATTTCTGAAAATTTCAGCACACTATTTTTGTTTTATGCGAGTCAAAACGAGTCTTAAGCTTTATAAATTATTTCTACTTATCAAAATATATTATTATACTTTGATACGAAGCTAAGGACGTATAATCGTGAAAACGGTTTGTAACGACTAAAATATACACGTTTTCACAAAATTGCCGTAACTTATTAGTTAAGAAAAACTATTTTATTTTTATTTGACAAAGTGTTACGGATAAACAAAACGACCATATTGGAGGCTATTTTTAACGTTGACGTAAAACTTTTTGTAACGAGATGTCTTCTAATAAAATCGAGATCACCAAGCATATTTTTCAAAATGACCAACCGTTTGTATAGCGGAGTTGTAATAAATTATTTACGGATGCTTAAACTTTGCCGAAATTCACTTTAAAACTACATTTTGGACAAAATCACCCTACTTAATCTATATTTTTCTCTATGAACGAGACCTCTAGGATAAAAACTTAAATGCCAAAACTTCGAGGTTATGATACAAGCTTTCCAAAACCGTTGAGTTCGTTTCCTAACGTTCGACGTACACCATTTTACGACAAGCTTTTCGAGGCCATTTTTGTCACTTTCATGAAATTTCCAACGACATTATTTTACTGACGAAAGTTATAATTTCACAATAAATCATTAAGAAACTATTGTAGGATGACATTTTGACGTAAATACTTGTAAAGTATTTTATAATATGACGGGATGTCATAAACATATTTTTACGATAAACATTATTTCCAAAACGTACAAGTGGTATGGATATCATATGGAGTTGCATGCACAACATTGTATCACGCATTCATGACAACATATCATAACTCAAGTCATGACATTCATTTTAGGTCGCGGATAGTTTCCGAGCCTCATTTTAGTGCACTTCATTTTGTTAGCATATCAATCATACCGGTGAGTTTCATAGCCCCTACTTTTATACCTTTTCAATTACTTTTGGGGGAGATACATGCTCAAACTATTTTCATTTACTTTCACAAGTACTCTAAACTTTTACATATTACTGTGAGTTCATACCCCGCTTTTACTCATTTAAATTCCTATAAACTATTTGGGGCGAGATATATGCTTATCTATCCAAACGTTTAGACTCATTTGCCAAACAACATTACTTATACTTTACACTTGATTGCGTTATATACTTTATTGGGTTATACTTGATTTCATATGCATATTTGGTACAAACATATAAGAATTAGTGGCTCCAAATTAAGTTGTTGGAAGGCTATTAATTTACAAACATACAAGAATTAGTGGCTCCAAATTAAGTTGTTGGAAGGCTATTAATTTACAAACATACAAGAATTAGTGGCTCCAAATTAAGTTGTTGGAAGGCTATTAATTTACAAACATACAAAATTAGTGGCTCCAAATTAAGTTGTTGGAAGGCTATTAATTTACAAACATCCCAATATTTATATGTTGGAAGGCCATTTTATGGATACATCCCAACACGAGTGTTGGAAGAACCTTGTGGTGACATTTATACTTTTAACTACTATGATACATGCATACATGATTGACATACTATTTTTAGCGATGGGTTGTAAACACACGGGTTGCAAGTTTTGTATGGGCGGGACTTGGGCCGAGTGGATTCTGATGCCTTTGCTTTGCGAACTATTCTATATGACCAAAACTTTGCCTTTGTTTCATGAGCGCTCTTTTAAAGCTTTACTTGTTAACCAAACTCTATGAACTCACCAACCTTTGTGTTGACACTTTTAGCATGTTTTATCTCGGTATCTAAGGCATTCACTTCATGGCATGCATATGGACATATCATAGAGTCGTGGTGACGACGCGTCTCACGTGGGATTTATACACTTTAAAAACATCGTTTGGCTTGTATCAAACCTATTACCGCATACATTGATTTTCATTTGGGACCTACATTTTGTAAACTCGATTATTTTACTTAATCAAGCGATGTATTTTCTAAACGACACTTTAGGTCGTTCGATATAACTTAACTTTGATGCTATGACGGTCCTCCCAAGGTATTCCATTCCATTGCAAAACACGTAATTTGGGGTGTGACAGATTGGTATCGAGCATCGGTTATAGAGAACTAGGTTGCATCATTGACCTAGACTATAACCACATCATCATAGCATCTCATCATATCATTATAAGTGCACATTCTTTATACATGCGGACTTATGACTCAACACCAAACATCATATGAGTCGATTAGTCCAAGCATTGCATAGTTACTCCTAAATTATACATAGCCCGATCACCTATGTCTAATTCGGAAGAATCATGCAATGAAGGGAGTAGTAGTCTCATATGTGTAAGCAATTCCGTAATCAAGCCAAATTTTCAAAGATTTTCTTCAAACCACTTGTTTCAGTTTGATCCGAGCGACAGTTCTTGTTTGATGAGTTGCAAAGATCGAGCTAGAAACAAGTCGTTACCTAAACTGATTTAGCCTAATCGTATGACAGTTCTTGTTTGATGAGTTGTGGGATTAAGTAAAAATCGGTTACCAAAAAGTCTTTTAAAAATTTTGCTTGAGAATGGGTAAGCTTGTCTCATCGAGCCTAATCATAAGAAAGCGTGTATTTAGGACGGGAATTGCTCACGATAGCACGGGAACGTACCTTGTGGGACGAGTAACTCATATTCATGAGCATTGACATAATCATTTAGACCATACAGAGCATAAACTTTTAGAACCCTTGTCGCGTTTTGGGCCATAGTATCATTAATCGAATCACGAGGACGTGATTCCTCTGACATGGGAAGAATGTCACAATTCTCAATTTCTGGTCATTTCTCAAACTCCATATTCATCATTTCATATCAATTTATGCATGGTTTTACATTTCACGTTAAACGCATAATTTCATATTAAATAAACGTTATCGCGTAAGTTATTATTTTGAACATTTAATCCGATACTTCCAAAAATTATTCCGATATATTTTTATACTTACATTTAGTTTATAAAAATAATACTATGAGTTTACTCAGTGTTTTAAATTTATTTGGTATATGAATCGTTAAATTTATATTATTACGACACTTTTGTTAAAAACCACACGATAATTATATTATCACTCAAATTATGCAAGAAATATATTTTTACAATTTTTGTGACCTCAATATATATTACTTTAATCCATAAAAATTTATTTTTAAGTCAACACTACCCTAATTTCACAAATATATACAAGTTACTACATATTGGTACTTACCTACATTTACTTACACACATTATTATACATAGTAAATAAAATAAAAAATAAAAAAAAATGTATTATTGCAAATACATACCCTTGGCGGTCCAAAACTCACTAGAGTGGGTAGGCATTAAATGAGTTGGTAAATGTTTTCTTGATTGTATAGATCTTTACTTCACCTCAAATCTCATACTTCATTCATTCATCTCATTATTTCATAAGTTAAAAAGTTCTTTCTCTCTTGTTTTCCTCTCAAGAACCGGCCATCATAAGGTGTTAAGAAGGAATTCATAAAATTTTCCAAGATCAAGTATAAACAATCTAGTTACACTCTTATTAAAGGTTTTGAAATAAAACCTAGGGTGTTTAGGTTTAATCCTTGTCCTTATCACCTCATCAAGTAACTAGTAAGCATATCATTTTCATTTACATCTTTCCTTATCATTTCATATGTATTTCATCATTTTTTTTAGCAAGCATGCAAGACTTATGGTTATTTATACCATTTTTAACATTATTTTTAGAGTTTTATATATAAAAGTCATCCTATAATTTATCCCTTGTTATATATTGGTCTTGATGATGTCTAGGAACCCATGACACCCTAAGAAGGTGTATGGTAGGATTAGAATAGCTTTGGAGTTGTTTTGAAGGGATTGGAATAGGTTTAGTACGAGAAAAACTCTTTTCGACAAGTATAAATAAGGGTCTGATCTTGTTTTGTATTTCTGGAAAATCCGACAGTAGACACGAATTTTTGGCCTAGATATTTAGAAAATATACTTTAAAAGCGAATCCGTGGCGCTTGAGCGGATTAAAGCGGAGTTATAACGAAGAAGTTATGAATTTTTCAAGTTTGACGACGAAATATATATTTCACGAAAATTTCAGCACACTATTTTTGTTTTGTACGAGTCAAAAACGAGTCTTAAGCTTTATAAATTATTTCGACTTATCAAAAATATATTAGTATACTTTGATACGAAGCTAAGGACGTATAATACGTAGAAAACGGATTTGTAACGACTAAAATATGCACGTTTTCACAAAATTGCCGTAACTTATTAGTTAAGAAAAACTATTTTATTTTTATTTGACAAAGTGTTACGGATAAACAAAACGACCATATTGGAGGCTATTTTTAACGTTGACGTAAAACTTTTTGTAACGAGATGTCTTCTAATAAAATCGAGATCACCAAGCATATTTTTCAAAATGACCAACCGTTTGTATAGCGGAGTTGTAATAAATTATTTACGGATGCTTAAACTTTGCCGAAATTCACTTTAAAACTACATTTTGGACAAAATCACCCTACTTAATCTATATTTTTCTCTATGAACGAGACCTCTAGGATAAAAACTTAAATGCCAAAACTTCGAGGTTATGATACAAGCTTTCCAAAACCGTTGAGTTCGTTTCCTAACGTTCGACGTACACCATTTTATGACAAGCTTTTCGAGGCCATTTTTGTCACTTTCATGAAATTTCCAACGACATTATTTTACGACGAAAAGTTATAATTTCACAATAAATCATTAAGAAACTATTGTAGGATGACATTTTGACGTAAATACTTGTAAAGTATTTTATAATATGACGGGATGTCATAAACATATTTTTACGATAAACATTATTTCCAAAACGTACAAGTGGTATGGATATCATATGGAGTTGCATGCACAACATTGTATCACGCATTCATGACAACATACCATAACTCAAGTCATGACATTCATTTTAGGTCGCGGATAGTTTCCGAGCCTCATTTTAGTGCACTTCATTTTGTTAGCATATCAATCATACCAGGTGAGTTTCATAGCCCCTACTTTTATACCTTTTCAATTACTTTTGGGGGAGATACATGCTCAAACTATTTTCATTTACTTTCACAAGTACTCTAAACTTTTACATATTACTGTGAGTTCATACCCCGCTTTTACTCATTTAAATTCCTATAAACTATTTGGGGCGAGATATATGCTTATCTATCCAAACGTTTAGACTCTTTTGCCAAACAACATTACTTATACTTTACACTTGACTGCGTTATATACTTGATTGGGTTATACTTGATTTCATATGCATATTTGGAACAAACATACAAGAATTAGTGGCTCCAAATTAAGTTGTTGGAAGGCTATTAATTTACAAACATACAAGAATTAGTGGCTCCAAATTAAGTTGTTGGAAGGCTATTAATTTACAAACATACAAGAATTAGTGGCTCCAAATTAAGTTGTTGGAAGGCTATTAATTTACAAACATCTCAATATTTATATGTTGGAAGGCCATTTTATGGATACATCCCAACACGAGTGTTGGAAGAACCTTGTGGTGACATTTATACTTTTAACTACTATGATACATACATGATTGACATACTATTTTTAGCAGTGGGTTGTAAACACACAGGTTGCAAGTTTTGTATGGGCGGGACTTGGGCCGAGTGGATTCTGATGCCTTTGCTTTGCGAACTATTCTATATGACCAAAACTTTGCCTTTGTTTCATGAGCGCTCTTTTAAAGCTTTACTTGTTAACCAAACTCTATGAACTCACCAACCTTTGTGTTGACACTTTTAGCATGTTTTATCTCGGTATCTAAGGCATTCACTTCATGGCATGCATATGGACATATCATAGAGTCGTGGTGACGACGCGTCTCACGTGGGATTTATACACTTTAAAAACATCGTTTGGCTTGTATCAAACCTATTACCGCATACATTGATTTTCATTTGGGACCTACATTTTGTAAACTCTGATTATTTTACTTAATCAAACGATGTATTTTCTAAACGACACTTTAGGTCGTTCGATATAACTGTAACTTTGATGCTATGACAGTCCTCCCCAAGGTATTCCATTCCGCTGCAAAACACGTAATTTGGGGGTGTGACACATACATTCTCTCATTCTATTACATATAACTCAATTTCATTTCATTCTAGTGATCATCTTTTGTATCGAAGAAGATCAAGGCATAATCAAGCTTCAACAATTAGTTGGAAGGCTTGTTTGTTTTGTTGTTGTGTGATTCATTATTGTTCATACATCATTGTTGTACCAAACCATCTTAAACCTCTGAGTGTGAGTAGTTAGTATTTTAGTCCTCAAAATATATATTATGTTGGGAGTGGTTGTACCCTTGTAAAAGAACTCGACATCTAGCTTTGTGTCAGAAATATTGTGTAAGCGACATGTAAAGGTTTTATCCGCCGGTTAAAGTAGCTTATTGATTAGTGAAGACAACTCTCGAGTTGGAGACTCGATGAGTGGAGTAGGACAAGGAAAAAGAGTCCTTCTAGACCGAAACACTATAAACAACTTTTCGTGGTTTGATTGTTTCTTTCCTTACTTACTATCTATTGCTTACATATTATTCATTCTTCAATAATACATTACTTATCTATATTGATTGATCTCACAATAACGTTTCAAATAAGATTTTAAACGGTAAAACTATTCAACCCCCCTTCTAGTTTTCCACAAAGTTGAAGTATATCAACACTTTGATGATATGCTCAAAGTATTTTTTTAGAGATGATCTGGTACATTTATGGGAGTTAGTCAAAGAAAGATTTAATTCAATTGAGCCTACAGATGACAAAGACATAATGTTATGGGTAGAATTGAAGAGAATTTTTGAGCCAGATGAAGATGACGAGATGTGGTTGTTTTATGCTGGTACTCAAGGTTTAACATGGAGTTTGTAAAACTCATGTCCAGTACATCATGTGTCTACACAAGCTGGAACATATATCTACATGCTAGTGGAAAAGGAGCATCCTCTATCACTAAGAACTCTTTTACTAATGTTATCTTCAAAGCTGTTAGTGGAAGAAGACAGTGAGATGGCAAGGGAACTACTGAAAAAGATCTTCATTCAAGCAGACAGACCTAGAAGATAAGTGTTTGGAAGAAACCTCTTAGAAGACATGGTATGATTCAAGAAACTTGTAATTTGGAGGTAAATCACAAGTTTAAGGGAGGATCGTTGGGAACTAAAGTTTCAACACTTAGTATTGTCAAGTCAGAGTTAATACTGGTCGAGATTATAACTGCCACCAGTACTAACTAAATTAGTACTGCTAGAGCAAAGTTAGTACTGCCAGTACTAACTTAAGTCTGCTAGAAGGAGTTTATACTGGTGGTGAAGATAAAGACTTCCATTGGATAAAAGCATGTGAAGAGATATGTATCAAGATATTTAGTATATATCTTCTGTATTTAGAAGATACGTATATTTTGTAACAATATAGAAGATACGTAGTTATCTTGTAAAGAACTCCTTAGTGTATAAAAGGAGATCCTAGGTTATACATTCTGCATAGAGCTTTATATAGAATCAAGGTTGTAAACCCTAGTACTAGACAGATTACTCGTATTATTAAGATTAATAATATTGAAGCTTTTGGTGATATTGTTGTTCATTCATGTTACTGTTTTGTTGAAATAATTCTAAAGTGTTATTGAGTAGATTCCGCATACTCCTTAGCTTTAACAAAGTTTCTACCGTTGTTGTCTTGGATTTATCCAAAGCAACACACTCTTTACAAGCTAGAGAATCAATCCATAGTTTAGGATTCCACACCCAGTGATGCAATGCACAATCCTTCCCTAGCCACTTAAGTTTCTCTCAACATATTCTTGTTTCATTTTGCTCATGGAGATTAAATAAGTAATCTATCGGCCTCTCACTCTGAGATGTGATGATATTGAAAAGGTGGCAGTCTGCTCCAGCCTTCGCTTACTAAACCAAAATGCACAAATTCAGTCTAGAGCCAAATGAGATTAACAAATAAAATCTCATAGGACACATGCAAAATTCTACATTTGTTTTTTATCAATAAGAACACAAGTTTTAATTTTAGAGTCTTTCGAGATCTTAATAATCTTGCCAGAAGATTTATGAGTGGAATCACACTTGTGATCGAATGGAAATTCCTGCCAGTGTCAATATCAAACATCACTAATAGCAGGTAACTTCGTTAATTCTTTATGAATTAAGCTTAGTGTTAATGGGGATTACTTTGATTCAAACAGGCTATAGTCGTGGAGTGATACTTCGGTATACTTCAACGGCTCATCGAATTATTGTTAGCACACATGTGGCATTTAAATCGGGTGAAAATACTTTTGATATCCAAACTTGTAAGTTCTATCCCGCTAAGGATAATTCTTTCACGAATCGAATCCCTAAGAGGTAGGTCTTTACTTGGATGTATCAAATGTATTGATAATTGTCCCTAACAGGATTTAGATGGTTGATTTACTCGACCAAGATAAATGGAATCAGGACATTCATCAGGAAAACAATCGTAGGGGATCGTTTTTCTAAGAAAAGATTCATATGAACTATTTATGGAAAACTAGAAGGGGGGGTCGAATAGTTTTGCCAATTAAAACTCATTTTAAACTATTTAGATCGACTTATGTCAATCTATTTAGATGTGTGTTGGATGTTGACAAACAAGCATATAGAAATATAAACATGTAATGAAAATGTAACATATTGGATTTCACAAACACATCCACAATCACAATAAGGGGCGTATAGTTTAGAGGTTTTAGAGAGAGAAAGTAGAATGGGAGCCTTTCTAGAGAGAGAAAGTAAACAAAAGAAAGAAGGTTAGATTGAGTGAAAGGTCCAACCCTCTACCTTGGGAGGTAGAGGGTATTTATAGTTACATACAATACGTCCTCCTAACGGACTGTGGATTAGGCATAGAGTGGGTAAAGACCCGTCATTCCTCCACGGTGTTACACTACACTATTCTACGCTACAAACTAACTAATAAACTACTAAATAACGCAAATAACTACACGTCTACTAGCTAACATATGCTAGACCATAATTGGGGTGACCGAAACTTTAACATGGAATTTCCAATTCCTAACAATCTCCCCATAAGGGAGGTCACCCCATGAAATACATTTTGCATCCTAGCATTCTATCTTTGTCTTTAGTTCTGAGCTCGTAGACTTCAATTCTTCAAGTTCCACAATCTTTGTGCTTTAGTAGCGTTTCTTCAAAGTCCGCATTGATTTGTACTTTTATTGGAGGTCTTTAACTGATCCACATCTTTGATGATCTTCGAGCTTACTTTGAGATCATCAGCCACTGTAAAACTCAGGATCACCCTTTGTTGTGTTGCCTTCATGTGATGTTGTGACTTTCGGACCGACATGCTCACACTTTTGAATCATGACATCTTTCCATCAGAGTAGCGAAAGCTTTACTGGTTCATGATATTTGCGATGGCGTAGCGAAGCATAGTATAAAAATATCGTAACCGGGTTATGTAGATATGCACCACCATGATTTCTTCAATTAAGTGTGGATCTTTGTGAGCATGCGGCTTTGGATTGACTCTCAATTCGATCACCGCAACCGTCTAAATGTATCTGCAAACAACAGCTAGCAATAAAACACACGAAAGTGTCTTTGATCACTTCGTTGAATTGAGGTACACGCCCACGGTTCCCGTTGATCGGTACAAATCTTGCTGTGATCGGTATAATTCAAGAATCTCCTTGATGGGTTTCGCAATGTTCTAGTTGTTCTCAAACCGAACATCTCAAAGAAGACAACACGGAGTGACTTAACCGATGATAAGGTTTTAAAGGTACCATTTTGAGGGTCGTTTAAGTCCTTATTTGATCACTTTTATCCGTTATTGCTTAATATCGTTCCTTTTCACTTTTTAGGTCTCGTGAAGGCAAAATCTTTGGAATGGCACTTATTTGGACGAAAAGACGCGATTATATGAAGAAAATGGCCAAAGTCGAAATCGAGACACTCACGATTCTTTGAAAGTAGAAGGCGACGCGTCGGTGTTAATGGCGACGCCGTCCCAAGATTGTTGTGACGATCCGAACACAAAACTCGTATTTTCAAGCGGCGGCGTCCATTTATAAAAGAGTAGGCCGTCGCTACTCGGGCGGCCTAGATGCAATCCGACGACGTCGAAGTCGAAGAGGACGGCGTCACGGACATAAGGTGACGCCGTCGCAAGGTTAACGTGGCCAAGACGAAACCCTAATAAGCGGCGACACGGCGGCGTCACTAAACATAAGGTGGCGCGTCGCAATTGTAATCTTATATATAGAATCCGAATTTTTCGGTCTTTGTGTGGAGAGTCTTTGGGTAAAACCTAAAACCGAACCTAAGGTGTCTTGTACAAGATTTTAGGGTTTTAAACCTATCTTACATCAAGATAAGTCTTTACTTCATGAATTCAATTATGTCTTTGATTATTTGTGTGTATGCTTGCATGTTCTCCATGTCCGGCTAATTTATTTGTGTGTTTGCTTAGGAAGTATGAAACTTAATTATTGAATATTGGTTGGTTGTTTCTTATCTTAGTTGATTAATGATCTAGTAATGCGATAGGTCATTCGTTTTGTAGTTAATGCTTGATTCATCTTTGTGAACCTTAGAATATAATTACCTGAGTAGTTGTAGGCTAAACCATCCAAAGAGCGCCTTAGAGTAGGAGTTTATAATCCCTAGTGGGTTTGTAGACGAGACCCTTTGGTAAGTTCGAAGAGTTAGGGAGAAACGCATACCCTACAACTTTAGACACACAACGCAACTAGGAATAAGACGTGACACTCAACCATCAATAGGAGATAATTAAGGAGTAATACAATCTAAGTAAACACATCTTTAAACTATCATACGAGCACACATTAATTAGACATAGACTCCCACAACCTTAGTTTAGATAATTAGATAATAGTAGAGTAATCGGTGAAATACCAAACCCCAAATCCAATACCGAGATTCGTACCTTTCCATTTTCATAAAATATAAAAGATAAAAATAATCTTCCTCAACCTTAACCTTAGCGTAGTAACTCCTTACTAGCATTCCTATTCCCTAGAGAACGATATCAATACCCGTGGCTTACCCTAATTACTACACTACAACGATTAGGTTCATCGCCTAGGTGTTATAAAACTTGCTCGAAGAAAAGGAAGTTTCCTTGACCCGAACTACGCGTGTGGCGTTATCAAGTTTTTGGCGCCGATGCGGGAATAGAATAGCTAGTTAGTAGTCCACCTCGTTTAGGTTTCTTTGCTTGATTCCTATCAAGTAAACTTTTTCTCATTTTAGCTTTCTCTTAGTCTATCCCCTTCTTCGTAACCTTTGTTCGTAACCCCATCACTTTTCATCATGGAAGGTGATAACCCACTACCATTCATCAACATACCACCAAATGACCCGCCAAGAGCCCGTACTCTTGGTGAATACTCAAGACCAAGCCACCTAGGCTATTGGAACACCATTGAGCTTCCCGACCAAGCCCAAACTACGGCCTGCGATCCGACACCATCCGGTTGGTGCAAAACGGATGTGCATTCCATGGACTTCGTTCAAGATCCAAATCAAGATCGAGGATTTCCTCAAAATCGTCGATTCCATCGACCTTGATGCTACTACTCGGGAGACCACGCGCTGCGTCTCTTCCAATTCTCTCACGGGACCAAGCTAGTAATTGGCTTGAGCGACTTCCCACCGGCTCCATCTCAAGTTGGGATGATCTTACTTCGCTTCCTTGCTCAATTTTTCCCACCGGGAGAACCACTAAGCTTAGGAATGACATCTTGATGTTCCAACAACGTCAAGGTGAATCTCTCTGAAGCATGGACCCGATTCAAGGACTTACTTCATAAAGTCCTCATCACGACATTGATCTTTGGCTCCAAGTCCAAATCTTTTATGATCATGTCAACTTCCCACTAAGCGATCCATTGACCAAGCGGCGGTGGAAAACTTAGTGATCTCACCGCAGAAGAATCATGGGAAATAATAGAGGACCTCGCCTCTATGACAACGAAAGTTGGGATGACCCCGTGAGCAGCCCAAAACCGTTAAGGCAATCTCCTTACCTCCTCCCGATCAGTAGGATGATCGAACTTGAAGATCAAGTTCGATTCCTCATAAGTTCCTACAAAATCCTAAGTCCTCACGACAAGTGAATCAAATCACTCTACCTTGTGAGTTATGCAAAGGTCCCCATGACACTCGTGATTACACAAGGCTCTCCGAATAAGCTTTTATGGACTACGCCTCCATACGTATCGACGGAGCGGGAGAAGTGGTACACTTTCAAACCCGAACAAAACAACTTAGGAACTCATACAACCCTCATGGAGAAATCACCCTAACCTTAAGTGGAACCAAAACTCAAGCACACCCCAAAGCTCATCTAGTTCGCCTACTAGGTTCAATTCTTCTAATACCGGGAACCCCACTAATCTTGAGGCAATTGCATCTAGATTTTTGTCATCCCAAGAAACTCGATTGAATAAGATTGAAGCCGATTTTAAGCAAAAACAAAGCGAGATGACAACCAAGCTTGATGCCCTCTTAAAAGCCTTCAATGAGCGGGAAGTTGGAGCACTCCCAAGTGATACCATTAAGAACCCAAAAGTGAATTCGATTGCATCGACTTCATGTTCTAGTTCACCATGGGAGAGTGCACATCCATGCCCTCTCACCCAACGGTTCACTCGGTAAATGCTATCAAAAGGGTTCCAAGCCATCCAAGAGGTACCAAGGCCCGGCACCCTTGGTAGAGCCTACTCTTGAGAAACCCGTTAGCCAAGAATCCAACCCTAGTTTAGAGGAGGAGTACAAGGAACTCCATCAAGAAAAACCGATTCTTGAAGTCTTAGCTCATGCACCTTACTATAATGATTTAAAAGAAAAATATGAGTTAGAACTTAGGCTTGGAAAACATGGGTCCGCTTTTGTGCGAAACAACTTACCTAAGAAGTTAGACGATCCCGGGCTATTCACTCTTCCGTGTAGACTTGGAACTTCCAAGCCACTCGATGCTCTAGCCGATTTAGGATCATGCATCAATCTTGTTCCGTTGTCCCTCCATAGAAGCCTTAACTTAGGTAAAATTGAACCAACGGAAACCATCTTAGGTCTAGCAGACGGTAGGAATAATAAAGGACATGGTAGTACATGTAGGAGAGTTAACTCTTTTGGCCGACTTTCATGTGCTAGACATGAATAAGGACCCGACATGCCCATTACTAGTTGGAAGAGGATTTTTAGCTACCGCTAGTGCCATCATCGATTGTAAGATGTCCAAAATAGTGGTAGGAGAGGGGAGTGCTAGATCCATTTACGATGTTAAAAAGCATACATACTACAAGGATGAGGAAATTCCACAAGAGATAAGGTTGGATAGAGAGCCTTCTAGATATGGACCTTGGATTGATAAGAACATCATAGGCCCCCAAAGACCTTTTTACCTAGATAAAGCCTTTGCTAGTGCAGCAACTTTCCAAGAACAAGAAATGGCTAGGGACATAGAAGTGAACCCGTTCGAGGACGCCTTAGTATTTAGGAAGATGACCGAGTTCCAAGGAAGCTTACCCGTTAACCTTGTCATGAATAAGTGGATAGTTAAGAAATCCGAACACATGTGGGATTGGAATAGACCGCCTAGTGATGGTAATGGAAGGTGGCACATTAGGATACAAATTTATGATCCCGATGGTGAGATGTTTGAAAAGGCATATTTAACCGAACGTACTACTAGGAACTTGAATGATAAGTTTGATCCTTACGACATTGTTGAGGATAGACTTACGTATATCGGTACGTAGGAGCACGACTATGAGTCTAGCTACAAGACTCTTTAATAAAGAAAAGCGCTTCATGGGAGGCAACCCATGCTTAATTGTTTGCTTGTTAGTGTCATATATCTTTTATTAATTGTTTATCCTCATGTTTAAATTTGTAAAAATGCTTTATTTTGTTTTTAACCTCGTCTTAATTGCATATAAAGGTATTTTACATAAGGGATAAGTGTAGGGAGGATTACACGTTTTCAAAAGAAACGTAAACATGAGAATAACAATTAACTAAAAGATATTTATGTTTGTTTGTTCGAGTCAAATGCTTGTATCGAGTCATAATGGATGTTTTGCGAAATTTTTCCGATTCTAAAGATGTAAAATTTTCCGAATTTTTCTAGAAAATCGCACCGCTTTTTGTTAGATAACTTTGACGGCGTCAGATTGCAACCGACGGCGCCGTAAAGGAGTAAAACATCGATTACTTTCTCTCGTTTTCGAGCTACTTATAAATTTTGGAATTTTCCGGTCTTAATTTTCTTAGAAATTCAGTAAACATCCATTCCACAAGCATTATATCCTAGTTTAAATCAAGTCTTATATATATATTATTACCACGATTTTACGCCAAGGTTTCGTTTGTTTTCTTCAAGTGTGCGAGTTTAGTTTGTCAAGAAGAAGTTACATAAGGTTGGAGGAGCTTTTCACGCATTAATTCTTCTTGAAAAGAGTTTAACCACCACTTTACACGGATCCTACCGAGCTAATCGGGGAGTATTAGTTTCTTCGCTTTTAATTACCTTCCATTATCATAACTTTGATATTTTCGGGGAACATTGGGGACAATGTTCGGTTTAAGTGTAGGAGGAAAATAAAGCGAGAACTTTGAAACTATGCTTATCCTTGATTATTTGCTTTGTCCAATTGTGATTGTGTAATAAACCATGAGAAAATGTTGGTTAGGGTAATTTTGGCACCAAATTTAAAATTTTTATGACATATAAGAGTGGGCCATTAGTCTTAACAAAAGCGCCTCATGGATAGGAAGTTATATGACTAGCACAAAACCCTTTACCACCCAAATTCCACCAAAATGTGAGGATCGCCTTAGATTAGTAGGAATTAAAGCATTCATCTTTAATGCTTAGAGTGTGAACCGTAGTATATTAGATTCTAGAACTTGTTTTGTGATGCATTCCGAGATCGCAAGTGAGGCTACACTTGTGTAGTTAGGAATAACTAAATGATAAGAGGCATTAGGATAACCCTTGTTTGATACCGTAATATAATTACTTCTTCCATATCGGTTGAGTAATTCCCCACACCCTTTGCGTTGTACTCATTTTTAGTACACGATACACCTAGTTAACCCCTCGAGCCTATCCTTTTCGCGGTTCTCGTGATGTTTCGGTTTTCCGAATATCAATGAAGAGCATTGTTTACACCCCACCCCCAAATATACACCCAAATCACCTTAGCCTACCCTTATGCACTCACTTTTAGTGCAAATGTTTGTTATCACCCTAAACCCTTAGTTCAATTATCTAGTTGCTTGCATAAGTTGCTAAGTCGAGTCATATCCTTTGTATACAGCTTTTGGGACGATTGGGATTCATGGAAAAGTTAAAGTTTATAAAATGACGGAAGGGAACGTTAAAATTCAAATTCCCTTTGTTTGCATAATAATGTACCCCAAGTGTTTTGATCTTTTCAATTCGGGTCAAATTAGTGTTAGAGTAATAAAACTCAAGTGTAGGGATATGCCTATAAATCCCTAGTATTTTGATGTTATCATAGAGGATGGTAGAGTAAAAGTGTATGAAAAAAAAAAAAAAAAAAAAAAAAAAAAAAATAGAAAAGAGAAAAGAAAAAAAATAGAGTGAAAAAAAATTAAAAAAAAATACGGGCTACCATCCTACATCTATCCTTTAAATTTATGTTTGTTTATTTCAGTTATCTAGAGTTTAGAGTGTCGAGTCTTGGCTTAGCAACGCCATTCTTCATATGCAGTTAACATAAAGACTTTTGACTTACCACCACTAAATAGCCTATCCCACCAAACCCTTATTTCCCTACCGTAAGCCTAACGTTACAACCCTTTAAAGACCTCTTTGATAGTCTTTCCTAGGTGCTTACGCCAAAGCGATGGAGGTTTGATCTATTCTCAAGCCTATGGTAATCTATGTACTAGGACCGTTAATGAGTGTTTATCTTCCATTTCCTATATTGTTATATTTCATATATACACCCGAGAGAGATGTGAGTATCCAAACACCCCATGTGAGGTGCTAGTATGTAATTCCGTGCTTGTTATGACTTTCTTGGGGCTTATATGTGTTGTGGACCGTTTTGAATTAATGCTTCATGACCCCTAACTTATAAATTAATTGGCTAAAGCACATTTGCTTGAGGACAAGCAAATAACAAGTGTAGGGATATTTGATAAGGTTTTAAAGGTACCATTTTGAGGGTCGTTTAAGTCCTTATTTGATCACTTTTGTATCCGTTATTGCTTAATATCGTTCCTTTTCACTTTTTAGGTCTCGTGAAGGCAAAATCTTGGAATGGCACTTATTTGGACGAAAAGGCGCGATTATATGAAGAAAATGGCCAAAGTCGAAATCGAGACACTCACGCTTCTTTGAAAGTAGAAGGCGGACGTCGGTGTTAATGGCGACGCCGTCCCAAGATTGTTGTGACGATCCGAACACAAAACTCGTATTTTCAAGCGACGACGTCCATTTATAAAAGAGTAGGCCGTCGCTACTCGGGCGGCCTAGATGCAATCCAGACGACGTCGGGTCAAGAGACGGCGTCACGGACATAAGGTGACGCCGTCGCAAGGTTAACGTGGCCAAGACGAAACCCTAATGGCGGCGACACGGCGGCCACTAAACATAAGGTGACGCCGCAATTGTAATCTTATATATAGAATCCGAATTTTTCGGTCTTTGTGTGGAGAGTCTTTGGAGTAAAACCTAAAACCGAACCTAAGGTGTCTTGTACAAGATTTTAGGGTTTTAAACCCTATCTTACATCAAGATAAGTCTTTACTTCATGAATTCAATTATGTCTTTGATTATTTGTGTGTATGCTTGCATGTTCTCCATGTCCGGCTAATTTATTTGTGTGTTTGCTTAGGAAGTACGAAACTTAATTATTGAATATTGATTGGTTGTTTCTTATCTTAGTTGATTAATGATCTAGTAATGCGATAGGTCATTCGTTGTGTACTTAATGCTTGCTTCATCTTTGTGAACCTTAGAATATAATTACCTGAGTAGTTGTAGGCTAAACCATCCAAAGAGCGCCTTAGAGTAGGAGTTTATAATCCCTAGTGGGTTTGTAGACGAGACCCTTTGGTAAGTTCGAAGAGTTAGGGAGAAACGCATACCCTACAACTTTAGACACACAACGCAACTAGGAATAAGACGTGACACTCAACCATCAATAGGAGATAATTAAGGAGTAATACAATCTAAGTAAACACATCTTTAAACTATCATACGAGCACACATTAATTAGACATAGACTCCCACAACCTTAGTTTAGATAATTAGATAATAGTAGAGTAATCGGTAGAAATACCAAACCCCTAAATCCAATACCCGAGATTCGTACCTTTCCATTTTCATAAAATATAAAAGATAAAAATAATCTTCCTCAACCTTAACCTTAGCGTAGTAACTCCTTACTAGCATTCCTATTCCCCTAGAGAACGATATCAATACCCGTGGCTTACCCTAATTACTACACTACAACGATTAGGTTCACTGCCTAGGGTGTTATAAAACTTGCTCGAAGAAAAGGAAGTTTCCTTGACCCCGAACGACGCGTGTAGCGTTATCAACCAGCGAATTGAGATTCACTGATTGATGAAAATCGATTTGAAAACAATCGCGTATTGCTTAGAAGAAAGAGTTTTGCAATACAACGAAGGTTTTATGAGAGAGATCAATTTTCAATCATAAATACTTTTTGTATTTGAAAAGAGTACACATTCGATGTGCTAGAGAAAAGAAGAGATTCGCACATCGAAAGGTTTTTCCAAAAGTATTTTTTCAATCAGAGATACTTTTTGTGTTTGAAAACATGAATACACATTCGATGTGCTAGAGAAAAGAAGATTCGCACATCGAACGGTTTTTCCAAAAGTATTCGTCAATTCATTACTTGGACCAAGGTTGATTCAAGAATGAATCGCCCCATTGTTTCTATCCAGTTGTCACAAGCTTGATCTTTTGCAAGATCTCACATTTCACCCACCAAGAGCTTGTTTGATGTTGGCTCTATAAGGATTTCCATCTTCATCGTGAATACTTTTACATATCACTTAGATGTTCTGGCAATACCACAAGGATAATGCGTAGGACTCTTAATATATACTTGCTTTCCACATTGTGTGAAATAGTAAGCCTTCATTAATTTTGTGTCCTAATGAGATATTGTGGATAATATCTTGGCTCTAGACTCAATTGTGCATTTTGGTTTCCTATGCCGGAGACTAGGGAGAGGGTCTCCTTCTTCAATATCAAAAATCTCTAAGAGAAAGTCAATAGATAATGTCGGTTCCCCGTGAGAATGAAACAAGCCCTTTTAAGAGAAACTTGAGTAGCTTGGGAAGTTGTAGTGCAGTGCGTCACTAGGTCCATGACATCTTGTCTTCAATACCAGTGTTACCTTACTAGACACAAGCAGCATATGTATTGAACCCGGTTTCTGCCCTAAGGTTGAATTATTCGAGGGCTATTTCTTTTTACCCTTTTCACATTTAGTTCTTTTCATTCTTTAACCCCTTCGAAGCTTACCGAGACTTCATAACTAGAACCTTGTTGGGTTTATTCCGGTTCTAGATCTATCTCAGTCCGCACTCTTCCCATATCTCACTTTTCTCCTTTTTTTCATCATACCTAAGGACTCTACACTATCTAGTGGATTGTCCCTGGGTAGATCCCTCCGGCTCTGGTGGGATCGTAGGAACGAATAACTAACCTAACCATCCTTATAACACCATGCATAAAGTAAATTCATCGGTCTTTTGGTATTGTTCTTTCCTTCATGAAACCAATTGAAAAATCATTTGAAAAATCAATCAAGGTACTTGTGATATAAAATCAAAACATTTTGTACCTTAATAGTTTTGATCATTTAGAAATGCCCCTCCTAAACATGTGCATATGATTTTGAAATTGTTTAGCACATGGAGGCAAGAGATCTTTGAAATATATTCTTGATCACAATTTCCGTAGAAAAAGCCATTTGAATTTCTTTGGTAAATTCTCCCCCTCAATATGTGCATAGGATATTTGAAGTCATTTTATCACATAGAGGCAAGAGTTCGTTTGAAGTACATCCACAATGACACTAGCCATTAAGAAACCATTAGAAAATCAATCAAGGTACTTTATGATAAAACATTGAAATCTTTGTACCTTGAAAGTTTATTTTCTTTTGAAATGCTCCCCCTCAATATGTGCTTCGAGATTCGAAAGCGATTAGCACATATGGGAGAGCAGCCTTCACTTTTGAATCAAATCGATCACCTTTTATCAAATTTCATTATTAAATCACAAATTCTCCCCCGATCAAAAATATCAAACCCTTTGAGATTTTGGATCCCAAGTGATTTAATAAGGTTTAGAAAACATGGGAGAATATGTGCCTTGTTTAAATACTCATCTTGTTTTTGGATAAATGCTCCCCCTCAACATGTGCATTATGTATTAGAAATCGTTTAGCACATGGAGGCAGGAGTGCCTTTAAAGGACTAAAACCAATTCCATTTAAACAATTTTGAGATTTAAATCACGATCTCTCCCCCGATCAAAAATTTCAAACCTTTTGAGATTTGTGATCCCAATTGATTTAAATAATTTAAAAGATTTTGGGGAAAGACCTGGCAAGATTTAATTTTTTGAAAATAATTGATACGGATCAATTTTAGACATTAAAGATTGTTAGTGTCAGGTATGATAGTTTTTAAGAGATCTTTAAGTAAAATAAAACAATTTCACAATCAAACAAGAACAGAAAAAATTTCATTTTGTAAGATCTTTGAGTTTTAAAGAAAATCATACCATGACATAACATTAAATCTTTAGATCACCACTTATTATTGTACAAACGGACCTTTTATGAAGAAATATCGTTTGAAAATATTTTATTTTAAATCACTCTCCCCCTCAATCGATGACCGTGGTCGATGATTGAGTGACTTAAGTTTTGATAAAATGAAGTCCGGTGATTTTCAAAATTTAGTCCAATTTATTTTCAAAACAATATTTTTCTACCATACGAACATGGTATCATCACAATTATCCTGCACAAAGATACGTTAGGTGGTTGAGCTGCTTTTTTTGTTGTTGCTGGAGGTTTGGAAGAAAACCATCTGCTGAAGCAGTGAGACTTCTTACGTTGCATTTTTTCATGCCAACTGAGGTCAAATTAAGCTCCGTTTCTTCATTTGATGATGAAGAAAACCATCTGCTGATGCAGTGAGACCTCTTACGTTGCATTTTTTGTTTCATTCCAACTCTCCATAGAAGTCAAATTAAGCTCCGTTTCTTCATTTGTCAACCCAAGATATAGTTACCCTTTCCTTTCGGCATTCAATCATCTTCTATTGTGGGATCCGGATCGGGAACATTCTTATATAACAATATACCTGCATACGTTAGTCAACACAAACATATATATGGTGGTCGACAACACCCAAACAACAATCGACTAATAAAAGTCAATTCAACATATCAATCAGATCATATAAAGGTATGAGATTTATGTGTTTAACAAACTCTAATCATCTAATTTTAACAATCATATCCTAAATTCCTAGTCCTTTGACATAGGAAAATATCATTTTTAGTTAAGTACGTAGGATAATTAGAAATCCCAATAGATGATATAAATTTGAAAAAAAATTCTCCCCCTCAATCAATGACTCATTTTCTGAAAAGTTTAAAAACGCTGAAGTCATTGATTGAGTTAGAAAATTTTATAACAACTATGATTCTGATTGATTTTTCAAGCAACTCATTTTCCACCATTTTGTTAAAACAAATATTTTTCTGAAGAATTTTGGAAGGAAAAATATTTGAGTAGAAACAGCAGTTCTTCGACATACTTTCCTCATTAAGTTTTAGGATAAGTGCACGAAAATTTTTGAAAAAATTGGTTTAGCGTAGCACTTTCCTTTCTTGAAGAACGGGTTGCTATCAGAAATAATAGCAAACCATGGTTTAAGCACGGGTTACAGTCTCAAATAACTGCAAGCCATATTTTGAGACATGTTTAGAAAGAAATATTTACACCTCCTGCTCGAACTTTATATAAAGTCCCGTGCCATTATTGAATGACATTTCTAAGACCGTAGATGTTATAGATACCAGAAGACATGTCTTGAGAAAACATATTTTTGGTATTTTTCAATTTTCTGATTTTTTTATGGGCTTTTGTTGATTTTATATTTTTCTATTTTGTTTTTGTTGGTTTTATACTTTTGTATTTTTCTTTTTGAAAATTATTTACAAAGATATAGAAATAGTTTAAGAAGATGATGATATGAGTACCGAGATAAGGAAATCGTTCAGCACTTTGTAGAAGATAGAAGTCATCATCTCTTAAACTTTCACCACCAAAGCATTCGAGGCTCTTGAATCGTCGCAAGAACTTGAGCCTTCAAAAAGTGAATCTTTGGTAGCTTCCCCCCAAACCGACAATCCACGTAAAAAGACCATTTCCCCCAAGAAGTAGAAGTGAAGCAAATAGTCTAATTGTATGAAGCTCAAGAACCCGAAGAAGACAATAACACCGAAGTAACAAGTTAACATGGATCATTTCTGTGGTTATTACCAAAATAAATGATTAAGCTCGATCACATGAACTTGTTGTGCGTCCCCGATGTACACATAACTCTTCGAGTTTGAGCAGTTGTCAATTCAGGAGAACAATATATCAACACCTTCATTTCACCAAATGCATTCCAGTTATCTAACATATAACCAATCAGCCCATAACGTACACATGTACCCAACAAGAGAAGAGACACTGACATCACAATAACTGGTTGAATCACTGATATTCTCTGCGGATGTAAACTCCAGAATAACTAATTAAGCTCGATCATGTAAATATGTTGTGCGACCCAGATGTACACATATCTCTCCCTTTATGGTTGCGATCTCATCGGAATCATCGTTACATTGTGTACATGAAGCACTAACCGGAAGCAATTTATCATAAATCATATAGAAGATGTCGATAAGCAATATCATCTCACACTCCACATATTCTTCTCATATTTCTTCTTACTGAGAGCTGAGATAACACATAACAAAAGTATCCAGAGACCACTTCCCCCAAATGGTTGGAATAATACATCCTTCCCCTAAATAGTTGGAATAATATATCCTTCCCCCAAATAGTTGGAATAATACACCAAAGGCTACGAGTTAAACACTGAGTTTCTCTACGGTTATGACATTTTTCTTTCCCGGGATTACTTCAATAAAGAAGAAGTATTAAGTTCATCATGTGTACTCGTTGTGTGTTTAGATGTATATTTCCTTCCCCCCTTGCTGGTTTTGATACCTCGTAATCAAGAACACATTATACATGCCAAATACTCTTGAAATAGAGAAGAACACATAATTAGCTCAATCGAATCTGTGAGAATCAACTCCTACAGAAACTCTCTCTGACTATCTTTATCAACCCATATGTAGACTGTTAGGTCACTAGTTTTACAAACACAAGTAATATAGAAAGAGATGAAGGCGGATGAACAAGTTATACGCACACACACATACTAATAATAATACGGTTAAAGCATATAGAGTGAAAAAGAGAATAACTTGAACAACCAACCTTCAAATGAAGGTTTACAAGAGTATTTATAGGACGAAAGCTAGGGCAACACTCCTAGTTTCCATCCTTTCTTTTATGGGCTTGGGCCTAAGCTCATGGGCCTTCTACATAAGCTTAAGGCTAATAACAAACATAAAGGCCATAATAAAGCTAACTATTACATATTAATTACTAACACTTGATTATGGTTTAGGGTGATTCCAACAATCTCCCCTCAAGTGTTGTCGATGAGCAGTGAAGGCATTGATGTAATAGTAGCTCGGCGTCTTCTAACATTCTTCTTTCTTGTGAGAGGAATTGCCTTGATTCGAACAATCTCCCGGTAGAGAGATAGTTATCTTTGAACAGTTATGCTTTGACGTCATCTTTAACTTTCTTCTTAGATCATTGTTCTTTGTGGTGAAAGTGATAGTATGTTGTTGTTCGCATCGATGCCGCTTCGTGTCGCCTTCACGCCCAAAGGTTCCACGCCGTTCTTCAACATGCTCACACGCCTATGACGTTGGAATTCAATCACCGATGAAGTTCTCTAAGTCTTTAACTTTGTAGATTCTTTGGTTTCTGAAGAATCATTCGACGGTTGTGTTGCTTTTGAATAGAACTTCCATTAGTGATGATGTTGGCGTGAGCATGAGAAGAATCAAAGACGATCATCCCGCCCGAGCTTCCATAAGAAGAAAAATTTCAAGCGGTTAGTAATAAGCGTGTTCCGGCACTTACAAGTTTGAACTTGAGAGTGTTAACGACATAGTGTGAAAACACAACTCTAATTCTTACAAAGGCCATTCCCGAATCGTAGTCCCACAAGTGAGATAACACGATGTACCAAGTACATCTACAGCTCGAGATGAGTCGCCGAGGTACACCGTAGCATCACCTCACGATCAGACCGGTTGAGACACACCGCTAATCCACGGGAGTTACCGAAGTGACTTCTTTGTCGTGGCGTTTTGATGTTGACCACGGCAGGAGTTTCCATTCAATCATCAAGATCATAGTTGTGAACCTCTCATAAATGTTCTCGACATATTGCTAAGATCCGTGAAGGACTCGATGTGAACCACCGATGATCTTATTTGTTGATCGTCAAGTGATAAAATGTCAAGTGTTCCTAAGAGATCTTTTGATGAATCTCGTGGCTCTAGACTCAATAGTGCGTTTGGTTTTCTGAGCGGAGACTAGGAGAGGGTCTCCTTCTTCAATACCAGCGATCTCTAAGAGAACGCCAATAGTTTACGAGGGTTTCCTCTGAGAATGACACAAGCTTGCTGAGAGAAACTTGAGTGGCTAAGAAGGTATAGTGCATCGTCCACCGGGTCCATGACGACTTTTAATCTTCAATACGGTGTCACTAAGTGACGACCAAGAGTATATGAATTGAACCCGTTCCGCGCCTAAGTTGAATAATCTGAGGGTCGTTTCTTTTCACCCTTTTCTTTGCATTTCTTTTGATTCTTCAACTCCTTCTTTCTCCGATTCTCATTTTCTCCTTTTTATAATCGTACCTAAGGACTTCTAAGTACTAACTATTTGTGATGTCCTTGGGTAGATCCCTCCGACTCTGGCGGATCATAGGACAGTTATTCCAACCTTAGTCACCTTATAACTCCATGACTAACCTATGTTGCCATTAAAACCACTTGTTTGTGAAACATCTCTCAAAGGGTTTGTAAATGAAAACATGTTTGAACCATTTGTGAGAGATAGGATTTTGCATAAATACTCCCCTCCACATGTGCTTAATAGTTTTAACGGTTTAAATGCACAGTGAGGAAAGAGCGCACATTTTGAATTGATCCACTCGAGATAGACAATCCCGTGAGACACGGTTACGTTGCGTAGTTAAAGAGTTACATTGTCGGTTTTAGGTGACAACTAGCTCTAATAACTACCTTGAAGGTGTAGACAAACCTCGAAGGTTGTCATACCCGTCGAGTTCATGTCTACCAAGAGTGTCTCGAATGGTACTTTCTACTTGGACAAGTCCTTTGCGAGACACGTTTACATTACTAGCGAACTAGCTTGAAATTATTACCCGTCCAGACAAGTCTTTTCGAGTTACAAACAGTTTAGTACCATCAATTCGTTGGTTAAGTCTCAAGTACATGATTCATTTGCATTTTG
The DNA here is from genome assembly GCA_022545495.1 of Chrysanthemum lavandulifolium. Taxonomy (NCBI): domain Eukaryota; kingdom Viridiplantae; phylum Streptophyta; class Magnoliopsida; order Asterales; family Asteraceae; genus Chrysanthemum; species Chrysanthemum lavandulifolium. The sequence continues at coordinate 343,707 of JAHFWF010000025.1, read as the reverse complement.
CACAACATATTTCTTATCACACAATTTTCTCCCCTCAAAAATGGCATATAGAAATGTTATTTTGAATGGTTGAGAATAAATATGACCATTTTGAGTGTTGGGAAGATGACCACTATGAACAATTTGTGAACAAAGTTTTAATTCAAATACTCCCCTCAACAAGTGATATAAACGGTTGAGGTTTTGAAAATCATACGGGGAAGTACTTGTTCTTTTGAGCAAAACCTTGAATAATGAAAGGTTTGATAGGTTTTACTCAAAAGTAAGAAGCTTTCGCTCCTTTATAAGGATTGTGGCAATCAAGCGTACCACGGGGTCCTTTCTTGACAATTACGGGTTGTACCTTTGTTATGTGTGCACAAGCCATTGACATATATAATCATACATCCAAATTTGTAATGAAAGAACCAATTCAAGGGGTACTAGGAAGTGAAGTGATGTTCCGTGAGTGCGCAAAGGCGCGTTGAAAGCGGTTATGTTAATCTGGGTCGACCACCAACACAGACTCTCCAATCGTCTCGAATCGATCCGTCGAACAACCTTTCATCAATAATTGTGATGATTCGTCTCACATCCCTCCTTTCACGAGAATTCCAGTAGCTAGGAGACCCAATTTTCGGGCGTATATCCTTCAACTCAGACGCCAATCCGTCCCTAACCGACTTCAAAGTATGATCCCAATTTACGAAGTTCACTACACGCCATTAAGCGGTTTCTTTGAAGTTCACTTGATAAACAACTCGAAAGGTTTCTTGATGAGCGTATATTGAGATAGCCGATTGATGTCGGGAAGATCAAGCGTTGGAGGAGTGAGGTTTACTGGCGTCGATAAGATTCAACGACCAATGGATATCTTCTACACGTTCTTTGATCACGATCGTCTAATGAAGATGAGAAGTGACTTGATAAATTCGCGTTGAACTTCAATGAGAATTGTCTCATACGACCTTGTACTTTGGCAAGGTACATGTCTTCGATGTCGTTGAGGACAAATTCTTAAAGTCGACGGAGAATGCATAATCTGTTCATCTTGTCGTTTGACTATGATATTCTTCAAGAAGGTGTAGTCCCACTTAGACTTGAGATCAACGTGTTTGATGGCCACGATGTCCTTAGAACTGTACACCGCGTGTTGAGACTTGAACCGTGCAGCACGTAGTAGATTCTTGACGCTCGTGCCAATGATGAATCCCATACAATGCATCTCGGTCGTATGCTTGCACGTTGTCGAAAAACAAGCGATTTGCACGTTCCTCGATAGCTATGCGGTTTGAGTAAATAGCCGCTTGGAATAGAAGAGTCAACGATGTAGCGTATTTTACGAACCATCGCTACCGAGTAAGAGAAAATCCGTGTCTCTTAAAAGAAGTATCGAAGGGAATCCGTGGTTCATCTGCTTGGCCAATGGTCGGTAGGGGTTTGGTCCAATCGGTGTAGTATGGAGGTTGTCCCTTTGTGTGAAGTCAATGTTTGCTTCGGATTGAGCCAATCCATGTTGTTAGACATAGCTCAGCGATGTTCTCAAGATGATATTCGACCTCGAGGGCGCTTTCGAGTGTCTTTTAGAAGTTGAAATGCTTCATTCTTGATTCGCTTCAACTCGATTTCGTCATTTTCTTCACATGGAACTTTTCTTGCAAAAGTTTTGCGTGCTCAATGTAGAACCGTCTACCAAGTCTTGACCTTCATCGGTAGGGAGTTTGATTGACAAGTGTGGAGAACCATTCAAACTCTTGGTTTTATCGTCATCTAACCATGATACGACTTGAGTGAGTCGTCTTCTTCTTCTTTTGGAAGGCCTTGATGATGATTCTAGTTTCGCACTTGTTTGGGTGAGGTGGGTTGTTGTAGGGGCTCAAGGACCTCTTCATCGTCACCACCCGTATACTCAAAGTAATCACCGCTTTTTGAGTCATGGGTGGTAACTCGGAATCGTCCCGAGGTTTATCGAGAGAAGACCGATGTGGAGGAGACTTTTGTTGAGAAGAAGTCCATTGTGGAGGAGGTGGCATCGAAGAAGATTCACCGCATGTTTCGACATTTAGGTGCGAGTCCTTGTCTTTATCCTTATCTTCATCGTCTCTAGGACGTTTCAACTTTTCCGCCTCAAATCTACAAGCTTCTTGAAGTTGGTAGTCTAGCAATGCTTGATACAATTTTGCTTCTTGAGTTGAACATTGCACTCGTGGCGACATTTGTGTAACAAGCTTGGCCACCAATTCATTGTTAGAGAACACTAACGGATCGGTTGGATTGATTGTTACGGTAGGGCGTTGATCGGATAGTTTGCTTGGCGATTTGCATAAGATTTGGATAAAGTTGTCCGGTGAACAACTCCTTTGTGACTTTAGGAACGATATTCGAAGGTAGTTGTTAGTGTAACCTTCGATCATTTCATTCGAGTTCCTCTTGACGATGACTTTTCATGAATTCTGAATAAACTTCCTTTCTTCTTTCATCTTTTCATGCTCGTCATACAAATGTTGTATGTGATCAAGATAGAAATTCAATTTCTTTTGGAGAATGTCTTTCTTTCGATTTGTTTGACAAGATTCCCAATACGCTTATGAGCATGAGATATCCAAGAACGAGGTGGTTTCTTTCTCGATTTGGATGATGATTTGGTTGATCTCTTTGATGGTGGTGGTGATGAATGAGATGAAGAGTCGATGATGAGGAGACATGAGGAGGCTCGGGGTCCTTAGGCGGTTCGAAGTTTCCTTCGTGAATGTGTGGGACTTTCCGAAGCAACTTGTCATAATCATCATCTTTATCTTTCTCGGACTTCTCGGTTGTGGTTCTCAAACTCATATTCGATAGTATCCTCCACAAGCTTTTGTTGTTGCGGAAGAGTGGTGGCACCGCATCCCTTATCGGTCGATTAATCGCATCGGGATCGGTGAGGAGAAAGCGACACCACTTGATCCTCCGGTCCACCCATTTGATCTTTTGCAAATTCTTGACTTTTGAAGGTGACTAACGAATTTAACCGTCTTCTGTAGGATTGATCCGCTTGCTCTTCTTCATCTTGAGCTTTCATCATCTGTTACAAGTGTAGAAGTCTTCCTTTCCTTTATCGGTTTGAGGACTTGGAGGTTTTGATGCTGAGGATTGTCATCCTTACGCTTTGAGTAGGAAATCTCTTCATACGTGTCGATTACCTTGAACTTTCGTCCAAAAGCCGCCTTCTTGATTCGGGCTTGGGAATTGGGATGGGAGTAGCTTCCTTAGATGGAACAATCCTCTTTGAAGGAGGGTTCCTCTTGGGAACTTCCTTGGACTCTCCGTGCTTGCGGCACTTCTAGCACCGCCTCTTCCGGTTCTCCGAGTAGGTGTCCCGAAGCCTTTTCATCAAGATGACCAACTTTTCCTTCTTTAACGGCTACCCAATACCTTTTGTACGTTTCCGACTTTTGATTTCCTCTGTAATAAGGTGATCGGGCAACTCAAAGACCCTGTTTCTTCGTGACGATTCTTTGATTCGACGGATAGTATGTGCTCGATCAATAAGTCATGATTATCTGGGTCATTGAGTCTCACAGGGATATCGGGATGAAGTCCAAGAGCTCTCTGGATCAACAGTTTGGTGTATCGACATAGGAATTTTGGAGCCAAGCTTCTTATGAGACAAAGATCATATCTTCCCATAGCGATTGCTTCAATTATAATGTCCTTCTTGTTGATCAACGACTGTAAAATTTGCGCTTCCATGAGCTTGGGATGCTCATAGCCACCGTCACGACCGAGATTGATTTGGTGATGATCATATAGAGTGTCCTCCATGGTTGAGGAATATTTTTCACTCCACGTGAGAATGCTTAGTAATAATTCCTTTAGCTTCATCATAACCAATATCTATCAAGAACCGCAGACGATCTCTTCATGGGGTAGCAAAGAAGTCGGTTGGAGCGATGTCGGAATGATGAGAACAACCCGTAAGTCATCAGGAGTTATAGTGACTTGTTTGTGATTAAGAGTCACATTCACAGCATTTTGACCAGTGATCCTCTGCATAGAATCCCAGAATTGTTGAATGTAGACCTCTAGAACTATGGCAGAGTGTGAGAGCATATTCTGATAAGGATGAGTCTTGAGAATATCCACCGCTATGAGACAAGAAGATTCTGTGCAAGTTAGGGTGGCAAAGTCAACCCTAAGGTTATTCTTTCCAAGTTTTCTCGGGTAACCTTCTGGAAAGATATCAGCAATTGTAAGAACATCTGATGCATCCACATTCATTTGTTCAGTCATGTCGTGATCTGAAATAACATTAGCCAAAAGAACCAACATATCGAAGACATAATGTTAGTCAACGAAGGTCTTATTGTCTAGTTATTGAATGTCAAAGGATAATGATTGTTACGAGTCCTAAGTCCTTGTTTGTCCAATAGTCTAATGACGTGGTGAAATGTTTAAGTGAGTTAGTTAACTTTAAGTTTTAAAGTTTATGTTATCACTTATTGTTCACAACATATCAAACGATTAAGTTTATTAGTGACATTATTGGATTCGTGATGATATGATTAGTTTATTAACAAGTTTGTACACGTAACAATTCATAATGAAGGTCAATCCGGGCTTAAGCGTAGATTCGGCAAAGTTAAGCGTAAACAAGAATGAGATACGCGTGAGACGAAAGCTTCTGCGTGGGATCCTAACTTACGCGTAAGATGTTACGCGTGGGAAAAGGGACCTTATGCGTAGAGTTTACGCGTGGGCGTATAAGTACCTTACGCGTAAGGCTTACTCGTGAAGAGTAGACCTTATCGTGAGGTCTCATCGCTTTCGCATATCCTTCACGGGATACGCGTAGTCCCATTGTAGAACCTTACGGCGTAATGGTTATGCGTGGGAATTATTCTTACGCATAACTTGACTACGCGTAGGGTAATCCTTATGCGTAGAGTTGCAAATGACCTTGATTCTGAATATTAAGCGTAGCAAAGCCTGAAATAAGTTCATCAAATCATCAAATTTAACACAAAACATCATTTTATCAACAAATTATTGCATGAACATTCATAACACAGTTACGCGTAGAAAGTCATACGCGTAGGTCAAAACCCTAAGGGCTAAGATTTACGCGTATAATTTCTAGCCATGGGATATGTACCAAACAAATTCTGGTAGGTCTAGTGTAACACCCCAACCCGACAAGGGTAAAGATATCACAAATACAGTTTCATATCAGAACTTTAAGTATTATACAAAAGCGGAAGTCTTTACAAAATAATCAAAAGAAAACATAATAACTTAATAATCAAAATAAATCTAGGATCTCTAGGGTAAAGTCTTGCTCTCAACTCTACTCTCAAACCCAGATCAACCATCCCACAAGCTCATCTTGAATGCTTAATACCGCCGCAGAAAAGAAAGTGCGGTGAGCTTACAAAGCCCAAAGGAGCAGATATAACGAAACGGAAACTAAAACAAAGCAAATGCAAATGAAACAAATGAAACGAATAACGAAGTCGCAATGGAGTGAGCATAAGGAATCATAGAGAATTACATGGAACACAAACACAAAATCGGAAGAACAACTAGCAATCAAGAGCAAACTCACATAGCATATTGATGACACAAACGCAAACACATTAGAATATCCAGACACTTAACATATCAAGAAGATAGATTACATATAAACCAAACGAAAAGTCTAAGGACTAACGGAATCGGTTCCTAGAAGGTAAACATGGCATTTATACAAATCAATTAATCTACATTTAACACACTTAATCCAATATTGTAGCAGCGGAAATAGCAGTCCAATCACGGCAAGCACACATACAGATAGAAAACATAGTAGACCTTCTATAACTAAATAGACAGAGACATAACATAGCAATTTACCAATTTACAAACCAAAACTCGTGACTTGAATCATGTCTCAGATCAAATATAAGCATAAACGAAATTAACATGGCGGTCGACATATACACAGATAGGTATATTAACGGGTAATTAAGTTTCGCAATATTAACTGAACCGATTATACAGGATGAACTTACAAAACAATCAAATACACACTAGCATAGTCATCTTACGATCAACGAATTCACATAACGGTAAACTAACATATCATCGATGACAACATGCGAATCACATTTAAGCATATTAATCATATCCTAGCATGGCAAGCGGTAGTCACATAAACATGTAAAAGCATAAACATCTTCAATAAACATATAATAACTCAAGATGCAAATGTAGTATTGGCAAATACGGAATCATAAACAAATTCATAAATGTAATTAATGAGATACGGTTTAGTCATCCACCACGAGCCCAAAACATATCGATCATAACATATCATAAGTAACCATTGTATTCGGAGGGTGACCTCGTAATACCTTATATAATATGAGGATACCTCATGTAACCAATGGAGTAGCTAACTCCCAAAATTTGTGAAGACGCGTACATTACACGACATCATTCACCGACAAATCATATCGGATAACGGATCGGATCTAGGATGCATCCATACGCCCTTCCTACATATACAAAATATGCTCCACCATCCGTGGACGTGGCGAAACATCACTCTACGCCCTAGAGTCATATCGAGGTGCATCATCGATACGGACATGGAACCCCATGACTAGTTAAATATTTGGCTCGGTGTCAAACTAACTTAGGTCAAATAGATTTTCATAAATGACACGACTATAATTCATCATAAGGTCAACAGATATATATATCGAAGTTTCATATCATAAAGTCCAAATCAAATATTTCATGGTTCACTAAATGAAGTTTCGGATAAACAACGGATCAACAAATCGAAAAGGGTTCATATCAAATGTTCGTAAATCATAGGTTCATATCACGATCACATATCATACGCTCATAATCGAAGTTCATAATCGATGTTCATAATCGAAGTTCATAATCGTTCATAATCGAAATTCATACTCAAACATAGCAAGGTTCAACAAATAGAAGTTCAGACAAACAGAGATTCATATAAACAGAAAGGAATCATAGCAATGGCATAGGGAATCCTAATAATTGAAATAGAAAAGCTAACGAAAAGAAAACGTCATGAGAAACCTTTACTGAAAAGGTCAGAATATCTGTACCTTAACGCAAATGAGGGAAAAGCAAATGAATGAACAAACACGAAGATACGACGCTACGTCTTCTTCAATGAATCTACATGGATTAGGATTCGTATAATACTTATTAGTTCCTTCTATAAGCTTCTTATGCCTTTGTAAGTGTGTTACCTATTGATATCATATTTTATCTTTCAGTTTCTTAAACTCATATTCGGACCAGACTTTAGCGATTTTTATAAAATAGTTACTTAGCTCAATGAAATCAAGAAAAATCCCAGGGGTTCCCATATGATTTAAAAGAGTCTCCAAAAATTGGTGGGTTCTATCTCTATGCCAAATGGCCTATGGAAAATCACAAGTCCGACACTATCCGTAAAGTAATCGGAAAATACACCTTAAAAGTTTACACTTATTGGACCTGTTTAGACACCTTGGAAAAATTCCCAAAACTCCCACAAATTCATTTATGTCATAAATATCACTCCTGTAAAAGGAGAGCTCCCAATTCCTTATGGTTTGAAAATGAAAATCAAACAATACAACTAAATTTCGCACCGTTTTCTCAGCTTTGACACTTGATTTTGTAAAATTCAAAAATATGACTTAGACAACTCCAAATTCGACCAAACCACTTGGAAAACTTAACTAAGACATAAAATAAACTTTTCCCACAAAAACCCAGGTTATTGCACTTATAAAATTGGATCTATAACACACACAAATTCGACATATGATGCTGTCCAGCTTTAGGGTTTATTAAAACCACTATAATCACATGTTTAGACCATTAATTACACTTAGGTTCCATTCCAATTAGGGTTTCAATTTATTAGGCATGATAACATTTATATATGTGGTTCGGTTCTTTTATAGCTCGACTTAACCATGATCCGATTCAATAATACATATTACATACATGTTCTTTAATACTTATAAGGTTCAAATCATTAGGGTTTGTGTTGTTTGGTTTCATACGGCTCGACACAAGGAAAAAGAAAACACAAGTCGACTAAAACAAATAAGTTACAATATATTAACTTAAGGTGCATCAAAGGAAGACGGAAACACGTTATACCTTAGCTTTGTTGAAGAAAATCTAGACACCAAAGGTGTAGGTATTCGACGAATGGGAGAAAAAGAAAGAGAGGCAACCAAAACTAGGGTTTCACTTTTGAGTTTATGTGTTATATTTATAGTGGTAGTAAAATTTCGGTTAGGGCTTTTAGGAGGGGTTTTGGGTTTCGCCTAGTCCAACCGAACACAACAAAACCCACGGCCTTTGGGCCTTGGCTCTTGATCCACACGACACCAAAACAAACGCCTTATGGCTTCTTGGACTCTCGGCTTGGCAAAAGAAACGAGCCCATCGGATCAAAAATCAAAAAAATGGCAAGGCCCAAACTTTTACGCGAGACGTTTAATCTTTCGTCGTACCATGTCGATCACGTACATATTTTAGTTAAGTTTTTATTATTCGTAAGTTAAGTTTTTAATTTTCGTTAAATGATATAAATGTATTTTACGTATTTAATAAATGTTCGATTTTAAGGGTATTTTAGTCTCTTAACACGTTTCGTATTTTTAGGGTTTTACATCTAGAGTGTTGTTAGAGTCTTTAGGCCAAGTATTAACATCTAATTCACTATGAATCGAAATTACCCAAAAGTATGAACATTAAACCCTAACCTCAAATTGTCAAACAATTAGTGTTTCTGGGTGGTTAACAACCATGGAAATCATCAATTCAACAACATATGACCATAACCCAACAATCTTTTAGACCAAAACACTTCACATTTGGAAAAACCCAAATCGACTCATAAACCCTAATTTTCAAAAATCATTAATACGTGTTTCTGGGTGGGTTTTGATGGTTAAAATGGTATCCTTGATGTATAAGAAACGTTTTGACACACTCCATATAACCAAAACACACACACAATGATTATGTGTTCATACGCTATGCGTAGAACACATAATCACGCGTAACACACTTTTTAGCCGTTGGATTTGTATGAGATTAAAAACCTTAGCTTAAAAACATGTTAAGATCATTAAAACACTTACAAAATGATGATCAAAACAACGGATTTCTTGGTTCAATCTTAGGCGTAGGATGAATATGGTTGTGTGTATTAAATGTGAAGTAAAAAGTAGGTGGGAGGTGTTTTTATTAAAAGTTACTTTAACATTTTGATAGTTTTAGTCCCTCCACCTTTTTCTTTTTCAAACAAAGCCATTTAACTTCCATTTTGGTTACCAAACAAAGTTTTTAGGAAAGAAACTTGACGACACTCCCCCTCGACTCTAGAAAATAATGAAAGGTTATTAATTTTAGTCCGAGGAGTGTCATTGAACCAGAAAATTTACCACCATTGATAAAATAACCAACCGGGATAAGATAACCTGCAAGTACACGGATGTTTTGAAACAGTTAAGTGAAATTTCTGCCCCTCAACACTTGATCGGAAAAAATACTGAATTTTGAAAGATTATAGTGTTGACGGAAGAAATGTACTTGCCATGTTGAAAGAAAACTAGAGTAGAAGAATATTTTTGTTGTTTTATCAGATTTTATAATTTTGTATTTTGTTTTTGAAAAATTATTTACAAAGAGAGTTTTGGTGTTTGATGTGTTTTAAGATCTGCTTTTAGGAGGTCATCCAATTCCTCTTGAGTCAAACACCTCATACCAATCCGGTGGACCAACTCATTAAACCTAGCGGGAGGCAAGGCTTTGGTGAGAAGATCGCCAATTGATATTCATACCATAAAGTATAATTCAACGGCACTGCTCCACGTGATCCTTGATGAAATGATAGCGAAGATCGATGTGCTTTGATTTCGAGTCTTTGAACCGAGTTGCACGAGATCGTAATGGCACTCGATTATCGCAAAGACATCGGATTCTATCGAATACGTAACCATAGTCTTTGAGTTGTGTTCTCATCCGGATGACTTGAGCACAACATGCGGACATGGCTACATATTCCGCCTTGTTGATGATAGCGATGTACAATCCTCGCTTCTTTGATTGCCAAGACACCGCTTTATCACCAAGAAATTGTAGAGCTCTCAAGTACTTTTCCTTGAGTCTAAGCATCCTCGTGGTCGGCGTTTGAAAAGCGATTAGTTCAAAACCGAATCCTTCGGATACCGGATCCCCAAATTAATGGTTCCCTTGATGTATCGGAGGATTCTTTTAGCCTCGAGAGGTGGGTTTTAGTTGGTCGCGATCGATAAGCGGGAGCATAGATAAACGGCAAAGACAATATCAGTCCGCTAGTCGTTAGATACATGAGAGACCCAATAATACTTGGTATTTGGTAGGGTCAACTAATTTCCCATGTAAATCAAAGATCTAGCTTCTTGGTATGAGCCATTGGTGTGGCATAAGTGTCACAGTGTTGTCATTCCAAATTTGTTTAATAGTTCAAGGGCATATTTGGACCGACTCAAGAAAATACCACGGGTGATTGATGAACTTGCGGTCCTAGAAAGAACGTAAGTTCACCCATCATGGACATTTCAAAATTTTCTTCATTAGTTTTGCAAAAGCGGTTGAAAACTTTTTATGTGTTGACCCAAAATGATGTCATCCACGTAAATTTGAACAATTAAGATATGTGCCCGATATTGTATAAAAGAGTTGGGTCAACCGAGCCTTTGGTGAAATTATTAGCAATGAGGAAAGATGATAGCTTATCGTACCATGCCCGAGGGCTTGTTTGAGACCATAAAGAGCTTTGTTCGGTTTGTAGACATGGTTCGGGCACTCGGATCAACGAATCCTTCGGGTTGGTGACATAAACCATTTCTTTCGGTTGTCCGTTGAGAAACGCAGCTTTGATAACCATTTGAAAGACCGTCATATTCATATGAGCCGCAAGCGAGAAATATCCAAACAACCTCAAGACGAGCAACCGGAGGAAAAGATTCTTCAAAGTCTATTCCTCTTCCCGACGATAACCCTTAGCAACTAGACGTGACTTGTTTTGGATGACGCTCCTTCAAAGATCCAATTTGTTTTTCCAAATCCATTTTAGACCAATGACGAGACCCTTGTTGGTCTTTCAACCGCTCCCATACTTCAAGACGCTTGAATTGGTTGAGTTCTTCCCGCATGGATTCAATCCGCTTGTCTTTTGTCATTGCGTCTTTAATGTTTTTAGGCTCGTTATCGCGTATGCCGAGTGCATAAATGCAATGTTCACCATCTCGTGTGAAGACGTTGTCTCGTAACGACCGGTTGATTCGGGTTGCCAATAATGTTAGCCGAGGATGGTCTTTTGTCCATCGGTGTGTAGAGGTTGATGTTGGTATACATTGTGAAGATTCCGAGGATTCAAATGGTTTGTTGAAGATTCCGCGACATCCGTGCACCGTCTCATTAGCAAACGGGTTGAAGAACGATTTGATCAAAATCGCAAGTGGGGTACTTCATTCGAATATCATCACCGGTTCATCGTTGTTGGAAGCGGTGTGTTCAACTGTTGTGTTGGAGTCAATCGTGTCGGTGCATCTTCAACAAGAGTTGTTGTAGCAGTGTATCGTATAGGAATATGATCGGGTTGTGCAATGAAACAATGGATACACCGAGCACGCTCATCAATATCGTCACGAGCGGAGGAGCAAATAACCTTTCCATTTGTTGACGAGTTAGCTAGGGGCTTTGCTCAGCTGATGATGGGGGTTGAGGGAAGTTTAAACAGTTGTGACTGGGTTCTAAGCTGTTATACTCAGAAGCCATCTCCGTGAGTTCATCAAAATGAGCATGAATCGTTTCCATTACCTCTTTAGTTCGACGATTCCAGATTCGAAAACCTTTAGAATTATCACAGTATCCAATAAAGACTCCAATATCAACTTTAGCTTTGAGCTTTCCAAAATCATCACGATCATTATTCGGATAGCAAAGGGATCCAAATACATGAAAGTGTTTGAGATTCGGTTTATAGTTGTGGACAAGCTCGAAAGGTGTTTTGTTGTGGCGTTTTGTGATCATAGAACGGTTTTAGTATAGCATGCGATGATACACACGCTCGCCATAAGTAATCCGAAGTTTAGCATTGATTAACATTGTTCTTGCAGCTTCCACTAACGCTCGGTTTCGCCTTTCAACAACTCCGTTTTGTTTAGATGTACGTGCAATAGATGTTTGATGTCAATTCCACTTTCTCATAGAATTCACGAAGGGTTTTGTTAACAAATTCAGTTCCTTTGTCTGCTCGATTATCCCGACGGTGTTGCGGAGTCGAACTCATATTTTTGTGAAAGGTGATGATCATTTGTGGAGCTTGATCTTTGCTTCAAGAAAGTAGACCCAAGTCCATCGTGAGTAGTCATCAACAATTACTAAGATGTAGCATTTGCCATTGATTGTTTGCACGTATCGTGCCACACAAATCCATGTGAAGAAGATGAAGCACATGTCGAGAGTCGTGTTCCACCTTTGAAGGAAAATGAGCACGAGTGCTTTTCCCTTGTTCACATGTCGAGCAAAGGTGATCTTTTGAATACCGGAATCGTGGGAGTCCTTCAACTAGTTTTTGTCGAGCAAGGTTGGTGATGGTTTGAAAGTTTAGATGTGAGACGACGGTGCCATAGCCGTGATTTTGTAGATGTTGCCTTTGAAAGTAAGCGATGGGAGAGGAAGCAACCATGTCTTGCATAGAGATAGTGTAGAGACTAGAATTACGCGCGGACATAAGGTCATTTCCTTGTAGATCACGAATGAAACAAGTTTTCTCCCGAAAGCAACCTCCAAATCTCCATCACAAAATTGACCTCATCGAAACAGATTGTGACCGAGGCCTTCCACATAGTAAACCCTGCGATTTCGATGTTCCCATTGACATAATCTCAGAGCCCATGATAGTCTGCAAGTGATCGCTCCCGAACCCGACAAAGCCAATGAACTTTGCAATAAAGTTTGATAACAGCTTTAAGGTTGCTGTCATGTGTCGGGAACATCCGCTATCAACAATCCAGAGAATGATCTCAGATCACCGCATTACACACGCATTTACACGATGGAATAGAAGTAGATGTGGAACCCAAATGTTAGAGGTTCCAAGGTGTTTATTAGACATACACACATTAATAATTTTAGGCATCCATTTCAATCCTAGTGTGTTATATATCCATTTCTACCATCTATAACTACTCTTTGCTTTAGTCTTAGTGAATGCACTAGGTGGTACTACATTCTTAGGAGGTGAAACTGAGCTACAGTGGACAAAGAATGCTTGCCTTAGAATCTAAAGAAGGTGGTCTACCAAGCACGCACTTAGAATGATTAGTAGGCCTAGAGGTATTCCGATTCTTAGGATTCCGTAAACGAGAGATTATAGCTTTAGCAACACATTTGTCATGACAATCGAATTCATACTTTTACGACAAATAACACAAGGTGCATCGATCAATATCAAAAGTACTTAACGGTTTAGCATTCGTTACATCACTATTTCTATTACATTTGCCGACGCAATATCTATAGTGGAGGCAACTTGAGTCTTATTCATCTTCTACTTTGGCATTCCTTATTGATCTTTTCTTAGGTCGCAACTTCCTATTCTTCGATTGAGTGCTCTAGGCTTTGAAGTGCGGACGCTTGGAAAAGACGCAACTATTCTGCTTTGAGAGGAAACACGTTAGCAACTTGTGATTTGGCAAGAGGAATTCTAGGTTCACGATTACTAAGTGTGACCGGTGCAATTCTCTTAATCACGGTAGCGGAAGTTGTTCATACTTTCCTAACATTTCTCTTAACTTAGAGATAGTGTGAATCAAATCTTGATTTTCGAATCTAATATTACCAAAGAAAATTCATGACTTCTCTAGTGTGAGCAAGATAGTGATCAAGTTCGTTAGATACTTCATGACGAGTCTTATTGAGTAAATCAAATATGACACCATATTCTGCTTAACTTTTACAAGTTCTTGTTCATATTTAGAAATTTGACTTTTCAAAGACACGCTTTGATCATCCAGTTGCTCAATTTTAGGATCGAAGATTTTGCACTCAACCGAGCGATTTGCTTTTGAAAACTAAGTTGATGATTGTGAATATCTTTTCACACCAATGAAGACGACGCTTTGCATTGTAAATTTCGTTGAGTAATCGCTTATTTTCGACTTTTAAAGACTCGATCCAAGCACATTATCGGTGTTCTCACAGCTACAACCTTTTCAACAAGATCACCAGAGATATAATCGATGCATATGGCAAAGAATGAAACAACACAAGATTATGGACATCAAGACGATAAGGTCTTCCAAGAGTCGATCAACATCTTTTCTCAAAAGTTTCTTTTACGCTTAGTATTAGAAATAGATGTTTCGCTTTCTCAAAACGACCTTCATAGTTCCAAGTTCCTTATAAAAATCCTGCTCCTGTGCTAATGCACAACTTTTCAAGTTTTTAACATTAGGTAAAAGTTTTTCCAAAAATGTCTCTTTGTTCTCGCTACTGAGGCGATTGAAAGTGTTCAATTTTGATTTCGTAACGATATTCTATCTCATGTTGTAAAATTTTGAGGTCACCATGAAAATGTCAAAATATCAAAGAATATTTCGATTTTCGTGTTTTGAGTTTACTTCACTAATTGAAGGTAAAGGACCATAAGTTTGTGCATAACTGCTTTGGGATTAACATGAGAAGACTCGGTGTTTTGATGATAACCCTTATTGTGTTAGAAGAATCCGTTGGTGTGACGAAGTGACCGCGTTTTATAATTAAAAGGTTTGTTATAAACAACGTTTTTAATTTTGATCGACTCGCCTTCGCATCTAATTCCTCATGGATGATATTCAACAACACTCATAACAAGATTATCAATTTTGTATTCTCTGACCGAAACTTGAGAGTTGGTTTGAATGTTTTTAGTGAAAGCTTTGGTTTGTAATCGCCTAGATTTTTCCATATCCTTTTGGATTAGGTTTTAAGGTAAACTTTTCAATAGGTGTTATCGATTCACCATGTTTGTAAACAACAGCTTTAAACTCTTTAAGTTTGTTTTGCAAGTCGATAATTTCTTCAAGAAGGTCATCTACCCGATTCGTTGAATGCTTTTTGTATGGAGAACTGCTTTTGACAAGTTAACAACTCACCTTAGCTTTTGATTTTCCAAGGTGAGAGCGTTAATTTGCTTTTTATGTTCATGTTTCAGTTGTTGTAATTCGCATAACAAAGCATTCTTCGAGGCGGCTAGATCACGATCTGCTTTCTAAATATTTTTCGTTATGATGAGATTTTGCAAAGCGGCTTCAAAACCTTTTCACGGTTTTCTTGAGTTTTGAAAAGTTGAGTTGCATTTGTAAGCATTCAAAATCCTTGGTTAGCAAAGCATTTTACTTTTTAAGATCTAATTTAATGCAACACATTCAAAGAATTTGGGATTGTTGGTCTTTAAGTAATGTAACAAGATCCGATGAGGCAAAGGTTCAACGTGTTCAACGTGAGTCACAACATGATCATTATTGAGATCCTCAAGTATAACCACGGAGTCAATTTGATTATCAAGGAAACCATAAGGTCATCCGGATAGTCAAATGTAACTATGGGGTTTATTTGAAAATCGGCGAGATGAGATGTAGATGACTCATTTTGAACATCTCGAGCCGCGTCGAATTCGAGATATTGACGGAGATATTAGTTCGATATGATGATGGTTTGTTCGGTACTGAGACAAGCCATCGTTGTCATACACTGGGCCTGCTTTCACTCATGTGTAACTCTTGCATATTAGCCATCAACATAACAAATGCATTGGCCTGCAAGTCCTCCATATCATCATCCGAGTCTCAGATCCGCCATAAAGCTCGTTTTTGTCCGTGAGAGATCCACCACCTTCATCCTTAAGAGCCAAAAGTAAGGCCTCTTTGAAATAAGCACGCCCCTAGTCCTCGGCTTTGGGCATGCATTAGCCAGTGTCCCTTCTCATTGCGCTTGTAGCATCTAAGACCATTTAACCGATTTTGAGCATTTCCATGTTCCACCACTGAGCTCATTGTTATTCCTACCCACAAGATTAAACCCTTGACCACCGCCCATCCGACGACCATAATCATGATTCGAACTTCAACTCGTCCATTGTTCACAACACTTGAGTCCGTGTGTTAGATGAGGAACGAATACGATTGTTGGATTTGTTGGTGTAACGGCCAAAATCATTAGCAATCATAACAAATCCTTGTTGCAATGCTTCGAACGGATCGATTTCCTCGGTCGCTTCAACGACATATGCTTGAGCATTGTTGTTGTTGTATGGAACCAATTGATTTTGTTGAGGTTTTTGCCGTGAAGGTGTGGTTGAAGCAGCTTGGTTGAGTTCTTCGGTCGAGAGGATAATTCGCTGAGCATACAAGGCAAGTTGTTGATTTTCCTGATGCGACCGTAGCAATTTGAGCACGGAGAATCCTTTCCCGATCAACTTCCTTTTCATGAGGCTTCAAGTAATCGTACAACAATCCATAAGTATAATGATGCATATTCTTCGCTTGACGGAGAAAATGACATACTTCTCCCATTCGTGACCAAGACTACTCAGAACTTAGTATTCAATTCTTGGCATGATGATGTTGTGTTTATCCAAATCATTGATGATGTCCGAAAATCGATGATGATAGGACTCTAGTGTCTCTCCGTGTTCAATCATGAAGTGTTCATAAGCCAAGTAAATTTTGGATTCCAAATCCTCCCGATTGAGTCATGATCCTTCCATAAGAAGACGAATATGATCCCACATTTTTGTGCGCCTTTTGAGCATCAACACTACGAAGAATTGGGTTTGGTAATCCTAAGAGGATGTATTCCATTGCATGTTCATCCGCTTCATAGTGTAGAAGTTCTTGAGGATTCAAGTCCGCAACAAGAGCAATGTTCGCTTGTTCAAATCTTGTGGAACAAAGCAGCTGGATCTCCTGCACAATGACAAGAGGCATCTCAAATGGACCTTCCAAGATAACCTTCTTTAAGAACTTTCCATGTGGCTTCTTCGGATCACAAAACCTAAAGAACCTTATCACCCATTGATCGTAGTTTCGGAGTGAGCATTGGAGGTCTATCAAGTGATCCACTTCATGAATTGATTGTTGGTCGCTTAAAGCTTCACACATCTTTGCAAACCAAGTGGGTTCCTTCCTAGTGTTCCTTGATGGATGTTGATTGAAATCATTTGTGTAGGGTTGAACTTGAAGGCTTGGTGGTGTTTGAACCATTTGTGGTGGTGGAATTGCACCAATTTGTGGATTATGTTGTTGATTAAATTGTTGTTGATAAATAGCTTGTTGTTGATTCCATTGTTCATGTTGTGGAGTTAATTGTTGTTGTTGTTGATGATTATAAGTGTGAGGGAAGTAGTTAGAGTATGGTGGTTGAGACATGCTGAGAAACTTGTGTAGTAAAAATGGATATTTGTAGTCGAATGAACCTTTGTTGATGAAGTGTCCTTAGGCATAGAAAAGACAAGAACCAAGTAGCACTTATGCGTAAAAACACCAAAGTTACGCGTAACAATGAGAAGTTACGCGTAGGATTTAGCTTACGCGTAAGTAGGAAAAGCACTAAAGTTAGGCGTAGACAAAAGTTAGGCGAGAAAGTTAGGCGAGGATTTTCTTATCGTAAGACTAAGCTTAGGCGTAGGAAAATCTTAGGCGTAGGATTTCTACGCGTAGCTTATGCTTATGCGTAATTTTAGGGTTTTGCCAAGTGATCTTTTACACTATCACAAAGCAAGTGATATCCAAAGTCGACGTATTTTTAGACTTATCCAAGTAAGAAACACGGAATAAACCAGAAAATGAAGATCAAACCAAGGAAGCACTTACGCGTAGTTTTAGGGTTTTACTACGCCGTAGGAATGCTCAAAATTTTGATTCTGTCCAAAAGTGTTTTAAACCGCTTTTGTGTGATAAAATAGCTTCAATAACACCAAAATACACAAAAGTGTGAAACTTGATGAACCAAAGCCTCTAAAACAGCTTAAGCGTGGGATGATACCCACGCTCAAAACTCGATCAAAACAACTATCCACGATAAAGTTTGAAACTTTTGCCAAAAACAAGTATTTTAACACCTTAAAACGTTGAAAGTACAAGAATCTTGGATTCAAAAGTGTAAAAATACATTTTAAGCGAACCAAAGTATCAAGGTGCGTTTTAGGCGAGGGACCAAACCCACTTCAAAACAAACACGATTCACCCAACTAGTTGGCGATTGATACCACTGTTAGGTCACTAGTTTTACAAACACAAGTAATATAGAAAGAGATGAAGGCGGATGAACAAGTTATACGCACACACACATACTAATAATAATACGGTTAAAGCATATAGAGTGAAAGAGAGAATAACTTGAACAACCAACCTTCAAATGAAGGTTTACAAGAGTATTTATAGGAGGAAAGCTAGGGCAACACTCCTAGTTTCCATCCTTTCTTTTATGGGCTTGGGCCTAAGCTCATGGGCCTTCTACATAAGCTTAAGGCTAATAACAAACATAAAGGCCATAATAAAGCTAACTATTATTAATTACTAACACTTGATTATGGTTTAGGAGTGATTCCAACATAGACAATTTGAAGTGATCACTAATGAAGAAAATTTGATATACCAAACTTGAAACTGAAGTCAAATTCTATACATTTGTATCTTAAGCTTGCACTTAATGATGGAAGAATGGTGTCGAGAATCTATGCTTCAAGAAAATCTCTAAGTACCCAATACTCAACCAAAGTACGAGATAATAACACCTCTTGCGATTATCCACAACGACATAAGCGTGTGTCACTGAGTAAAACAAAGTAACTCCTAAAAGTGATAGTTGACCAGGTCTTCAACCATCCACCACGACTGCTGGTAACTAGATAAACTAAGTCTTCAACTCAAATTCTTAAGCCCGAGCAAGTTAACAAATAAGAACATGCCTTTGTGAAAGTCAACTTCAATCTCAAATGAGTGATAAATGATTAACTCCGAAGTAATCAACTTGTGTCAAATGCCCAACACGTAAATAAACATACAATCGGATGTACATTGATCCACTAAATGAACTGGAACAAATGATTCCTCAACATCAATGCCTTCTTCCTAAAGGTATTCATGTAGGGACTGATCTGGAAGACTCACCAATAATAACTTCAAGCGGATGAGGTAGTCATTTTTCTTAATGGTCATGTGGTTGATTTATAGCGTGCATAATGTGAGGAACAATAATTCGTGAAGATTTGGCAAAGGAATACCAAAGAGCGGATCATTATTTATGAGTGCAACTTCAATATTATGATAGTCATTATCAACGCCTTGAGAAATAACTGGATATAAGGTTTCTTGAGAATTTCGAGAAGTATTTCTTAGATGGTGAACCAATTGAGTCAGTAGGAACCGGAGCATGAGCTTCAGAATCTAGATGATCAACGTTCGTTGGAGGTTGGAAGTACTCATCAAACATATCTTGAAACAATGAATCCCAGTTATCTATAGAAAGTGAAGCATTAGGCGTTGAAGGAGAGTCTCATGACCATAATTCAAGCATCCATCAACATGTAGTATATGCACTCTTCTCCCCCTCAAAAATTGCATCCGAAGTTGCCATTTTTGATTTGAACAAGTGAATAAGAATATACACCAATGAACGAGATCCACTTGAGGGTTGAAAGACCATGGAAAACATGAAGCTTGTTAATGAAGAATGTCGATGAGAATGGTCATACACATGAAGATTTCTCTTCTTTGAAGCTAAAGCACATCAAGCATACACCTTTCTTTTCTTTGAGGAACGGGGCCTGAAGTGTTATCTGCAGATGCCATAATGATGAAGTATGAGGCTTGAACTGAAGTGAACAGACGTCATAGCCGAATGAATATCAAGATTGAGTTACTTGAACCCGTGAGTTATGAGATATCAATCCATTTGTAATCCATACTTTAAGCCACTCCATGTAGTGAAGGATCGAATTATCTGCAACTGAGTAAGGACTACCTGCACTATTATTACAAACTTGATTGCATATATTTAGGTTAGTGACATTAGTATCCAAACCCTTTGGGGTTTCACGGTCAACCTTGATTATGTCATGCTTTCCGGTAGGTATCTACCTAAGTCCAACATCCTTAAACATTTTACCAGACGGAATCCACTTATGGCAAGGTCTAGGATTGGTGACATTCTTATGCATAGTGGAAGAGTTATCGTTATTCCTAGACTCTAAATATTTAGCAGTTGGGATCCATCTAGGCAAAGTTTTGGGTTTGTTTTGCTTCATAACATGTTGAACCTTAGCCATAAAGGTAGTCTTAGTGGATTGTACCTTGGCAAGTGAATTAGGAAAATGTTTCTTATTTGGAAAAGACTCAGAATTTCTAGTTTTGTTTCTACATGCTTAGCATTCTTATTCACATAACTACTCTTAGATGCAAGTCAATCCCTAGTCTTTTGAGTGTTCCTAGGTAGTGGTTTACAACTACTAGCAGTGCCTTGAAACCTCGTAGAATTCATCACCCTAGGGCTTGAACCTAAAATTCCGTCTTTTCAAATTTGTGCCTTTTTCCTAGCTTCTTCTAGATAATAGTTCTTCCACAAGTCATTCATATCATATGAATTCTGAATTTTAATGCTTGGTTTTGACACATTTTTTGAACCAATCCTAGAGGTGCTGGGAGTAGAAGTAGCTGCTTGTTGCGGTTTAGAGGAACTAGAAGCATAATTCTTAGGCAACTCAGGTGAAGTGACTGATTTTGACAAAACTTGTTTCTCATCAACTTGGGAGGCAAACCGTGTTTTTTAAAATTTTGGTCTTTCGGATATAAATGCAGTAGGCTGCCTAACAACGGACCGGTTTCTAATGGGATGAGACACTGGTTTCCCCAAGGTTGATGGTTTTGTAAACTTAATGTTCACACTTTTCCCTACAGTTTTCCTAAGCTCATTTTTTAAGGCAACAATAACGAAACTCTTTTCCTGAAGTTGAGCTTTGAGTTCATCAATTTTTGCTATCAACGAATTTGTTTGTTCTATTGACTTAGTTCTAGCTTCTTTGACAGAGTCACTTAGTTCTATGTGATGCTTTCTCGAAGACTCATTTTCCTTTAGTAATTTGGCCGCACAAACCGCTAATTCATCATTTCTCATTTGAATATCATCAATAGTATTAACATCAGAATTACTTGTAACCAAATTACTTTTCACATGCATATTAGAAATATGTTTCTTCAAATTGTTGATAGTTGACTCTTTGTCTTGAAGTCGAGCTTTCAAAGTGTTAATTTCAAAAGTTCACGTAATTCGTGAAGTTCGGATTTTACATGGTTTGTTAAGTTGAAAACTTTCTTCTTTACTCGTATCGCAATTTCAAGTGAAATGCAATGTTTTTCAAGTTTTGAAAATTTGTTTGAAAGTTCATCAAAAGCCTTTTATCAACCATATCATTTGTTTTAAAATTATTTGACTCACCTCAACCAAGGAACATTTATCGAATCATGTTCAAGATTAAGATCGAGATGTTTAGGTACATTAGCAGATGCACTATGTTGAACAGTTAAGGGTACCTCATCACATGACACCTGTTCATTTATCGGGTTGATATCTGCATCCACATCATGTGTAACAAGAGTCACTGAACTACTGGTTGTTTCAAGCTTATCTGCCTCTGAGTCCCTGTATTCAGTACCAACTGATCCATCAATTGACACATTACCCAACTCATCACAACTATCTCTCAATTGCACCTGACACTCATTCACCCGACCTTCATTCACCTTGTCATCATTCAGTGCACTTTCCTCAATGTACTTCTTAACATTATCCAAGAGTTGGATTAATGTTTCTCTGAACACATTTGCTTCCATCCCAGTGTGATCCTTGAAGCGTTTTTCAGTCATATGATCATCATAATCCGAAGTATATTCACCATTGAAGAATGACTGAAATTGTTTGTAGATCACCTGAAGTGCAGCACTGGAACTATCATTTTGAACCTTCTTATTGTCAAGATGTAGCTCCAATAGTTTTAAGTTTAAAAATAATGTGCTCGTGAACGTTGATAATTCTTGACGGAAAAGTGCAGTAAATGTTTGTTCACTTCCCATAGATAAAAGTAACGTGAGGTGTGAATGAAGTTGTCGATAAGGTTCAATGCAACTTTCTTATCCTTTGCACAAGCAACTGTAACATTGACCGGTGCATTTACCTTTTCGTAGTCTCGAACCCGAGATATCACATCCTCATTGATTGATTCAATCATCTTTAATCGCTCGATGTAGCATACATTATCATTGTTGCCCAAGATCATACAATTTAAGTACTTCAAATTACTTGGGTCAAGAGTGTAAGACATGATGTTGTAGTATACACGGGATTTTACAAGTCTATGATTTAAACCGAGAAATAGATTCTTTTGCGGGATTTTACAAAATCAAGATGAAACCGTGATATAGTGACCAATAGAACGTGTTAAGATAACTGATGGAATGACACAATGATAGAGAATTGTGTGTTAGGTCTTATGATTGTATGTAGGATTAGCAGAGATGTTGTTTAGATGTGATTTGGGTTGGTTGTTGCATGATTTTACAAAGAAATTTAGGTCTAAAGACTTAAAAACCTCAATAACTTCTGTTCGGAGCGGATTTAGGCCTTGAAGGTTGAACCAAAAGAACATTTGGCGTGCCATTCTCCTCGTTCTCACGGTCATTTTGATGGGTAGAACGCTGAAAACGAAGTTACGGATCAAAAGTTATGGCCGTTTGAAGTTTTGTCCGAAAAAGTCAACAAAACATACTGATGACAAATCGCTTGAGACAATAATTAACCAAGTCGCTATAAACCTTGAAGAAAAGTCGCTAGATCACCAAGTTGCTAAGTAACAACTCGCTAAAGGCTCAAATCGCTATGAACCAAGTCGCTAAACACAAGTTGCTATGAACCAAGTCGCTAAGCACAACTCGCTACAGCAAAAAATGGCTAAGCAGACAAGTCGCTAAAGAGCAACTCGCTAAGTGGGCAAGTCGCTAAGGAACAACTCGCTAAGAGATCAAGTCGCTAAAGAGCAACTCGCTAATCACAACAAAGACAAGTCGCTAGAAATAATAAAGACAAGTCGCTACGTCGAACAAGTCGCTAGTCTAAGTGGTGTCTCCACTACTTTGTACTGTTTGTCGTCTTGTCTCAATAGACAAGTCGCTAGGGCTCAAGTCGCTACCACTTCAACTACAAGTCGGTACAAACTAATGAAGCAAGTCGCTACGAAGAAAAGTAGTCTGAGAACTAAGTCGCTAGGTAGAAAAACTTAAAAAACAACCCTTTTCAATCCAAAACAAGTCCAACCACAGTGATTCAATCTTTCCAAATCAAAACCCAAGCACATACAATGATTCTAAAAACAAAAGTACAATCAAAAATCAAACTTCAACACCACAAATGATCCAAATGAAGCAAAAACCACTAAACTTTTTCAAACCCAAAAACCATATAAAAACCACTAGAAATCCAAGAACATGTAAGAGAGATGATCAAACCATGGCTCTTGATCACATTTGTAACATATTGGATTTCACAAACACATCCACAATCACAATAAGGGGCGTATAGTTTAGAGGTTTTAGAGAGAGAAAGTAGAATGGGAGCCTTTCTAGAGAGAGAAAGTAAACAAAAGAAAGAAGGTTAGATTGAGTGAAAGGTCCAACCCTCTACCTTGGGAGGTAGAGGGTATTTATAGTTACATACAATACGTCCTCCTAACGAACTGTGGATCAGGCATAGAGTGGGTAAAGACCCGTCCTTTCTTCCACGGTGTTACACTAAACTATTCTACGCTACAAACTAACTAATAAACTACTAAATAATGCAAATAACTACACGTCTACGAGCTAACATATGCTAGACCATAATTGGGGTGACCGACACTTTAACATGGAATTTCCAATTCCTAAGGAAAAGATAAAGAGTAAGAAGCACAAAACCACAACGCGAGTATTTATAGTGGTTCGGCTACAAGGACACCTTCCATGCCCTACTCCACTCCCCGAGTCACCTACTCGAGAGTTTGTAATCACTACACAACACCGACTCCTTATGGTGGAGAAACCTTCACAATGTTGCCTACTCTTTTTCCGGTACTAGGCTAACCACCGGGTTCTTTCACACCAAGGTGAACCACACCTACCATAATGTCGCCTACCCTTTATCCGGTACTAGGCTAAGTACCGAGTTCCATTACAATGGGGGAACTACTACCGAACACTACACCAAGTAACTAACCCCAAAGTAGATATACTCCTTATAATGTCAACAAGGATAACAATATCCTTTGACCCAATACTAATCTATCTTGTACATCGAAACACACCATATCGAATGTACATCTTAGGCACCTTTCACTAATGCCTTTGACTAGATCTTCAAGACACCCTTCACTAATGTCTTGTGACTTGACTTCTAGGAACCCTTCACTAATGCCTACTCTATAGACGATCGGCACCTTTCACTAATGTCTTCGTCTTGACACTTGAGACATCTTTCACTAATGTCTTCAACACTACACTTCTTAGAAGAAAGAAAAGAACCATCAACAAGAGGACTTCAGTAGTCTTGATGATGAGGAAGCATGGCAACTCATGGATTTAAGCTTGCTTAACTTCAAAGGTGGTGATCTCGCCTTTAAGAGGAACCTAGAGAATCATACAAAAACAAAACTACAAACATAGATCTCTTGGATCTGGGGTTAGAGAGTTTTTAACTCAAGGGGAAAGTATATGAGAAAAAGGGTGAGAAACAATGAAGAAATGGCTCACTATTTATAGAGAGAAAATGCCTACTGTTCCCCGGATCCCACGGATCCCTCCCACAAGGGATCCGTCTAGCGTAAAGCTAGGGATCCGTGGGACGCTCCTCTTTGCCCATGGGTATTTTGGTTATGGCTCATGGGTCATGGGTTATGGGTTGATCCATGGGTCTCTTATTAGATACAATATATCTCATGAGTGCAATGCACCTAGTCAAATGGGTATGGGTCAATACCATGGGTTATGGATATTATTCATATATGACAAAAGCATGATGTCATGCAATGGGTTATGGGTCAAGCTCCATGGATATGGGTCATGGAATTTGGGTTGTACCCAACTACATTCAATGTATTTGGTCAATGGGTTATGACACTTAAGTTTCTACCCATTTATATTACACAATATACTACATACTAGTTATGTGTATATTTTACCCAAGTATGTAAACACTAGTTGTTGTACATATGTAATACTAAATCATAAAATCACTTATACTTGTTTTAGTGTTTTATGTGAGAACGTAAGTGTGTTAGAAAGTATTAGCTCAAACCATTTACGATTTTATTTGTTTCGTTAAAATGATTTTACGCTTGTTATCCATAAAACATTAAAGATCGTAAAATATAAATAAACGCGTTTTACGGCTTATTTGTATTAACAATCTCCCCCTTTTTGTTGATGACAAAATATAAAATTATTTTAAGGAAAAGCTAAAATTCGTAGAAGTTTGAATATGTAGTTTTTTACTTTCTTCTCCCCCTTTTTGTCGAAACAAAAAGAGCTTCAAAAGGTAACTAACACATTGTTTTAAGAAAAACATGTGAAAAATAGAAAGGAAAGAAAAATTAGAGAGCAAGTAATGGGAAAGGATCTCGTCTTAACTCCCCCTTGACGAGTCCATCCCTATGTGAGGGCGTCAAGAAAAATTAATACAAAGCTAGTTCATTTGCAACTAAGTTTGAAAAAGATTTCGTCTATGTGACGAATATGCTCCCCCTTGATGATTGCAACTTTCCAAAGGGATGTCATGAAATGTAATTCTAATATTGCAAGTGATTTTGCAATGTATTGCTTTGACATAAATCTCCCCTAGCTTTAGAGTGTCAAAGTCTGTAACATATTGGATTTCATAAACACACTAAACCACAAGATCAAATAGGCGTATACAAGAGGTTTTAGAGAGAGAAAGTTAGAGGTTGGGAACTTTAGTGAGAGAAAGAAAAATCTTATTATGAGCTCCAACTCTCTACCTTGGAAGGTAGAGAGTATTTATAGTTCTTACATAAGTCGCCACCTACGGGCTATGGATCAGGCATACAGTGGGTAAAGACCCGTCCGTCCTCCACGGTGATACTTAACTAAATACTACTAAACATTAACTAATCTACGACTCACGAGCTTAATGATTACATATACTTGAGGTGACCGACTCTTTAATAACCGGATTTACTAAATCCTAACAATCTCCCTAAGGGAGGTCACCTCAAAAATACATAGAATACAAATAGATATTACAATTAGATTGTTCTTGGATTCTTGTTAATGTTCTTTGCTCAAGCTCGTAGTCATTGATTCTTCATTATTGCATGCTTGGATAATCAATGTGGAGGTCTTTAACCGATCCACGTGATAATTAGTTTAGAGCCGCCTTTGAGATCATCGCAAACATAAATCGACTCATCCATTGTGGTGTTGGTATTATGTGATGTTGTGACATTTGGACCGACATGCTCACATTACGGATCATGATATATTCTCATCGAGTAGCGGAATCATTCGTTGATTCATGATATTCGCAGCAGTCAGAAGCGTAAGCATGGAGTGAAAATATCGAGTCATTGATGCACTAATCATGATTTCTTTAGAATGAATGTGTTGTGTGAGCATGCGGCTATGGATTGACCGCTTCATTCGATCACCGCAAACGCCAGGCACTCGCATACAACAGCTTAGCAATAAAGCGCACAAAAGTGTCTTTGATCACTTTCGTTGAATTGAGGTACACGCCCACGGTTCCCGCTGATTAGTTCAAGCATCGCTCATGCGATCGTGTAAAATTCAAGAATTTCCTTGACAGGTTTCGCAATGCTCTAGTCGTTCTCAAACCGAACGCCTCAAAGAAGAAAACACGAGTAAGTGAACCAAATGAATAGAGATTCACTGATTGATGAAAAGAGATTTGAAAAACAATCGTGTATCGCTTAATAGAAATTGTTTTTTTTTGCAATACAACGAAGGTTTTAATGAAAATCAATTATCAATCATAAAGACCTTTTAATTTAAAATATGAATACACAGTCGATGTGCTAAGGAAAAGTATTTTTAAGCACAACGACCGGTTTTTCAAAGGTATCCATCAATCCATTACTTGAACCAGGATTGATTCAAAAGATTGAATCGCCCCATTGTTTATGCTCAGTTGTCACATGGTTGATCTATTGGATAGATCTCACATGCCACCCACCAGGAGCTTGTTTGATGTTGGCTCCAGAAGGCTTTCCATCTTGATTGTGACTATGTTTGCATATCACTTAGATGTTCTGGCAATACCACAAGGATAATGTGTAGGACTCATAAGATATAATCTCTCTTTCCACATTGTGTGAAAGAGAGAGTCTTCATTGAAAGTGTCCTAATGAGATTAATTGATGATCTCGTGGCTCTAGACTCAATTGTGCATATTTGGATCCTATTTCGGAGACTATGGAGAGGGTCTCCTTCTTCAATATCAACAATCTCTAAGAGAAAGTCAATAGATTATGTCGGTTCCCTGTGAGAATGAAACAAGTCCTTTTAAGAGGAACTTGAGTGGTTTGGGAAATTGAAGTGCAAGCGCCACCGGGTCCATGACGCCTTGTCTTCAATACCGATCTTACCTTGGTAACCACCAAGAGCATATGAATTGAACCCGTATCCGCCTCTAAGGTTGAATAATTGAGGCTATTTCTTTTCACCCTTTTCACATTCAATTCTTTTTCATTCTTCAACCCCTTCAAGCTTACCGAGACTTCATAACTAGAACTTTGTTGGGTTTATTCCAAGACTAGCTCTGCCTCACCGCACTCTTCCCATATCTCATTTTTCTCCCTTTTTCAATATACCTAAGGACTTCTACACTATCTAGTGGATTGTCCTCGGTAGATCCCTCCGGTTCGGCGGATCATGGGAATAAATACCTAACCTAATCATCCTTATATCACCATACATAAAGTAAAGTTGGTCGGTCTATTTGGTAATCGCTCATCCGCCATTGGAACCAATTGAAAACCGCTTTAAAATCAATCCGATACTTGTGATATATTATCAAAGTATTTTGTACCGAATTGTTTTTGATATTTTTAGAACAAGAGCTCCCCCTCAACATGTGCATCAAGCATCATTTTGTAAATAGAGATAATTTTCATCTTTGAGGGGTTGGCTTGCATCTAAGAGTAGTTATATAAAGAATGTGGTTTTCAAAATAGTTGCTCCCCCTCAATATGTGCATAGATATTAGAAGATGTTTTGCACATATTAAGAAAAGACTGCACATTGAAATAAATTGATCACGTTTCAAATCTTTGTGGTTTAAGATAGATGCTCCCCCTCAACATGTGCATGGAAAATTTGAAATCGTTTGGCACATGTGGGAAGGAGAGATTATACATCCTTATAAAACCATTTACCGAATTATCAGTTTAAATTCAATTTAAATCACAAATTCTCCCCCGATCACAATTATCAAATCATTTGAGATTTGTGATCTCAGAGATTTAAATTGATTTTGAAAGCTTTTAAGGAGAATTGTGACTTGATTATGAAAACGTTTTAACCGATAAAGATCGGATTTTGAGACTTTAAACTCCATTGATTAAACATGCATGATTATCTTTTGAAAACAATTGTATGACAAATAACCTTTGATTTAATTGAAATTATTCTCCCCTCAATCAATGACATAAGTTGTTGATTGAGAGATAGATATTTTTGACAAACGTTAAGTCTAGATGATTTTCAAAAATAGAGTCCGAGTTATTTTTCAAAACAATTAGTTTTCATTAGATAGTAAATAATTGTTTATAGAATCAGAGCATGAGTTTTGAAAAACAAGATAAAGCATGGCTATGTTCTTTCTTTGAAAAGCGGGTTATTGCCTGAAATGACAATAAACCATTGTTTCACTTTCTCTTTTTTTTTTTTTTTAAATTCGAACAGCATCTAAAGTCCCGTGTCATTCTTTGAATGACAGCACAAAGATCGTAGATATTTATCGAATTGAGAAAATCATGACAAAACAACAATATTTTTTTGGAATTTTTCAAGATTTTCCAAATTTTTATGGATTTTTGAAAGTTTTATATTTTTCTATTTGCTTTTGAAGGTTTTGTAATTTTGTATTTTGCTTTTCGAAAAGATATTTACAAGAGATAGATGAAGAAAGACCTTTACTCCCTGCCTTCCTCTTGAAGACGCTTTGAGTGTTTCCGTTGTAGACTCTTTAGACCAACTCGTGGAGGATAAACTCAAAACGTTCTCTAGGAAGAGCTTTGGTGAAGATGTCGCTAACCGATATTCGGTCCTCACAAAATAGAGTTCCACCACACCGCTTTCTACTTGCTCCCGATGAAATGATGTCGAATGTCGATGTGCTTTGCTCTTGAGTGTTGTACGTTGTTGCATGAGAGAGCAATAGCACTTTTATTATCACAATACATAGGATTTTGTTGAATTCAAAGCCATAGTCGATATTTGAGATCTCATCCATAGGATTTGAGCACAACAAGATGACATGGCTATGTATTCACCTCTGTAGAGGAAATAGAAGTACTCATTTGCTTCTTTGAAGACCACTCACAAGCTTATCACCTAAAACCGAGCACCTCCATTTAATTCGACGTGTATCTTGACATCCCGCATGATCAAGATCTGCATAGGTCGTTAGTGACATACCGGTGTCCTTCGGTACCAAAGTCCCATATTGATGGTTCCTTGAGATACCGAAGACCCGCTTAACCACTTCAAGGTGCTTTTGGTAGGCTTAGCCCGATATCTAGCACATATGCAAACAATGAACAAAATATCCGGTCTCTGGTTGTGAGGTACATCCGGATCCAATCATACTACGGTATTTCGCTTGGTCTACCATGATCCCCGAGTGGTCCTCGCCCGCTTTAGTACGCCTATCATGGGAGTGTCAACAGGTCACTAGAATCAAATCCAAATTTCTTTAAAATCTCATTTGCATATTTAGATTGATTTATAAAAATGCCTCGGGACTTTGTGAAATTTGTAATCCCAATAAAATGACATTTGTCCCATCATTGACATTTGAAATTTAGAACCCATTTCACTTGAAAACGGTCACATTCATTGGTGTCACGAGGCAAAATGATATCATCAACATATATTTGAACGTGAATTAAATGTTTGCACGACTTTACGGTGAACAATGTCGGATCAATCGCTCCTTTATCAATCCAATGGATAGAAGAAACTTTGATAGCGTATCATACCAAGCCCTTGGAGCTTGCTTCAAGCCGTAAAGAGCCTTCTTCAAACGATAGACATGAGTAGGATGCTTTGGATTCACAAAGCCTTCAGGTTGGCTGACGTATATGACTTCTTTAAGATCTCCGTTAAGAAAAGCCGCCTTTACATCCATCTGATATACTACCATGTTCTTACTTGCAGCATTAGCCAAGAAGATTCTGATTGCCTCGATATGAGAAACTGGAGCAAATGATTCTTCAAAGTCAATACCCTCCTCTTGACGGTATCCTTTTGCAACCAATCAAGCCTTGTTCTTTAAAACATCACCATGCTCATCAAGTTTCACTTTGAAGATCCACTTTAGAGCAATAATCATAGCACAGTTTGTAGTAGGTACTAATTCCCATACATCTAGTCGATCAAACTCATGAATTTCTTCTTGCATGGCATTGAACCACCGCCTTCATTCATGGCGCTTTCACGCCTTTTGGTTCGATCTTAGAGAGTACGGAGTTGAGGAAGCACCATAAGGCATCGGTTGCAAGTTGTTTCCGTGTGGATACCGGACGAGAAAGGTTTCCAATGAAGTTGTCCAATGGATGATCATGTGTCCATTTTCTAAGGTGTTCATGTGGTTGTTGTTGAAAACTGTAGCAGAGTCGATATCTCCTGAAGAAGATGTTTCGATGATGACTCGTGAGCAAATATGTTTTCAAAGGGTTCATCTTCCGGAGGAGCAAAAGGGTTTTCATCATCTCGTAATGCAAAGAACATTTCCATTGTGTACACTCGATGATTGATGATTTGTTGATGAGACAGAGTGATCAGCAGCAGGCGCTTCGTGACTTAATGACATTGAAACCGAAGGGTTAATTTCATTGACAGGGATAGAAGCAGCCTCTGTTGATGGAACTGACATATCATTAGCACTTGGCTCATAGTGTTCATCAAACATTGGATCAAATAATTTCTTCACATCATCTTCTGAAAGAGGTACATACGGAGTTGTTGGTGAGGGATTAGAAACAAGAGTAGAACCGATAGGACTCTTGGATAAAGGTTGAAATGCGGTCCGAATGGATTGTCTCGGAGCCATATGACCGGTCACTCATCGAACGTAACGTGAATTGTTTCCATGATATTTCGGGTTCTCTTGTTGTAGATTCGGTATCCTTTTCTGCTTGGTGCATACCCTACAAATACTCCAATGTCCGCTTTAGCTTTTAGTTTACCTAAATCTTGACCGTCATTAGTTGGGTAACATAAAGCACCAAACACCAAGGTAGGATAGATCAGGGTTTTCGCTTATGGACAAGTTCATATGGAGTTTTTCCATGAGAGGTGTGAATAAGGGAACGATTTTGGGTGTAGCAAGCGGTGGCAATCGCTTGACCCATAGAAACATTGGAACCTTTGAATAAATTAGCATTGTTCTTGCGGCTTCCACAAGAGTTCGATTTAGTCTTTCAACTACACCGCTTACATTGAGGAGTTTGTGGAACACTTATTTGATGACCGATTCCAACACTTTCATAAAATCGAATTAAGTCTTTGTTAACAAACTCGTGCCATTGTCTGCTTGAACAATTCTAACAATATTGTTGAGTCGAACTCAAAATCGTTTGATAAGTTTGATGATGACATCCGGAGTTTCATCCTTTGTCCTCAAAAACTTTACCCAAGTAAATCGAGAGTAGTCATCAACAACTACTAGAATGTATTTCTTCCCATTTATCATTTGCACTCTCATTGGTCCGCATGATCCATATGAAGCATATGAAGAACTTCCATTCTCGAGTTTGTGGGTTTTGGTTTGTGGGCATATTTTGTGCTTTTTCCCAATTGGCAAGTGAACAAAGATGATCTTTTCATACTTTAACTGGGTAATCCTCTTACTAAGTCCTTTACGGAAAGATTGTTTATGGTACCAAAGTTCAAGTGATTGAGACGACGATGCCATAGCCATGACTTAGTTTTGGAAGCCTTTGACAAGCAGATGGGTGAAGATTTCATCATATCTTCGATAGAGATGGTGTATAGGTTTGAATCACGAGTTCCTCTAAGAAGTTCCACACCATCAAGTTCTCTAACAAAGCAAGTATGTTTTCTGAAGGCCACTTCTAAATCTGAGTCACAAAATTGTCCGACAGAAAATAGATTATGTCCAAGACCTTTAACATAGTCTACCCTGGAAATCACACTATCTCCAATCACGTAATCTCCATAACCCATAATAGCACCAAAATGATCGTTTCCGAATCTTACAATTCCGATGAATTTGCTCACGAAGTTCATGAGCCATGACCGTCTCCATCATATGTTGGAACAACTGAGTTCGGTACCACGTAACGATTTGAACGATCCGCAGCTGAACACGAGACAAGAATGGATAATCGGATAATTGGGATCCCCATGCAAGAATGGGTTCCATTTGGTTAGTAATGATGATTGGAACACCCACATCGAGGTAGAAACAATGGACTCATTAGAAATAGATGTAGTGCTAGTGTCCATATTTGACCTATTCAAAGTATGTTCACTTCTTAAGGAATAGTTCTACCAAGAGGCATCCATTTTCTAGTGGGCATTGACTTAGCAAATTTTGGGCCAAACTCATTAACCTTACGCCCAAGAGGGTATCCATTGATAACCTATATTACTAAATTTCCTTCCCGGGTTTCCACTTGTTTTCTAACTTTCTTTCGCCTTTGCCTTTTTGCCTTTTTAGCTTGAATTTTAACATTAACAATTTTAGCGGGGCATTTAACAACATTAGACAAATCATTCACACCACATTCAAGATTAGTAATGAATTCAAGCGATCATCATTACATGGTTTGCAAATAGTATCGAATTGAATTAATTACAAGACGCCTATGGCTAATACTAGAATCAACACGATTCGTTTTATTCAACTCAAACTTAAAGTTCCTAGGTTGGTCTTCTACTCTCTTCCAATGCACATTCTTAGCTTGTGAGGTCCTATCTTGCTTGGTATTGCACGGAGGCTTTGACCCGCTTGCTTTAATGTCACCGATTACTCTCAGAGAGGAATTATGGGAACATTAGTTGGTTGATCTACTTTTGCATTCCCGAATTAGACGTGCAGGATCGAACTACTTGAAGTCACATTAGTGTTCACTTTCTTAAAATCGGGCATAGAATGGTTTGTATGCTTGGCACTAGGCATAGAACAAGGCATCACAGCTTTTCCTTTCGTACCTAAGGTTTTAAGACATGTTGCTATTAAACATTCTAGCGACTCTTGAGATCGTTTGGCCTCGAATGCAAGCAAACCTAATTTCTCTATCAAGAGGCTTATTTAAGAAATCCTCTTCCACGATCTCACGAGACATTCTAGACTATCCTTAAGATGAGCACAATAGTTGTGAAACACAGTTCATTATTCCTAAGATGAGGAGGAATGTATTTAACATCACAAGATATTTGCGATCCGAGGATGACTTTGATGCAACATTCTCATTAAAAACAAGTGGCGCTTCCTTTTCCCGACTCCTCGATTCTCAATTTCTTTTGTAAAGACGTTATTTTTTGTTATTTTTGTCACGGTGACTTTCATTGAATCATATAACTCTTTAAAGTGTCGTTTAACTTTTTCATTTTCTTCTAGAAAACTTTCGTTTTCTTGTTGTAAAGCATTAACTAAGTTTTGAAGATGAAAAGTTTGAGAATACTGAGAATCTAAAGGAGGAGGCATTTGGGAGCTAGTCACATTCTTCTTTTCACCATTTAATTGAGAGATTTGGGCTTTCAACTTTTTGATCGTGTTACAATGAGCTTGAATATGTTCGTCACGTTTGTTTATCTGAAAAACTGCATCAAACTTTGGAACATCTAAGGATGTCTTGATATTTAAGGTTTTGACATTTTCTTTAAGATGTTGATATTTTAGTTGTAAATCAAAATGTTCAACTTCTAGTTTAGAAAGATGTTTTACCAAATTATCGTGATCATCCTGATCAATTTTCTCACTTAGTTCTGAGTTTTTGTTTTCAAGCTCAATGACACGATCATGGGAAACTTTCAATGCAATAGATAATTCATGAAATCGAGAAGCAGTAATAGAGTGCTTAGTAACAGTATAAAACACATCTTGAGCAACACAACTCGAAATCAAATTCTCATTTAAGATGTGCAAGTTCTTTCTTTCAACTTCATTATATTTGAGTTCATGTTCATAATCATTGACTTCAACTATCATTGCATCAAATTCCTTTTCCATTTCTTTAATATCTAACTTTATCCCTTTTTGAAGACTCTCAAATTGACCTTTTAATTATTTGAAGAAAGGCATGACCTCAGTTAAATAACATTCTTTAGTTTGCTCAAAACCCCTTTCCCCCTCAGTTATCCCAATAGATGTGATTCTCTTTTAACACGTTTTCTCAAAATCAACAAACAGCTGATAAACAACATATAGGATAATTAAGGTCTTGCTATTAGTGGCAATAGATCTAGGAACTAGATGCATTGGTGTATTAGGAGGATACACAGTAGCTACAAGCATTTTCCTAAGGGGATTGTTTGTTTCAACAAGTACATTAACTTTTAGCTTATCCATGTCTTTCTTCCAAAAGATTTGTTCAGAGGTTAATTGAGTTTGAGGCTTAAACATGTTCAAGGATATCCAATTTTCCTTAGTGTAATCATGGGGTTTGATCGTTATGTTTTTATCTTTACACGCAGGATCATTAAGCTTCTTATTCATTTTCTCCCTAGATGCATCATCTAGTTTTATATCTTCCTCGGCACTCAATGCAACTAGGTTTCGCCTAGGTTTAAGAATCTCATTGCCATCATAGATTACATTTTGAGCGCTTTTGCTATCTTACCATACTCGTGGTTGGATTCCTTTATAATGGGGATACTATGCTTATCACGAGAACTCTATGCTTAGTGATCATGTGAGTAGTCCGAATGGTATTCCTTGTACGTACAACTTATTTTCAAGCTTGTTTTTCAAGGTTTTAGATTAGAAAATCATTCAAAAGTTTTGATTCCTTAGCACCAAATCTTGCTTAAGCATTTTAACATTTTCTTGAAGTTCTTGTTTTTGCTTATCGCTTTAGAAAGCTTTTCTTGTAAGGAGTTTAACTCTTGTTTTAATACTTCTTCTCTAAACTTACTTTTTCTAATAGTTGTGCGCATTTGGTCATCCATTTCACGCTCACGGTGGTTAACTCAAACTTAGCACGTTGTTCATAAATAGCTACTTGTTCTTTAAAGGCATTCGATTCGAGATAACGAATCATCGAGGCACATGCAATGTATTCATCAAAACATAGTCATCATTGACCGCAGAAGATGCATCACTTGGTACAATCTCACTTTCACTTTGATTCACATATTGATCGTATGGGACAACATTGATATTACCCATATTTTCAATATCCGACTCAAAAGTTTCAATGATTGTACTTTGTCATGTATCTTTGCTCATCAACATCATCGTATAGTTTTAATACCTCGAGATGATTGATTCTTTGGATGGACTAGCTTGTCGTGGTGAGGGACCTTTGAGAGACCATTGGAGAAATACTAGCCATGAAAATTGTCTCGTAGTAGGTTCATCATCGACGTCGAGTCGTATGCATCACGATCGGCGACTTGAAAGGTATTCGATGATTATGACCTATCTCCGAATTGGTCGCTCATCCACATCTCAGATCATATGTCTTGGCATTGCCCTCAAGAAGAAACAACAACTCCTCTTCATCCAACACACTCCAATATCCCGAGCTTGCACAAGTAACATCTTGTCTTTGAAGTACTGCATTTAGAGGCGTTTGGAGAAGTGCGGTTCCTTGCTATGTGTCCATCACCACCACAGTTGTAGCACTTAATTGGATTTGCTTGTCCTTGATTTCCATTCCTTCCTTATATCGATTTTCCACATACCTCCTCCTACTCCACCTCTTCTTTGTTCATATTGTCTTCCTTGAGTGGTTGCACCAGAAATTTTCCATCTCGACCAAAGCATGATTGTGTAGATTGGATGCGATCCGATTTCATTGTTAGTGTGAAGTCCGTTAGTATGTGGAGTGAAGGTTAAGTTTTGTTTAACCATAAGAGCTAGTTTATTGATAAAGTGTTCCATGACCGCATTGGCATCGGTTGCTTGAAACTTGGATCGGGAATGAGTTTGTGATTTCATCACCCGGGTATGACTTGAGAAGCTTTGGTAGTAATTCCAACATTGGTGTAAAAAGTCAGAGTCATTTGACGAACTTGTTTCTCCCTGGTTGGTTTTGAACTGTTCAAGAATCCTTTTTTCAAACATAGCATGTCTCTCATTCTGAAGAAGGAATGCATAAAGTTGCTCATAGTTGGTGTTCTTCAATCCTTTGGTTAGCTTCACAGAGGTGACAAACTTATGCCATTCGGGATTCATGTTGTTCACAAACTTTGAGTTCAGCTAAATGTTTGGCATGGTCATTTTGATGTTCCTCATGTCATTCACAAGCTTATGGAATCTCACGTAGTATTCATAGACACTCTCATCTGGCTTCATCTTAAAGTTTTCAAATTCATCATACAGCTGTGATTCTCTGTCTTCCTTCATCAATTCAGAACCTGAGAGAAGCATCTTGACATTATCCCAAACAGCCTTGGCTTCAGTGTTGTGATTGATAAGCTTGTAGATATCTTTTGGAAGACCACAAGTATAATGTTAGAAGCCACGATATCAAGATCGAATCTCTTTTCTCCTTAACATTGAGCTCATCATACGCCTTTGGTCCATCAATTCCATAGATCATTGTTCCATCTGCAGTTGTATCAATTAAGTCTCTTGTAGTCTCAATCGATAAGGTCCTTCATCATTAGACTTGAGAATGTTGACTCCGTTTTCCTTTCCAAGACAAGACAATCGATTCGTTGTGCCCAAGAGTCGTAGTCGATTCATCAAGCATGGGTGAGACGAGTATCCGAACCAACCGCTTGAACATCCTCGACAACAGTGGAAATGATTGTAGGTACGTTGGTAGACATGTTAACAGATTACACGGATTTTATAACTCTATGATTAAACCGGAAATAGATTCTTTCACGGATTTTACTAAATCAAGAGAAAACCAGACATAAACCAAAAATCAACCAAATCGCTACGATATCTTGAACCAAATCGCTAATCACCAAGTCGCTAAGTCACAAGTCGCTAGTGCACCAAGTCGCTACACAGTCAATTCGCTAAAGAGCAACTCGCTAAGGTCCAAGTCGCTAACACCAAGTCGCTAAGCACCAAGTCGCTAAGCAGTCAAGTCACTAAAGAGCAACTCGCTAAGGTTCAAGTCGCTAACACCAAGTCGCTAAGAATCTTAAGTATAAGTCGCTAACAAAATTAAAAGCAAGTCGCTACCTTAACCAAGTCGCTAGCCGTAGTGGAGAATCCACTAAGTTGTACTATTTGTCCGCTTGTCTCAATAGACAAGTCGCTAGGACTAAGTCGCTACCAAAAAGCACTACAACTCGCTACCTTTTACTGAAGCAAGTCGCTAAGATGAAATTCACTACGAGAACCAAGTCGCTACCAAGAAAAACTTCAAAAACACACTTTTTGATCCAAAACAAGCTCAACCACAGTGATTCAAGCTTACCAAATCAAAACCCAAGCACATACAATGATTCTAAACATAAAAGTACACCCAAAATCAAACTTTAACACTAGAAATGAACCAAATGATGCACAAACCACTCAACTTTTTCAAACTCAAAAACCATCTAAAAACCACTAGAAATCCAAGGATATGTAAGAGATGATCTAACCATGGCTCTTGATACCATTTGTAACATATTGGATTTCATAAACACACTAATACACAAGATCAAATAGGCGTATACAAGAGGTTTTAGAGAGAGAAAGTTAGAGGTTGGGAACTTTAGTGAGAGAAAGAAAAATCTTATTATGAGCTCCAACTCTCTACCTTGGAAGGTAGAGAGTATTTATAGTTCTTACATAAGTCGCCACCTACGGGCTGTGGATCAGGCATACAGTGGGTAAAGACCCGTCCGTCTTCCACGGTGATACTTAACTAAATACTACTAAACATTAACTAATCTACGACTACGAGCTTTCTAATGATTACATATACTTGAGGTGACCGACTCTTTAATAACTGGATTTACTAAATCCTAACAAAGTCTTTATGTGTAAATTGAATAACTACAAAACAAAGGTTAGAAAACAAGTATAATGCATAATTTCCTGCAAATATGACTCAAGTTAGTAGAGAAATAGTTTTATGTCTCACGGATCCCACGGTTCCCTTCTTGTAGGGATCCGTCTAGGCGGATTTCAGGGATCCGTCTGGCTGATGAATGAATTCAGCAATGGTGATATAACAAATAGTGTTAACATCAAAGTGAGATATGTATTATACAGTATAATCATATACTCAGAAATATATAGCAAGTAGCATGTAATTTCATTTATTAAAACTAGAGGTATGATATACATGACTCTAAAGAATAAGAAAATGAACGATACGTGACTTGGAATTACTAGATTTATCTAAGTAACGCTTGATACTAGGACACCACTAAAAATCCTCTAGCTCAAGTTTGTTTAGGTTTGATCTCGTTGAAATGTTCGAGGAGGTGATAGAACATGAAACGTTGATCTTCTCATACTTCATGTATCAAACTTTCAACATGTTGACAATGATAACAATCTTTGTCATGGCTAGGTAGTGGTGGTGGAAGAAATGAAATTTCTTGATGCGAAGGATCAAGTGAAGCGGGTTGGGGAGCCTCAAACGACGGAGGGATTGGTGGAGGCGCATTTGAAGATGGCTCGACCAAGAATGATGGTGGTGGTAGAGAAGTGTCAACTTCCATATGATCAGGTGGTTGATTTTGATAATTTCTCATAATCCAAATGGGATTATATGATGGTGACGGCGAAAAGAAAGCCAGAGCTAGTGTTGACTCAACACCTTGATTTTGTACCATTATTCCTCCTAATGAGGAGAATGTTGCCGGTGGAGGAGGATGAGACGGCCTAGGAGGAAAATCCTCTAAATTGTAGAGGTGTGCTGATGATAGTGGAGTTTTGAATGAGATATGATGTGCCCGGTTGGTGCAAGTTTTAAAAATTTATAAACACGAATTAACCGATTAACCTATTAACACATACGAGCAAGTATACTCATCCGTAATAGCAAAGTTTGGTAAGTCGGAATCGTCCCAAGGGATTTTTTGTTTGAAATCGATTTGATTAAAAAGTTTCTAACAAGAAAGCTTGTCAAGGCTTCCTCAAATAAGTGTATTCTAGCGAAATACGAATCAAAGATATAAATATATACTTGTGTGTAGTCTTATAATCAACCATAAATAATGTTCATAAAGGTTTGGTGTATACTCTTAGTATGATGCACAAATCATAAGCAAATGATTCCCCAACCATGGTATTTGTTTGTAAAAATCATTCTAAGAACAAAAACATTTAGGTAATCCTTTCGGTCCTTATCCCAATGATTATCCTATAAAAGTTCCATTTGTTTGCAACATGTTCTTATTAAATTTGTTCTTACGAATCTTTCGACCCTTCGTGATGAAAATGTTCCTAGTCTTGTTTTAATAAGCAAAACATGGTGGTTGTCAATCACCATATCCCCATACTAGTTTGTCACTTCACTTTTTGGAATAAAACACAAGAGAAATCCTTTCGGTCCTTTTTCTTAAAACATGTTTTATTGACAAATCAACCCAAGACTAGTATTTTCCAACAAACTCATTTAAACAAGATCATATATACATGCATCACATTTTGAGAACACTATTATGATTAATTACATTCCAACACACAAGTATATCACAAACTACTCCATGAAAACAATCATATCTAAACACAAGTCATAACAAGGTAATTCAAACAATTCAAGAGAATAGATTTCCATAACAAAGTTCATAAAATACCTAAACTTTTGTGATTACAAGAATTAGAAATCGTGGATTGTAGCAACCACGCGCCTCCAATCACCTAGGATCACCGCACAACTCTAAACTACCAAAACAATGGATGAGAATGGTTCCCTCCTTGCTCCTGGGAGTTTTTCAGTAAGTACTAAGCTTTTGGGCTGAAATAATAGGGTTAGTATTAGTTTTGGTGTAAACTAACACTCTTTTGGTTGTGTCACCCTTAGTATACTAGTACTAGCCAAAGTTCTTGCTTAACTGCCCAAAAAACGTTCTCTCCAAGTAAATATCAAGAAATGATCGGACTCCAATGATTATGGGAGTTAAGGCAACAATAAATGCGATTTTGTGTAATCATAGCGTGTAAACCGGATCGGTTTCTTGTCCGATCAATCGGTTATTCCTTGACCAATTGCCCACCGGATTCGTTACGGGTTACGACCGATCGGCTAGGTTTTTGCTATTTTGACTTTTGTTGACTTTTCTCCTTTACGCTTCATTCTTTGCTTACGTTGATGATTTCCAAAGCCAAACTTGATCTTTCCTTGTCAGAGATGCTTAGAAATCACTATGCTTCCATATCATTGAGTCCAAAAGCTTCCAAGCTCAACTTCCTTCCTCGAGAATCTTCCAAATGTGCATAAAAACTTCATTTCTTCATTATTCGTGATACCGGCTACATATACATACACAATCGCATCTTTGCACTTTTGCAATGATTATGAGTAAATATAGCCGAATACCATGCACAAAACTAACAATAACGCTACTAAAAACATGTTCATTTTAGACGTTATCAAATTCCCCACACTTAAGCTCTACTACCTCGAGTAGGTCTAACATTTGCAAAGATTGATTTCAATGGTCTATGACACCATGGTTCCGAAAAATGTAACAATTACCATAAAAGATAATCATTGGTTTGCTTATAATATGTGAAAATTTTCTAAAAATGAACCAAACACTTTAGATAACATAACTAGAACACCTCACGAATGGTTTTAAGATTTCACTCAACACTCATATATTGGTGGGTATATGTAAATCACTCAATGCCTAGTCATGATCAATGCTTTTTACCATAAGCTTGTACAAGTATCAAAACAAAGAAAATAAATTCATCAAAGAGGTCTTTATTCGGGTTATAACGTTAAGGCTAAAGGTTCATAAAAGGGTAAGGCATGGGATAGTTTATGAATTTGGTTTTAAAATAAAAATAAAATCAAGTCCAAACCTCCATGTTGCAAGCCATCATTCAAACCACGATCCCGAAAAATGATTATTACTCCTCTTCACAAATCGATTCTCCGCAAATATGTATAACTCAATTTAGCTCATTGGCTAATCAATATCCCTCATATAGCTCATAGGCTATAATTTTTTTTTTTTTTTCCCCCACACTTAGTATAAGCATCACCACAAAAAATACAAATAAGAAGTATGCATCCTTCGTCTTTGTTGCAATGGCACACACAAATGGCAAAGTGCGGCTAACTCATAATCATCAAAAACAATCCAACATTCCAAGCAACTAGCAACAAACCAATAGACTTGATAAGGGTTGGCTAAAGTTTAAAGTGTAAAATATTTTTGTATTTTTCTGGATGTAACAAAAAGAAAAGATTGGCTCAAAGGGTGTAACTAAGGGTATCTAGTGCTAAAGATGAGCACTAACAAAATGGGTCCATGTGGGTGGTTAACTAACCAATGTGGTTAGCTAATATATCATTAGATGTAAAAATGGAAGGCCATTTGGTTTTATTCCTAAGGTGCCTCTTATCACTTGCAAATATTTAGATCACTCGAAGGTGATTTTAACCGTAATGCATAACTAGTACAAGTTCTAGAATCGACATAATCACCGGACACTCATTGCAAATATAAAACAAAAGATGTGTTTTATACAAAAGAAACCTCACAAAATGTGGGAAAAAGGCTATTATGCATGCTAGAAAATGCTATCGAATCCAAAATGAATTACTTGATAATTTGGTTCAAATCAAAAATTTTCAAAACCTCATTTTACCATTGAAATCCCAAGTTATGTATTTTAAGTATCAATAACGCGTAAAAACAATTAGACCATCAAGGCGAATTTCTTCTAATCACTTGCATCCAAAAGTTATCTAAAAAAATAAAATGCGTATCATTTTTCCTATTTTCTTCCCTCCCCCATACTTAAGTTTTGCATTGTCCTCAATGTAATGAAAAATGAACTTCAAAGTAAAGAAAATGGGAAAAAGATAGTTAAAAGATACCACGGGATAGAATATGCAATATGCACATTGGGTCATTAGCAAGCCTGTGAGTTATCCAACTCGAAACATTTGACCATCAATAAGCTTCCGACACATCCATCCTGCAAACAAAAACTGCAACACGCAATGCACAAAACAAAACAAAACTACTAAAAACTAGATATAACCAAACAAAGTACGCCAAACATCCTAAAGAAATGGATCAAAAGATAGAAATTGTTTTAAAAACACATCATGACCATTGTTTTTGAAACCATAATTCACGAATGATCCATAATCACTCGTCATCCTCGCTCATGTCTTCTCCTTCTTCATCATCATACTCATCATCATCACTTTCGGTTCGTAGTTTTCGTCTATAATTTCGAACGAACTCTCCTCTTTTCTTCTTACTTCCAACTCGATGATGATCCTCCAACTTCATAGCTTGTTCCTCCAACTTGTGTAATCGACCATATGGGGCACCGGATCGGAAACGGTGCGTACCGGGATATGGATACGGATAGGGTCCGGGATAAGAAGTGTAAGGGAAAGGATACGGTGGAACATTTGGTGGATTGTAGGGTGGCAACTCATAATTCGCTTCACGAGCCATGTGTTGAAAGATAGGCATCGAATAATCATTGATGTAGTTGTTTCTCAACATCATCGAGTCTCTCCACACATCCCTACATTGAATCTCATCTAGATGTTGGTTCCACTCTCCCCAACCTGAATCAAAACTACTAGACGTACCCATTTGCACGTTCTCCATTGGTATATTCCCTTGCTGTTGTGGTAGTTGCTGTTGTGGTCTTGGTTCAACCCATAACCCTAAGGTTTTCAATCTCCTGTTCAAAGCATTACCAAAACCTTGCGCAGTCCATGCATCACTATACTTTGGCTCTCCACACTTAGCCAATTCCTTATCAACATAATACCCAAGATTTTTCGCCAATTTTGTCACAAAATGTCCTCCACAAATGTTACTGTTGCTCTTGATTCTCGGGGCTCTCCTAGACAAATATTCGGCTATCTGCCAAATGGCATTACCGTCCTTAGTTTCTTCCAGTAACTTCATAACCCATAAGTCCGGTTTCTGACATTTGTCTCTGCTTCCAAATCTATTAAATGGCCCGGTCACAATCAACTTGTGAAGTATCCTCATCAACGGATTCCTGATGGTTGAAGCATTCCTCCTAGCGCAAGTAGGATCTCCCACTTGATTCCAATAAGCGGGAATACTAGGGTTGTCTTTTTCAAACCTCCGAAGTCTAGAAAAGTGAGTTTCAAATAATCGATGATTAACCTCATGTGGCTCATACAAACCAAGAGCCATGCCAAAAGCTGGCAACGTGTAAGCATGATCTCTTCCACAAAGCCTAAACAAAACACAAATCTCCGTCATCAAGTTCCGAACATCCACCTTTCTTTCAAAATACATGGTTGAAAAGAATTCCATACATCATTCTCGATAGACCTCTTCATTGACGCTAAATGCTCTTTCCCATGACAAATCATTGAACGAATCTCCATCTCCTGGATATACATAAGACGTTCGCATCATTCCTCTTAACTCATCTTCACAATCACATTCCTCAAATAAATCCCAATCAATCACCCTCGGAACCAAACATATCCTATGTTGTAACTTCGACAACCTTTCCGAAAGCATGTTTCTCCCGTCGGTGAGATTTTGAACTTTAAATTAGCATTTGCCTCCGTCTTCACACTATATTAACCTTCTTCTTCTCGTTCCTTTCACAAAACTTCGTAACAAGCGGGTTCATTGGAATTTCCTCCCACTCGAGCTCCCTACAATAATTCTCTGTAGAAATCACAAATATAAGACCATATGAGAGTGTTAGAACAAACAAGAAGGTTGAAGAACCTCTAAGATTCATTTCAAAATTTCACAAAATATTCAACACGAAACCACAACGGATTCGGTTGGATCACCAACCGAATCGGTTTCAAATTGTCAAACACCAACCGTTCGGTTGCAATGCGCAACCGAATCGGTTGTGCAGACTGCGTAAGGCTTTGCCTCTAAATCCTCATAAACTCGAATTTCTAACGCCCAAACCACTCTTAGATCGCATTCTATCATCCTAAATGATTTCCACATCCTAGAATTACTCTAATCTTGCTTTTCAAATCATCAAACATCTAACATCTTAGAACTCATCTGAATGTCCTAAATCTTTAAATCATTAGTTCTAATTATGTGGCATCCATCACTCTTAAAAACATATCATCCAT
Organism: Chrysanthemum lavandulifolium; assembly: GCA_022545495.1. Classification (NCBI taxonomy): domain Eukaryota; kingdom Viridiplantae; phylum Streptophyta; class Magnoliopsida; order Asterales; family Asteraceae; genus Chrysanthemum; species Chrysanthemum lavandulifolium. Next base: position 298,958 of record JAHFWF010000025.1, on the reverse strand, counting down.
CATAATGAACCATCAATTGCAACTTATCTCGTTTCATAAGCACAACCCAACTAATTCCGAAAAAATCTTATCATCTAACATCCATTCTATCGTGAATCAATCAATCAATCTCTAGTTGTAATGCACTCCTATATCAATTACCCACTCAATCCTAAAATATTATGACTTAATTCGAATTATAACAAAAACCCCCAAATTGGTGCCCTAATATGCAATTCGAATCAAATGCTCTAATAAAACCTTAATTGAGTTAATTGAATGTAGATGCTTACTTGTTTGGGTGCCATGATGTTTTCCTACAACTTAAACAACCTTCAATCTGCTCTCTTGGATGAATTTTTGCAAAACCACCTGGAAAATTAGTGTGTGTGTGTGTTTTTTGGAAAGTGAAATTTTTATACTTTGGTGCAACCGGTTCAGTCAAGGACACAACCGTTTCGGTTTGCTTTTTGCCAATTTTTTTTTTTTTTTACATGTTACTTAGGCATTTACCCTCCAAGCAACATTTTTACTCAAAAATTCCTGCTAAAGATTCACACAACATTCATTCACCAAATGAAATTTTGAACAATCATCCAATCTAAAAAAAAACTCAACTCATCATACTAATGAACTAATCCAAACTTCAACTCAAAACTCATAGTCATAATGCATTAAACCAAATTCCCTCAATCATAAAATGAAAAATAAATAAGAAACAAAAATCCTAATGCATCAAATCAAAATAAATAGTTTATGACATTCAAGCAAATGATTGCTTGTTATTACGGTCTTTGCCTTCTCCTCAAAATACTCTTGTCTTAGAATATCCTCGCTTTGAAATTTTCCGGTCAACTCACGGAACGTTTCAAAAGTTTTGAATTTTCTCATAAATCTTCGTCCGTCCGGGCATAGTATATCAAACTTAACATGCCATGCTCCATCTCCGGTTTTTCTCTTGTAAGTCCCCGACCCTTGGTTTCCACTCCAAATTCTTAAGTTGCACCGGTAAAGATCCTAAAAAGTCGGTCAACTTCTTGTAAACTAATATGTTTTTGAATGGGTTATAGAAAGCTTCTATCGCAAACGCACGTTCCATTTCGTCCTCTATATCGAAATAAGGCGGAGTTAAAGGTCCGTACATTGGATTACCGTGGACATCACGTCCCACTTCAAAACATGTTGAATCATCATTTGCGTCCATCCATTCCAAATCTTCCATACACTCTAAAATTGGTCCTCTTGGTTTTGGGTAGTATGTTTGCCTCGAAATCCCATCGTCAATAGTCATGGTGCCTCTTCCCATGTCTATAATTGCTCCACAAGTTCATAAGAATGGTCTCCCCAATAATAGCGGTAAACTCTTGTCCACCGGAATATCCAGACAAGGAAATCGCATAAATACGGTTGATAGCCAATTTGCACTCTTACATTCTTAACTTCTCCCATTGCCTTTGCTTGAGTGTTATCCGCCATAGTAAGCTTAGAATGATTAGGTTGCGGATTACTTAGTCCCAAAGTTTTGAACAATGGATACGGCATCACATTAACACTCGACCCGTGACGCCTAAAGCATAAACCGTGTAGTTCCATTCACTTTGATCGGCAATACAAAATTACCCGGATCCTTTTCTTTCCTTGGCATGCCTTTAAACAAAATTCGATCTCGCTCCTCATCCGTGAGATTCTTATCTTCCAACCTAGCCCTTGCTAGCATCAATGCATCCAACTTCTTACGGTAAAGCACATAATCTTGGAGAACTTCTATGACCGGTTTCTTTTCATTGAGCCCTAGAAATTTTTGTTCTAGATTCTCTAAAATAGCTTCTTTTTGGTTGTCGGTTAAGGGTTTGATAGTAGTGGTAGGTGACGATGGTGTGCAATCATTTTTTGTGGTGGAGGTTGTTGTTGGGGTTAGTTTATTTGATGATGGTTTCTTTCGGTTTGCTTTTCCCATTTTAACCACTTCCACCTCTTTCTCTTCCATGTTTGCACAAACTTCCACTAACATCTCGTTTACTCTTTTTCCTTCTTCCAACTCAGTTATATTAATCCTCATTTCTCCCATACCAAAATCTACTTGACACTTGGTCGTGACAAGAAAATCTCGACCAAAACACACATTAGGTTCATCCGCATTTCCTTCTTCTAAAACAACAAAATCAGTTTCAAAAATATGTCCATGAATATTGACCTTGATTTTGACCATCTTTCTTCCATAGGCTTCATAGTCCATACGCACATGACCGATTTCGTCAAGAACCTTTTCAAGATATAATTCTCTCCATAAACCATATTGAAATGTGCATCCCAAGCACTTACTCCTTCCACGCTACAAGGCGTTCCAAATCTCATTAACGGCGAATCATACATCGTTGACGGTGCTTGTGTGAACACTACGACTCTTTTCTTTTGGGTAGTTGAACCTTGTTTTCACATACTTATTCCATATCACCCGTGTCAATTCCCAATTCTTTCTTGCTTTCCTCCAAAATTCCTACAATCTTTTCTAATGAACTTCCGGTATCCTTGAACATTTCATCCAAAGTACGGAGGTATTCCGAGATTCCGCTCAAACTATCCATGTTACTAGACAACTTAACAAAGCAAAACAAAACAAATCCCGAATGATTAGCGTTAAAGTTAGTAAAAACAAGAACAAACTATAAAAACATATAATAAAACAAACTAAGACACCTAACAAAATTAAAAACTCAAATAAAAACTCAAAACCTAAAAATAATAAAAATCAACTCATAAACTCCAACCGGATTCGGTTGGATCACCAACCGAATCGGTTGGTTGAAAATGTTAGACAGAAATACGAACCGGTTGCGGGTTGCAACCGATCGTTAATTAGAGAAATTAATGCAAATTAAAAATCATTAAGGTGTACTAACTCCAGTTAATTAAATAAAACTCTTCAAGAACTAATAATTAAATAACATATTAAATCTCATTAAAAACCAAAACTAAAACTAAATTAATTACCAATTAAATTCTATTATTAAATAAACTAATAACTGAAAGAAAAATTAATATCTAACCATTTACCATTAACTATAAATATTAAAATTAATTAAAACTTGATTAACTAATAAATGACAAATGTAAAGAAAATGGAAAAAAATAAATCTAAGAAATGATTAAACCACAAGAATTATTCTAGAAATCAAAACACAATGAACTAAAAAGATAAACAAATAAATTCGTACTAAAAAAATTTTCACAGAATGTCCAACCGGATTCAGTTGGCTAACCAACCGAATCGGTTAGTTTGTAACCAAAACTTTTTTTTTTTTTTCAAAACTACTAATTTCAAAGAAAATTAAAGAAAAATCCCGGCGCGCCAAAAACTTGATGTGCCCGGTTGGTGCAAGTTTTAAAATTTATAAACACGATTAACCGATTAACCTATTAACACATACGAGCAAGTATACTCGTCCGTAATAGCAAAGTTTGGTAAGTCGGGATCGTCCCAAGGGATTTTTGTTTGAAATCGATTTGATTAAAAGTTTCTAACAAGAAAGCTTGTCAAGGCTTCCTCAAATAAGTGTGTTCTAGCTAAATACTGAATCAAAGATATAAATATATACTTGTGTGTAGTCTTATAATCAACCATAAATAATGTTCATAAAGGTTTGGTGTATACTCTTAGTATGATGCACAAATCATAAGCAAATGATTCCCCAACCATGGTATTTGTTTGTAAAAATCATTCTAAGAACAAAACATTTAGGTAATCCTTTAGGTCATTATCCCAATGATTATCCTATAAAAGTTCCATTTGTTTGCAACATGTTCTTATTAAATTTGTTCTTACGAATCTTTCGACCCTTCGTGATGAAAATGTTCCTAGTCTTGTTTTAATAAGCAAAACATGGTGGTTGTCAATCACCATATCCCCATATTAGTTTGTCACTTCACTTTTTGGAATAAAACACAAGAGAAATCATTTCGGTCCTTTTTCTTAAAACATGTTTTATTGACAAATCAACCCAAGACTAGTATTTTTCCAACAAACTCATTTAAACAAGATCATATATACATGCATCACATTTTGAGAACACTATTATGATTAATTACATTCCAACACACAAGTATATCACAAACTACTCCATGAAAACAATCATATCTAAACACAAGTCATAACAAGGTAATTAAAACAATTCAAGAGAATAGATTTCCATAACAAAGTTCATAGAATACCTAAACTTTTGTGATTACAAGAATTAGAAATCGTGGATTGTAGCAACCACGCGCCTCAATCACCTAGGATCACCGCACAACTCAAACTACCAAACAATGGATGAGAATGGTTCCTCCTTGCTCTGGCGTTTTCGATAAGTACTAAGCTTTTGGGCTGAAATAATAAGGTTAGTATTAGTTTTGGTGTAAACTAACACTCTTTTGGTTGTGTCACCCTTAGTATACTAGTACTAGGTTCTTTATATAGCCAAAGTTCTTGCTTAACCGCCCAAAAACGTTCTCCAAGTAAATATCAAGAAATGATCGGACTCCAATGATTATGGGAGTTAAGGCAATAATAAATGCGATTTTGTGTAACTGCGCGCGAAACCGGATCGGTTTCTTGTCCGACCGAATCGGTTATTCCTTGACCAATTGCCCACCGGATCCGGTTCTGGGTTACGACCGATCGGTGGGTTTTTGCTATTTTGACTTTTGTTGACTTTTCTCCTTTACGCTTCATTCTTTGCTTACGTTGATGATTTCCAAAGCCAAACTTGATCTTTCCTTCTTGTAGATGCTTAGAAATCACTATGCTTCCATATCATTGAGTCCAAAAGCTTCCAAGCTCAACTTCCTTCCTCGAGAATCTTCCAAATGTGCATAAAAAACTTCATTTCTTCATTATTCGCGATACCTGGCTACATATACATACACAATACGCATCTTTGCACTTTTGCAACAGTTATGAGTAAATATAGCCGAATACCATGGACAAAACTAACAATAACGCTACTAAAAACATGTTCATTTTAGACGTTATCAAGATAGCTCTAGGAACCAATGGTGATAGTTTAGTGGAGATGGGATTGTTTGGCCTAGGAGGTGTGGTGGTGTTTGGCATAGGTAGTTTTGTGGGTACAATCCTTTTAGGGATTGGTTTGATTGGTGGAGGAGAAATCCTTGCATTGTGGACTTGACTGGAGATGATTCGGTTGAAGAGATTCCGTGTACAACACGAGCAATTTTCTTGGGTGGTTCTTTGGTTGATGAGTTACCACTTGGAGTTTTCCTCATGATGATATGATTTCAAGAGGTTTGTAAAGATTTCTAAGTGCTGAAAATGAGGATGAAGATGATGACTTTAGAAGTCCTAACAATGTGCTTTATAAAGCAAGGGATTTGGCAAGTGCATTCAAGACTTAAGCCACTAAAATTCATTGGAATGTGATGATTAACATGCACAAGAGTCAACTTCAGAGTTGTACTAATCTAGGAACTCATTTAAGATGAGATGGAGTGTTCGAGTTAGCAAGATGAGCTTGAAATGATTGTTTTGGCTAGAGTTGACATAAATCTGTCATACGGATCCCACGGTTCCCTCCTTTGAGGGATCCGCCTAGGCTAATCCTAGGGATCCGTCTCTCAGCAGCCTTGAAAACATGAAATGATGTTTTGTAAGGTCTAATTCCTATTTCTTCTTGAGTGTTTTAGTTCATCTAAGTGTCTTAAATGAATAGGTCCTTAAATATTTAAGGGTAATGAGTGATGTAGCTAATGATTGCCTTTTATGGAAGAAATTTTAACTTTCATGAGTACCAATGAATGAACAAAGATGATACTAAAGATTTTGAGAGTGTCAAGTGGAGCTAAATGATCCTAGAGATCAGATATTGACTTAGGATAATGTTTTGGAGAATATCCTAAAGGCTTAAGATGGAAAAACTAGAATTTGATCAATTTCGACCAATTTTGAGGTAAGGATGATTATGATCAATTTTGCCATAATTGAAAGATTTCCAAAGCTAGATGTGAGGGATCATGTGAGAAATGATTAGTGAGCTTGAGAGCGGAAGAGTAATGGGTTTAAGTGAAACGATAGATCTACAAGCGTCTTGAGTGTGATCTAGGTGAGTTAGGAAAAGATCTACTTAACTTGATAAGGACTTAATTTGCCTTAAGGCACTATGTCTAACTTAGTGTGAAGTGTTCTAAGGACATGTTTGAAATATAATGATTGCAATTGCATTTTCTGTTTCCGGATCCCACGGTTCCTTAAGAGTAGGGCTCCTTATAGCACAACCTTTGGGATCCGTCTATCTGCTAAGCAGAACCTTTACTAAAGGTATGCAATGATTTTGAAAATGCATTATATTTCAAGGTCAGTTAAAGAGGTTCTAACACTAAGATATCAAATGTAAAATTTTTTATTTCATGAAAGAAATCGGATTACATTGACAAAGCATGAATACTAAGGATTGATCCTATTTGAAAGATTACTAAGTTCCTTGAGCATTTTCACTAGAAGGATCATCAAATGGTTGATGAGTGTTTGCTAATTCAGGAATGAAGAAAGTCTTCATGAGAGATGTGTTTAGAGGTTCCATCATCTTGTTCACAAGTACGTACAACGGACTTTGATTTTGAGGGTGGAAGTACATGACGTTATGATAAAGGCGCTTCAAGAACATTCCATAGGGGATGAGTTTGTTCTTGGAGCCTTGAAGATTTACAATTCACCTTGCGAAGAAGTAGGCGAGATTGTATGGTTGTTGTGTTAGCAAACAATACATTATGTGAGCACAACAAGCGGGAAGGATTTCTTGATTTCCCCTAAGACTCCAATCATTTTCACGTAGGATGAGTGTAAGAGGTTTGTACTCTTCTTGGATGTCCCGTGTAAAGATAATGTTTGGATCAGAGTAATATGGTCGAGGTTTGCATATTATGCGATTCAAATCTTTCGGGGAGGGTATGTGTGAACAATATGGACTATTTTCTTCACGAAAGTTGAAGAGAGAATCAAGAGACCAATCTTCGGTGAAGGCACATTGTTCATGATTTGGAATTCGGAGGATTTGAGAAAATTGCCCAAGGGTTAAAACAAACTTTTGGTTTTTGATCCAAAACCAAAGAGATAGAGAACGATCCTCGTTACGAACGAGTTCGACTTGACGGAAGAATTCCAATACAAACCTTGGACATATTTTCTCGTTAATTTTGAGAAGACATTCCAATCCTATGGTTCGAAAGGAGGTATTGATTCCTTCTTCGTATTGTAGAGGAGTGTCGACAATACGTCCTTCATGGAAGTGATGGGTTTCGAGATTATTGAACCCACGAACATGATTGCCAGGTGTGTTGGGCTCAAGAGAGATGTTAGGAGTGTAGACGCTACTAAGTGAAAAATCAAACTCATATTCATGCGACATAACGAAACCTATAGGAAAAACAGGTTAATAGGATGTGATGTATTACGGGTAAAACAATGATTACCTAACGTTTTTACACGATGTTTATTAACAATGACATTTAACTAACTTAATGTTTGACACTCTAGTAGAATATTTCTTTTAGGAAGAAAGTGGTTTTCATTTTGCATGAAAAATCTGTTATCCAGTAGGACGGTTCCCTTCTATAAGGGATCCGGCTAGTATACTTGCCGGGATCCATGGATCTGCAGTAACAGAAGCAGATTTTTGAAAAAAAAAACATAAGTTTAATGGTTTTATATCAAGATATGTGTTTTAGCCTACAATTTCTTTTAGCATGCATTCATGGTTTCTAATGTATCACGAAAGAGTACGAAAGATATAAATCAAAAGAAATGACAAACACATTATGATAATAATAACCTAGATAAACTAGACTATTAATAATATTCCATTTCAATGCTAAGAATGATACAAAGGATTGGGTATATAACCCCAATGTAGATTAACAACACAAAGTATATGTCTCCGTATGTGAACATTATCATAGGGAACACAAGAGCGATGAGTGTTAGGGCAATGAGCACGAGGGCGATGTAGCCGTGTTGATGACGAATCTTCTTGGTTTTGGTTTGAGATGAGATGAGATGAGAGGAGGATGAAGTTTTGAGTGAGAGGTGATTTTTTTTTTTAAATGGAATATTTGAAAATGTGGGGATTTGATGTAGTGGACGAACGGATGGTTTATTTACGGGGAAGGAGGAATTTTTGAGATTTTTGTTTTGTTTTATTATTAGAAAGATATGATTTTTGGATTAAGTGAAATAAAACACAAGTTTTATATACCATGACTTTAGACGAAAAAGTAATACGTATGTGAGAAAAGGTTTCTAATGAAGCTACATGTAATACATGTATATGCACAAAAGATAATCATATAAATACCTATGTAGGCATACTTAATTATCAAGCTAATGTCAATTAGAGATATGTAGAAATTCATACCTCTAATGCACTTAGGAATGTCTTTAAAATGACACAACAAATATCAGTAGACAATCCGGGCTCCTTTGTGCTTAAGATACCTTCTTAGGGAAGGTATTCTTGTTACCAAGTGATTCCTATGGCTTGGTAGGTATGAGCTTTGACTAAGCAATATGACAAAGAGGATTAGTGCAATTAAATGAAGAATAAATAATAAGAAAAATGTTGTCATCTAATCAACATCCAAACGAAGAGTTTTAAAAGACATGGTGTTTGTTTTTATGAGAAACCTTCTTTGTAGTTTTCAATTAACCATGGATCGTATCAAGTTTTTAAAGTACAATATACTTCAAGAAACTTGGTAACGAAGCTCTGATGCCAATTGTGGAAAACTAGAAGGGGGGGTTGAATAGTTATGCCAATTAAAACTCGTTTTAAACTATTTAGATCGACTTATGTCAATCTATTTAGATGTGTGTTGGATGTTGACAAACAAGCATATAGAAATATAAACATGTAATGAAAAGATAAAGAGTAAGAAGCACAAAACCACAACGCGAGTATTTATAGTGGTTCGGCTACAAGGACACCTTCCATGCTCTACTCCACTCCCCGAGTCACCTACTCGAGAGTTCGTAATCACTACACAACACCGACTCCTTATGGTGGAGAAACCTTCACAATGTTGCCTACTCTTTTTCCGGTACTAGGCTAACCACCGGGTTCTTTCACACCAAGGTGAACCACACCTACCATAATGTCGCCTACCCTTTATCCGGTACTAGGCTAAGTACCGAGTTCCATTACAATGGGGGAACTACTACCGAACACTACACCAAGTAACTAACCCCAAAGTAGATCTACTCCTTATAATGTCAACAAGGATAACAATATCCTTTGACCCAATACTAATCTATCTTGTACATCGAAACACACCATATCGAATGTACATCTTAGGCACCTTTCACTAATGCCTTTGACTAGATCTTCAAGACACCCTTCACTAATGTCTTGTGACTTGACTTCTAGGAACCCTTCACTAATGCCTACTCTATAGACGATCGGCACCTTTCACTAATGTCTTCGTCTTGACACTTGAGACATCTTTCACTAATGTCTTCAACACTACACTTCTTAGAAGAAAGAAAAGAACCATCAACAAGTGGACTTCAGTAGTCTTGATGATGAGGAAGCATGGCAACTCATGGACTTGAGCTTGCTTAATTTCAAAGGTGGTGATCTCGCCTTTAAGAGGAACCTAGAGAATCACACAAAAACAAAACTACAAAAATAGATCTCTTGGATCTGGGGTTAGAGAGTTTATAACTCAAGGGGAAAGTATGTGAGAAAAGGGGTGAGAAACAATGAAGAAATGGCTCACTATTTATAGAGAGAAAATGCCTACTGTTCCTCGGATCCCACAGATCCCTCCCACAAGGGATCTGTTGGGTTCAGTAAATAACCAAACCCCTTGATCTAGGATTTGAATAAAAAATAACCTAAGTGTTTAATCCGTTAAACACTATCAGTCATTGAGTGCATAGTCTCTCGGTGAGCCATCTTCGAGATACTCGATGCGAGGCGAAGAAGAAGCCTCTCCACTCAAAGCAAGGTGGAACTTAATGGGTGAAGACCAAGTCAAGAAGAAGATGGTGGATTCGGTGGTGATGACAATAACTCACCGAATCCCTAAGACTCATCTCCAATGTAGCAATCAAGACAAATTGAAGGAAGAGGCGAAGGCTTTGAAGGCGAAGAATGAGCGGGACTAGGCGGAAACGTTTACCCGATAAAACTAAGTCCCCAAGTGCTTTACCCGGATAAAACTAAGTCCCTATCTACTAAAGCCATATCTTCCCATTTATAGTAGCGGCGATACTAAAGGATCTCATTATGGAAAGAAGCTTCGTTGCGACTACAAATAAAAAAGTAAATAGTAATCGAATATATCTATATTCGTGATTCTGTGATCAATGTTTTGTCTTCTAGGTTAAAGTTAAAATCATACTTGTATAAATAGCATAAGAGAATGAGTGAAAAGTTTGAAGCTTGTGAATTGTAAAAACACACACGCAAAGCCAACTTTTCACTCCTCCAAATACAACTTTATCCTTGAGATAGCTCGGTGGGTTCTAAGAGTTGTGCTCGGACTTAGCTTTGAGCTTAGAGAGTCACCCCAAACTTTGTCATTTCAATCCAAGTACTATTCCACAAGTACTTGGGTAACGTATTCTTTGATTTATTTCTAATAAGAATATGATGTTGAAAATTACTTTGTGTGTTTTACTTATGTTAATTTCACCATTATTCACTATTAAATTGTTTTAGTACTTAATTGTTTTTAACGATAGTGAATAGGGAACAACAAGTGGTATCGAGCTAGGCTGATTATAAAACCTTTTAAGCCGCTCTAAAACGTTTTAAATCGGGATCCCTATGGTTTGGCCGATGTACCCCAACTAGTCGAAAAAAGGTGGAGCTTATTCAATTTGTTGCCCTAGACTTGAAGTTGGTAAATTCAACAAATGGAAAAAGCGTATGCTTTGCTATTTGATTGGGATGGAACCTTATTATGTCAAGTGTATAAATGAAGGTCCATTTATCCCAAAGATCGAAGGTTTGCCCAAACACAAGCTCGATGGACTCAGGATGAAAGGAGAGTGGTCAACGGGACCAAAGACTCAAAAGTATCATCATATCATATCTTCACGATGATATAATGGAGTCGGTTATAGTATGTCTACACTAAACAAACTGGGATGACCTAGTCCATAGCCATGAAGGCCCATCGATACCAAGGAAAACAGGATTATGGACACGAAACTTGAGTATAATACCTTGAGGGCTAGGGACTCAAACTCTCTCACAAACTTACACGGATACAAAACTCTTTTAAATGAGCGGCAAATGATGGTGTTAAGTTGTCCAAACATGAGATTAATGTTGGTTTTGTGAATTGTCTCCACGAGAAGTGGTTGAACTTCTCGGGGACTTAAAATGAAAATCACATTCAAAATCTTGAACTTCACGAAATTTATGGGAAATTTGTCTATGAGGAAAACCTCGTCAGCAGACGATACCGACTTAAAGAAGTCTCGGGAAGTCAAGAAGTCCCCGACCATCACCTCACCTATATCAAGCGCCTTCTTTTCTAACAATGTGGTTCAATATTTTCAAGAAAATTCGATGATGAGCGATGAGAGATCAAGTGAGGAGTACCTAAATGACTTGAGCGTTGAATTTCGTGAAAGGGCACTCCTTGCAAACTCTCAAGGTTTATTAAAAGAAACAAAGGTTTTTAAGCTGCTAAAGCAAATGAGGACACCAATGCTTTAAGTGTCACAAAAGAGGTCATTTTGGAAAGGACTGTTTTCAAAACAATTTTTGAACCCTCTTACAGACCATCGAGGTCAAATCGGTCCTCGAGTTTTAGCAAATTTCAACCTAAAATCTATCGGTCTCATCAAAACTTTCGAATAAATCGACGAGAACAAAACAATAGATTTTGAAGCTATGTATAGGAAAATCAAAGCTAAGCTTGCATTACTTGAGGCCACCCTCGAACCAAAAAGTGTTCAATCATGCGGGGTAAAACAAAGGTCTTGTTCTTTGAAACCTTTAACGGGATGAAGAGCCGGTCTCATCGATGATGAAATGGTGCATGTCGGTAGACCGATGGCCCTCTCGAGAGGAAGACAAGCTAGGCATTGGAAAGAATCATGCCAAAATGGAGAATGGGTCAACATCACAATGAAGAAGGTAAATATTCTACTTTCTATGGATGATGATTACGATTGGCGATCCTATATGAACTATATCAATGTTGATCTTAGGTTTGTAGAGGAGCAAAGACTAAATCTTTTTTCTAAGTACAACAAGTTAAGTTTTGAATTGAATAAGTGTAGGGATGAGTTACTTGTGTTAAAACAAAACAAGCTTGAGGCTATCACCTTACAAATTCAAAACACTAAATTAGTTAAAAGAAATCAGGCTCTTCAAGATGAACTTAAGAAAGAAAAAGAAATCATTGATAGTTGGACCAACAAGAATCCAAGAGTTTTTGATGTTGTGGGTGCCCCTAGTAGCAAAAAGAGAGTCATAGGTGAACATCATCTTTCTGACTCTCACAACAAAGACCAGAGTCCTAAACCATTTGTGTTTGGTGGCATGATTACCAATATGTTGTCTCCCAAGCCCAGTGATTGGATTGAAAGACTTAATCCTGAGAGTAAGCTTCCTAACTTTGACTCGGAAGAATTCTAGAGCACGAAAGTCAAGCTCTAAAGAGCATGCTTGGACTCCCGGATGTGCCCAAGAGCACCGAACACATCTCCGAGTCGAAGATGAATCTCAAGCACCACTTCCACCTTTGGAACCTCTTGAGGTCTTGATCCTAGCTCTAAGCTTACTCCATTACAATACAATCCACACTCTCCTAAAGAAAGGTCCGGACTTGGTAGAACCATCCTAAAAGACCATCAAAACCAACTCAACAAGAATCCACCCCACTGAAACTTCCATATCCTCGGTCCCCATCAAGTCGATCGATTCAAGAATCGGTGAACTTGTGAGGAAGCTAACGACAAAATGGAATCCATTGAAAAGGTCCTGAATCAATCAAGGAGACAAAGTCGACTTCCTCGAGTTCCTCAAAGTCTAAAGCCACCACCAAAAACAAGCGAAGTGTGATCTGTGCCACTATACTAGTCACACCATGACAATCAATTATAGAATCCTTTTTGCATGATCGCAAAAGGATGATCCTGAAGCTAGCGACCACTTGCAATATGTAAGTTCTCTCGATCAAGCAAACTACACCAAAGTTGGTCATCGGTATGCTTCTTCATCCAAGTCACTCAAAAGTTGAGAGCAAAGCCTTTTCCTCCTTGCCCACACCGTGGCTTTAATGATCATCGCTCGATGATTGTCTTATGAACATATGTTGTGATATTTGCGGTAACACACTCATAAGACATCCCGGCATGACGATGTCATCCATGCAAGGAGAAGTTCAAAGCAACCCAAATCCACTAAGTCATCCTTAGTCTCTAAATGCAAAACTGTGGTAGCTCATTACACTCCACCACCGACCATGAATCGATTGCTCAATTCAAAGAGACCATGAGACCCAAGCCCACTAGTAAGTGGGTCACGAAGAAAAACTAATTCGGTTCTTTGCTTGTGCGAGAGGCATGCCGGGAGCCTATATGGCATCTAGGCGGTGGATGTTCAAGAAGCATGGTGGTGTAAAGGAATATCTGCACAAGTATATAAAGGAACCAGGGCCCAAGGTAGTATTTGGTGATAACTCATCATGTCCCATGAAGGTTATGGTTCGATGGCGCAATGGAATAGTTTTCTCTAGGATTGCTTATGTCAATGGTCTCAAATACAATCTCATCGATGTCGATCGACTATGTGATGCTAAGTACATTGTACAATTCAATGACAAACAAGGTACCATTTTCAATGCCAACAAGGAAGTTGTGTTGATTGCTCCAAGGAGAGATGATGTTTATGTGTTAGACATGTCAAAACTCTCTCAAAATGGAACTTGTCTCTTTGCTAAAGCCACTGAAACTATCAATTGGCTGTGGCATAAGAGACTCTCACACTTAAACTTCAAAAACCTCAACAACTTGGCAAAACAAAACAAGGTCCTTGGCTTACCATCACTGGTTTTTGCAAAGATAAACCATGCTCGCCTGTGAAAAAGGTAAACACCACGAGCATCATTCAAAACCAAACAAAATTTCTCCATCAAAAGTCGCCTTCAACTCCTACACATGGATCTCTTTGGACTGTCACCCGGATCAATCCGGCATGAGAAGTATACACTTGTCATTGTTGATGAGTTCTCAAGATATACTTGGGTATACTTTCTTTCAAAAAGAGTCGGGCGGTGATACAATAATGTCATTCATCGGGAAGATTGAAAACCGAATGACATTCTTGTTAAACAAATCGAGCCGACAATGGTACTTAATTCGAAATCATGAGCTTGAGAGCTTACGTGATGAAAAGGAATTTCTCAAAATTTCTCATCTCCTTATACCCCCGAACAAAATGGGGTTCTTGAAAGGAAAAGCAGAACTTTCATTGAGGTGCAAGAACCATGTTAAATGGCTCACCCTCTCAAAGCATTTACGGATGAAGCGATCAAATTGTCTGTTACACTCAAAACAGGTCAATCATTGTCAAAAGACATAATAAAACCCCTTATGAGACTTTCAAAGGTAGACTTCCTAAATTAGCTACTTTCATGTGTTAGGGTGTCCTGTGTTTATTCATAACCACAAGGATCACCTAGGCAAATTTGATGCAAAAGCTGATGATGGATATTTCTTAGGCTACTCACTAATCTCCAAAGCCTTAAGGGTGTTTAACACCAGAAGACAACAAGTTGAGGAAACCTTTCATGTCACCTTTGATGAAAGTTCTGAAAGCATCAGGTTCACAAATACCTCAGTGGAGGAAATAGGAATTGATGACTCATCAAGATATCCTCCTGATGAGTTCAACACTAAAGTCAATTCCTCATATCAAGCTGATGTTGACATCTCATATTATGTCTTACCTCACAACCTACCCCAACCAACCATCGGTGAGTTCATTGATAATCGATCGGTCCTACTGGGATAGGAAACAACGATCCAAATGATCGGAACCTTTACGCATGAAACCTCGACCAACATGACATCTCTACAGATGATCTAAATGATCATGTGGCTCTTGCACCGAACTCACACCGAAATCCCAAAGACATCTTCAAGCTCGGATCCTAGACCACAAAGTAAGTGGACAAGATCTCGGGACATTGAGCTTGTAAACATCATTGGTGAACCCACCGAGGCATGCTCACTAGAAGCATGGTCGCTAACTTAACCGCAGCTTGACCAATGAATGTCTATATGTCGATTACCTATCGAGATAGAACCCAAAAGTGTCACCGAGGCTCTAAAATACCCAAGTCGGGTTCGGGCTATGCAAGAAGAACTGCAACAATTTGATAAAAACAAGGTCATGACCTTGATCAAATGTCCTCGGGATGTAGTAGTCATAGGAATGAAGTGGGTTTTCGAAACAAAACCGATGAAAATGGCACTGTCATTAAAAACAAAGCCGACTTGTAGCCAAGGTTACAGTCAACAAGAAGGCATTGACTATGATGAAACATTTGCTCTGTTGCAAGAATGGAAGCCATCAGGATCTTCCTTGCATATGCAACATACATGAACTTGTGGTCTACCAAATGGATGTTAAAAGTGCATTCATAAATGGTGATCTCAAGGAAGATGTATATGTTGAGCAACCTCCGGGCTTTGAGAGTAGTGAATTCCACGACTATGTCTCAAGCTTGACAAAGCCCTTTATGGACTTAAACAAGCTCCCGGGGCATGGTATGAAACTCTCTCGGCCTTCCCGATACAAAACAAGTTTGTCGAGGAAAGATAGACAACACACTTGTTTGTCTATAGAACTCAACAGGATGTGATCTTGGTCCAAGTGTATGTTGATGACATCATCTTTGGCTCAACAAACTACAAACTTTGCAAACACTTTGAAAAGCGATGACAAAGAAGTTTGAAATGAGCATGATGGGGAACTCACATACTTTCTTGGACTACAAATCGAAAACGATAAAGGAATATCCATCGGTCAAGAGAAATACACGTAAATCTCTTGAAGAAATATGAGATATCGACTTTGCCTCGATAAAGACTCAATGGTCCCACCTAACAACCTTGGACACGATCTCACCGGCAAATCGGTCAATCAAACTCATTTCGGAGGATTGTAGGCTCACCGATGTATCTAATCGCTTCTAGACCGGACATCCATTCTCGATCTGCCTAATAGCAAGATATCGGTCAATCCTAAAGAATCCCATCTCACTGCAGCCAAAAGAATACTCGGTACACGAAGGAAAACCCAAACCTTGGACTCTATTATCCAAAATGCTCGGGGTTTGATCTTAAGGGTTACTCGATTACGATTATCTTGGTCGCAACATGGACGAGAAAAAGTACCTCGGGTCTGTCAATTTCTTGGAGGAAAACTAGTTTGTTGGAGTGCTAAAAGCAACAATCGGTGGCTATGTCCTCGACTGAAGTGAATATGTAGTCTGCAGCGGGATGTTGTGCCAATGTATTATGGATGAAAAGTCAACTCGGTGACTATGACATCCATTACAAAATGGTGCCCATCTTCTATGATAACACCGATGCTATTGCAATCTCCAACAAACCCGTCCTCCACCAAAGAACCAAACACATTGATATCGATATCACTTCATCAAGGATCACATAATGAAGGAGACATTGAACTTCATTTCATCCCTATTGAATATCAATGGTGATATCTTCACAAAACCCTTGGATGAACCTACCTTCGGAGGCGAAAATTCGAATTGGGAATGCTTGACATTGAAAGTCGGTGTCGAAACCAATCTCGATAAGTTCTCGAAATGATTCATCCTCCTGAACATCAAAACAAACCTCTCATTGAATGAGTAAGACTCATTCGTGGTCCGTGACATTTGACAAAGAGCATTGAATGAGTAACTAAATGATTCAAGTATCGCTTACTTAAATGTCCTAGGTTGGTAACTATGCTAATTTAATATAGGAATATATGTCTCTTTGTCTTCTTGTCATCCCACTTGGCATTTAATGCCTCTCACAAAATATCAAATTGATATTTTATCTCGCAAAAGTGCACTTTTACTGCAGCCTTTAATCGCTTCCTTGAAAACGGTATTTTCTTGCGGGTAATGGGTGGTAGCATTAAATGTGAAAATTCAAACATTTTTCAAAACCGACGTTTAATATTCCCATTTGTGCACAAATCACCCTCTTACCACTCTATAAATACCTCTTCCAACACAAACAAACACACACAAATTATTTTACGCAACAAAACTCATCAAAATCATTTCTAAAACTCGAAAATATTTGTGTGTGCTCAAAAATAACTCTTCAAACCTCTTTTGGAAAACCCTTCTTATAAACATTTACAAAAGTTTTCATCACAAACTTGAGATATAAAAAACTTTGATTATTCTAGTCAAAATATTTTCAAAACCCTAAAATCTTTTAATGGAAATGGCTAGAACTCAATCTCTCAGTTTGCTTCTCGGTGGGTAGGGATCTTACAAATGTTGAATTTAAAACTAATAATGTCATAGGCAACTTTGAATACCACAAGCTGTCTCACCTACAAAGACATTATGAAATTTTGTATAATTGCCCACTGAAACGGCCTTTGTTCGGTGTCCCTCCATTGTTTACCAAAATCTCCTCGGGGAGTTTTGGGCAACAACCAAGGCCTATGACCGACACCCTCTCGATGAGAACAACCTCGGACCTCTCGGGAATATCTCATCGATTCATTCTTCACGGGGCAACAATGATTCACCGGGATTACAAAATGTTTTGCACTTCAACAGGTGGATTACAATAAAGGAGTTTATGTCGCCCATCCCGAACCTTCCACAATGAAGGATGGGCTAAAACAAATCATTTTAGGTCCAACTTTTTGGACAAGACCCCGATCACCAAAAGCTCTTTTCCGTGGCTTGGAGGATCCTATTCACTTTCGTGATTCGGGTCCTCGGCGGAACCACTCATCCATTGAACAAGTTAACTCTATTCGATTGATGATGGCATCTTGCTTGATGAATGGGGTCACTTGTCGACATAGGGAAGATCATTTACGGTGATCTCGTGACCAAGCTACTGAGCAAAACTAGGACGAAATCGTTTCGTATCCTAGGTTTGTCTCTTGTGCTTGCAAGTGTTATTGGGTACAAACTATCCTTAGGAATAAAAATTTGGTGCTTTACCGGGCATCTGAGCCAATCAAATTTTCAAAAGACCCATCCCTTGTCACTCCTATTGAATTGACGGCCCACATGATTGTCAGAAACAATTAGAGTGGATCGGTGTCTCAAACCCCGCTCCCAAAAGAGAAACGGAAGTCTCGGTGGGACTAAGACTAAACCAAAGTCTTAGGGCCACGAGGCTTCGAGAACACAACCTAAAAGGCACAAAAGAGCCGATACTAAGCAGACACCCACCGACTGGGCAACATCCACCCCGTGACAACGAAGGACAACGATACATCACGGTCGGTGCCCTTGGTCACAACTACTACTCCCAAGATCCGGAGGAAACAAACAACCCACCGGTAGGGGCGCCTTCCACAATTCGATGATGACATTAGCCAATCCAAGCCTTTGTCGAGGGCACACTAATCGATCCCAAAGACTCGGGGAAACAAACAACCCACCGATAGGGATACAACAATCATGACTCCGCCAAAGGCACTGGAAACACCCACCAAAGTCTCGGGGTCACTGGGGACAAAGACTCGGAGGAAAGAAACAACCCGCCGATCACGGAACCCAAAACCAATCGACTCCGGAGAAGGCACTTGGAAACTCCACCGATGTCTCGAGGGGTCCACGGGGACAAAGACTCGAGGTATATATACCACCACGATATGAAACCCATCACCAACCCCTTACTCACCATTGATGATGTCACCGGTATTCTTTTCTCGGAGGATGAACTTCTCAAAGCGAAGATGAAATCTTATCAACTGGAGAAGAAGTGGGCCGAGGTTCAATCGAACAAGAGCCTCGGCTAATCCAAAGGAGCATCTTGAGTCACCATTTCATCCGAAAGATAATGACTCGGACTCCTCATCATCCATCTCGAGGAATTTAACCGTTTGACAACATTCTTCCGATCATCGAAAGGCAATGGTTCGGTGGATCACTAGAGCCTCAAGAAAGGCATACATCACCTGGGTTCTTGAAAAATTTTGGGATCAACACACTGAAGCGGTAGCCACTCTGACGATCTTGATCGATGTGCTCACCTTCAACGAAAATGTTCATGAGCACGAGATCTTATGTACCAACACCTTATAAGACGGATGAAAACACGGTTAAGTTTCTCAAGCATCTTGATCGTGTGGGGTTAAAATTGATGAAATCGGGATCTTTGTAAAGAAGACCCAAGACTCAATGCCAAAGTCTTTGGAGGCCACCGAGGTGTATGTGAAAAATTCATCTCGACTCACCGAATCGATTGAAATGCTCCAATATGCAAATGTTTAGGGTCTCCAATCTTGATTCAATCTCTTCAACCTCGGTGGACTCTTTGAACACTCGGTAGTTGCTATGGCTCAGCCTCATCTTCTATGGCACGGAATCTTGGTCCCCGGATGAGCGCCTTGGAGATTTCTCGGGCTAACTTGGATACAAAGGTCACCGGTCTTCGTGTAGATACTTGATTAAGGCTATGATCACGAAATCTATCAGGGCCTTCAAGGGTCAAGCATTCTTCCCCCTCGGCACCAACTCCAACTCTTGCCCTCACTGAAGCTCCGGCAGCAGTTGAGGGGAGAATCTTCTTGAAGAAACTCCTCTTCACACTAAGGGGAGCAAACACCACCAAGATCTCGATGGCTCCCACATCATCTCGCACAGGTCTCGTAATACCCATCTCCTCACTACCACCACAAACATCAACAACAACAACAACGACGGTCACAACATCAATCATGACAACAACACCACCCTTAGTTGCATCATCTTCCTTAGGCGGGACAAAGGCAAAGGCATAATGACAAGCTGCGAGCACGAGAAGATTCCTATAAAATCGGCGACATTGAATACCTGCACACCACAACAAATGAGCAAACATCTTGCTAAAGAAGAAATAAGAATGAAACTAGTGAGGAAGAGAAAGGAGCAGAAGAAGCGGCAAAGGTTGTCGCCAAAGAAGGCGAGAACATGGGATTAGATCCAAGCAAGCTTCAAAAGGGTCGAGCGGGACAAAAGTTCAAGGATGCTCAGTCGCTCGGATGGTCGCAATGAGAAAGCGGTTTGAAGCAAAGAAAAGAAAGTTGAAGTCGTCGGACAGAACGAATTGATCATTACAAGCTGGACAATGACAAGCCAAGGAAGCTGAGAAAATCATCGATGTCAAAATCATCCCCAACTCCAAACCACTAGCAATGAATGTCTCTGAGGGGATGATAAGAGACATTTCGAGATTCATGATCCTTAACTTTTGTTGACTTTAGGATCATGAACTCGATGAGCTTGGTCCAATTATTGAAAAGAAGCAAAATAAAGTGGTCAAGGAGGCGATGAAGATGCTCGAGAAAAGATATGAAAGGTGAGAGATGCACCAACCAACTGGAGTTCAACACCTTGATTGCACATCAAGGATCTCAACTACAAGCATCCACCGGCAAAGAAAGAGAGTTGAGTTCGGCATGAAATCAAAGTGCACGGATTAGAATGCAACAGGAGCACTGAAGGTGTGAAATTTGTAAACTGTCTAGTGATTGAAAAGCACGAAGAGGGCTATTTTCATTGATGTCTATGGAAACCCAAGATTCCAAAGGTGGAGTGATATCGATCGAGCGGGAGTAGCTACAATGATCGACTATATTCGGTGGCCTCTCGGATCAATCCCAAAGAAACATCGGGTTTTGTCAAGACACGAATGCCAAAATAAGAGACCATCCCGATAGGGAAACACTCATCACCAAGAAAGTTAAGCTTGAAGCACTTGGAATTCATACGGGTGACATCATTTTATTTTCTTGTACTAGTGATAGGAACCATATAATGGGATCAATAAAGATGTATGTTTTGCTAAAATACTCGGTGTTCCTTATTATATTCATTAGTACATTCGATGTAAGAAGAAGCCATTTGCTCACTTACACTAATCAAACACTTAGGCTATTTGTATATCCAAATAGGGGAGGCGTTGGGTTCGATAAATACCCAAACCCCTTGATCTAGGATTTGAATAGAAAATAACCTAAGTGTTTAATCCGTTAAACACTATCGGTCACCGAGTGCATAGTCTCTCGGTGAGCCATCTTCGAGATACTCGATGCGAGGCGAAAAAGAAGCCTCTCCACTCGAGAAGGCGGAACTTAATGGTTGAAGACCAAGTCAAGAAGAAGATGGTGGATTCGGTGGTGATGACAATAACTCACTGAATCCCTAAGAATCCTCTCAACTGTTAGCGAAGACAAAGCGAAGGAAGAGATCGAAGGCTTTGAAGGCGAAGAATGGCGGGACTAGGCGGAAAAGTTTACCCAGATAAAACTAAGTCCCCAAGTGCTTTACCCGGATAAAAATAAGTCCCTATCTACTAAAGCCATATCTTCCCATTTATAGTAGCGGCGATACTAAAGGATCTACATACGGAAAAGAAGCTTAGCGCGACTACAAATAGCAAAGTAAATGATGTCGAATATATCTATATTCGTGATTCTGTGATCAATATTTTGTCTTCTTGGTTAAAGTTAAAATCATACTTGTATAAATAGCATAA
Source organism: Chrysanthemum lavandulifolium (assembly GCA_022545495.1). Taxonomy (NCBI): domain Eukaryota; kingdom Viridiplantae; phylum Streptophyta; class Magnoliopsida; order Asterales; family Asteraceae; genus Chrysanthemum; species Chrysanthemum lavandulifolium. Next base: position 277,225 of record JAHFWF010000025.1, on the reverse strand, counting down.
GAGAATGAGTGAAAAGTTTGAAGCTTGTGAATTGTAAAAACACACATACAAAGCCAACTTTTCACTCCTCCAAATCAACTTTATCCTTGAGATAGCTCGGTGGGTTCTAAGAGTTGTGCTCGGACTTAGCTTTGAGCTTAGAGAGAGTCACCCCAAACTTTGTCATTTCAATCCCAAGTACTATTCATAAGTACTTGGGTAACGATATCTTTGATTTATTTCTAATAAGAATATGATGTTGAAAATTACTTTGTGTGTTTTACTTACGTTAATTTCAGTCATTATTCACTATTAAATTGTTTTTAGTACTTAATTGTTTTTTAACGATAGTGAATAGGGAACAACAGGATCCATCTAGCGTAAAGCTAGGGATCCGTGGGACGCTCCTCTTTGCCCATGGGTATTTTGGTTATGAGTCATGGGTCATGGGTTATGGGTTGATCCATGGGTCTCTTATTAGATAGAATGTATCTCATGAGTGCAATGCACCTAGTCAAATGGGTATGGGTCAATACCATGGGTTATGGATATTATCCATATATGACAAAAGCATGATGTCATGCAATGGGTTATGGGTCAAGCTCCATGGATATGGGTCATGGACTTTGGGTTGTATCCAACTACATTCAATGTATTTGGTCAATGGGTTATGACACTTAAGTTCCTACCCATTTATATTACCCAATATACTACATATTAGTTATGTGTATATTTTACCCAAATATGTAAACACTAGTTGTTGTACATATGTAATACTAAATCATAAAATCACTTATACTTGTTTTAGTGTTTTATGTGAGAACATAAGTGTGTTAGAAACTATTAGCTCAAACCATTTACGTATTTTATTTGTTTCGTTAAAATGATTTTACGTTTGTTATCGACAAAACATTAGAAGATCGTAAAATATAAATAAACGTTTTTACGGCTTATTTGTATTAACACTATTGGTATAACATTATTATTATCTTCCTTAGTTGCGCATGTACCAATGATGTAAGCCACTCGTGATGCACCACCATGTACATCAACATCTTCACTCCACATACTCATACTTATGAAGTTCATCCTCAACAAGCTGAAATCCAGAACGTTCAAGACAAAAAGATCAAGTTAAAGACAAAGAGTTACGTCAAAGTCAAGAGCTAATTAAAAACGTCAAGAACAAGTTCAAGTATTAAGTGAGGAAGATACAAGTGTGAAGTTCAAAGTCTTTTCAATACTTATGAGTATGGTAGATTATTCTATGACATCATGCAAAGTTCAATATTAAGATCATAAAGCATGAAGGAACAAAGTATCAAGATTATTCTATGACATCATGCAAAGTTCAATATTAAGAAGACAAATGACCTAATCACGGTGAAGCATCTTTTGAATGACCACCCCTAGCATTAAATAAAAGTGATGGTCATTCTCTTTCTCGGAACTTTATATGTGTTTTAGAATCATGTAATAATCGGGCTATGGACTAGGTAAATCTAATATTCTATAGGTTAAATATATAAGCCTTCTTTAGCTTGATGTAAATCAAGTCCATCACCAAGCCCATTCTAAGGCCCATGGGGTATTTCCTTTGAAGTATAAAAGGCACCATAGACCTCACCAAGCTTATTTAAGTGTTATAGTTGACCAAATCTAAGGTCCTACGATTAATTAATCATAAGAAAAGGGACAATCTACTTCGCACGTGTCTCATTTCATAAGACTCGTATTCGTAAACTATTAGAAAAAGAGGATCCATAAACCATAGCAACAAAGTATGAATGCGCATAATCCCACGTTCAAATAAATTCTAAAAAAACATTTGAAGCCGATGATCACAATCTCTTAGATTACCTTATAAATTGTACATAAACCAAACCTATGAGCACATATCAGCCAATAAAAGACGCAACAATATCAAGAACCACTTATAATGACAAATTATCTAAAAAGCGTAGAATCAACACTTATGAGCACATGTCAGCATTTAAAAGACATATTAAAGATTAAATAAACAAAAACACATATCTATAAATTCACCAACAACAAAGCATGAAAACTGAAATCCATGTAAAATCAGCAAGACATTAAACAAATAATAGTAGATACGACCACATATCAGTCTTTAAAAAAAGTATAAAATCAACAACCATGAATGAAACTATATATTCTATATTACATTTAGTGGGATCCTTATAAACAGTACCAGTTAGCCTTTTTTTCGGACCGTTTGGGTGGACTAAAACTTCTTTAACGCTGTTACTCACAAATAACAAAACCGGGTATTCTGGATCTTTCTTCCTCTCTCTCTCATTAGCACACATCAAGCCAAACAAACACAGATACTCTCTTCTCCCTTGATTTATCAAAGACACAAATCTAATAATCAAACTCCATGATCATCCAGTCATGGGTTTGAGTTTAATTGTGTTTGCTTCCGTGTGTGATGAGCCCCATTAACACACATATAGCTAAAAAAAACACAAACATACCAGATTCATCTAAAAAAACACACAGTGGTCTCATATTCATGGGTTTTTCCTTGACTGCAGGTTTAATACCATGTATGAGAATGTTTGAGGTTGTTTTCTTCATTGAGAGTTAAATTTTTGATACAAAGTTTGTATATTTATAAAAACAGGATTTGATTGGTTTATGTGTGTTGATTGCAGCGACGATTGATTTGGTTTGTGGGTTTTGATTGCAACGGTGTTTGAGAAAAACACAAGATTTCATAAGCAACAAAAATTAGCATGGTTTTAAGTTCAAGCTCCATTGCTGAGTTATTTGCCTTTTTTTTAGCAAAATCTTCGATTGAATTAGTATTTTTTTTAGTTTTATGATTGGATGTAAATTAGTTTGTGGGTTTTGTCTATGTTTGTTGCAAACTTTTGTGATTTTATATCATTGTATTTGAAATTAGTTTTTTTATTTTTTGGGATTGTTGGATTCATGGTTTTTTAATGTTTTTTTTTGTGTAGGTATTTTTTTTTACTAATTTTGCTTCGTAAACAGCAAATAAACAACTTTTTAAGTTTGAGGGTGTTTGGAGTTTATTATTTACTATACTTATCTGCATATACGTCCATTTAATTCAACGTAATTAGTAATTAGTTGATGATATATTTTCTATTTTTTTTTCAAGCGAACGTGGTATATGACCAGCCCATGGTATTGAGTATGCCGATTTTTTTTGTATGCGACCAGGCTTGTATGGCTTTTGTGCTACTGGAACATGATGGGTGAACGCGGCCTCCATCTTTGTCGGGCATGACGACCAGATTCGTGTTTGCAGCCATGGCGGGTTTACATACCCTTTTATCCGGTTACATACTTGCAAATTTGAGCCAAACATTTTAACACTCTTACGAATCAACTTAGTTTATGGCTTATGAAGTTATTTAATATTGTTGGTGGTCTTTTTAGGATTTAATTTTGCATACCCTTTTATATTGTTAGCATCTCATGTATATTGTTTTTAGGAATGTATGTGGCGAATATCACCAACCTGTATTTGATAATTTTTATGTTTATTTGTAATTGTTATTATTAGTAGTTGCAGGGAAAAAGGTTGGAAGGACCACAAAGCTGAGGAAACTAGAGGAGGTGATTGAGCAACTAGACAGCAGAACAATTTCTACATCACCAACATTGCAGCAAGTACTCAAGTGATTATAAATGCGTGGGCAATAGGAAGAGATCCTTCACAATAGAGTCCGAAAAAGAGAATAATTCTCAATTTGAGAGTCCGCTGCGAGTACTATCTGCACGTAGAACGTTTCACGCTGCTTAGGTAAGACTTTAACAATGAACCAGTCTAATTGATTTGATACATTATTTTAATAGTCTAATAGATTTACAAGTTCCGTTACATGCTTTCAAGAAAATGAAAATGATACATCAGTAATATATTTGAAACGAGGTACTTTGATTTAGAATTGTAACACCCCCAATTTCGTGATACGCAGCGGAATTCAAACTGGGTGTTACTTCATGGCACAACAGTCATAACAATAGTAAACGAACTCTAATGGAGTCGTTTTAAAAGATTTATCATTCGATTTATATAAATATCAGAGTTTACAAAAATGAGGTCCCAAATGGTTCCATGTTTACAAAATACATTAAATTGGTTTTCGAATGATAATAACATTTATAGCCTTCTTGATCTAGTCCTTGCTCTTCCGTACGACTTCCGACATTATGGACACGAAATACATGCTTAAAACTCACAACACAAAGGTTGAGTGAAATTCATAGAGTTTGTTTAATGGTTGAACACATTATGTTGGTAGTGTGAGCTATAGACTCACACCAAGGTTTTGAAAACAAAAGAGATATTATTGCACTAAGCTCATGATACCGAAACGTTAACGACTTGTCAATAGAAATTGATATAATAGTTTGCGTGTCATTGGTCAAACAGTTGCCCTAATAGGTAATTTGCCAATTAACCTATGGTTCTTCAAATAGAGTGCGTTTGTTTACGGACTTGGTCAAACAAACGGGATTCGTCAATCCCGATAGATCTATCCACATTATTCGCGTTCACCCGCAAGTGATTAATGGTTCATGATAATAGGGACTTAAGTTTGGCAATAGTGGTACTTAGTGCACATAATACATTCGAGATAAGCATACTGTTTCAAAGCAATGTGTTCGGTTTAAAAATAAAGCATGTATCTCCCCAAGTGTTTGTAAAACAATTTAAGTAATAGAAAGTGGGCTATGAACTCACCTCGAGTAAATGATATCAAATGTATAATGACAATGACGGATATGCCGTGAGAACTTCTACGAGCAACCTAAAATAGAATGTTGCGACTTAGGTTTGGAATAATGTTTAGGAAAACATAAACCATCCTATATATATTCCTATGTTGATCATGATGTAGTACATGGTTTATGTATATGTCATTTATAGAAATGGTCTAGTTGTGAAAACGTGTATAGTTTATATATATCGTACTACCGTTCGGGCCATCATAATTCAGAGGTCATGTAGTAAGCGTTAGGAGCTAGGACACTTTAAATCGTAAATCCAAAGAACTCGTCGACGTTTTACTCAAATGAAAACCCTCACATGAAGCTCCCTACTATTGTAGCACTTAGTAAATACAACATATGTTTTGAGTGAAGATTGTTATAACATAAAGTTTATCATGTTTTAATAACTATCTAGTTTTACAAGTTCTCGTCGTTTCAAACAAGCCTCGAGGCTTTAGCCATGGCCTTGCCGTGACTTTGGTCTTGACTTCCATGGTCTTGAGACTTAGCTTTGGCCCTAGCCGTAGCCGTGGTCTTGGCTAATGGCCATTAGGCCTCTTGGTTTGCTTTTAGTTGTGACAAAAGTATAGTAGTAAGACTATATTTACTGGCGGTTTCTGTTTTGAAAGATTTTGGCCTATTTATGCGTTTTCAAGGTCCGAGCTTCTTTGTTATTGAAGGAAAACGTCGTTCCGGACAACTTTCGTGTTTTAACTTTTTGATGATTCGGACCAGAAGTACCATTTTAAAAAGGGCAGAACTCAAAACAGAAAGTTATGGGCAGTTTCGGCGTTTAGGTTTCGCTAACTTCTTTTGCTTATAACTTTTGACTCGTTTGTCCGTTTCGGGTGATTCAAATTGCTATGTTCACCTTTTCATCTTGTCTACCATATTATGTAAGTTACAAAGTCCTTATGTTACTGTTTTTAATGGTCTCACATGTGTAGAATATGACTAGTTTACTAGTTTGTTACTTATATGACAATATGTGAATTTAAAACAAGTGATTGAGTATATGTACATCATGGATCAACATAGTAACTATATATATAGCATGAAATAGTTAAGATTATGAATAATAAAGATGAGATGATGGTGGTGATAAGTTGCTTACAACTTTTGGCTTTCAATAAGAAAGGAGTAACTTAGTAAGGATTGGACATTGATTGAACACTTAGGACTTCGGATTGAGCTAGCTTTCCACACCTTGGCACCCTTGCAAACTTGAAGAGTTGGTGATGAAGTACTAAGTGACTTGATTGGATTTAAAATCAAGAAGATCACTTAACCTTGCTAGAGATTTGATGTAGTAGCTTGATCTTTGGAACTTCCTTGCATAAACTTGGAGTTTATGGATCAAATGATGGAAGATATGTATGAATTGTGATATGAACGACCCAAAACAGATTATGAGGGTTCTTAGGATGCATATCACTTGCTATTTATAGGAGGGTAAGTTTGGTTAACCATATATTGGGTTAAATATTAACCATGGTTAGGTTTAGGACACTTGTAATGATCTAAAGGAACCATGGTTAGGATTTTGACACTAAGATGATGACTAACCCATATGGGCTGTCACAAAGTGGTGAGTAGGCTTAGATGATAAGTCTTGATCTTATCTTGGTTACGGAGTGAGTTTTGGTTCCGTTAATCGCTAACCGAAGCCATAAAACGTAAAACCGGGTATCGTAAAAATATGAAACTTATAGGAATGATTAAACTCATCATTATACTCCATTTAAAAATATAAAATAGGTGATAAGTCTCATTGGGTGCAAAACGCTTAAAAGTCGAAATACGGTCAAAAACGCGCGTACTGCAGCTTTTCGTAAAAGAACGAAATTTCGTGAAACGACCGTGAATTTATTTAGAGTAGACTAAAATTAGTCTAAAAGTGATATGAGATGTCAAAATATGGTTTTTGTCATACGCGGGATAACTTTACGTTATTCGTGAAGTTTAAAAGTTACGCGATTTAAGCGTAAATGTAGAACGTACAAGGTTAATTCCTTTATGGTCAAAGGAGGAGGAAATATGTTTGACTTTTCCAAAATGTAAAAGTGTCAAAACATATTAGAAACACAAGTCTGAATCGTTAAGTCCGGATGTAAGTAGAATTGTTTAAAACATAAGTTCGCTTTTGTTCAAATTGGGCTTATTTGGTAATATTAAAATAATAATTCTTAAAATTCTCAAATTAATCATGAAGGATCTAAAATTTATCGATGCGAGGAAAATTATCGGGGTTGATTTTCGTTAAGCGTGATGTTTAAACGGTGGACCGTCTAAAACGAAACTTTAAAACGATGTTTACTTAATAATTTTTATGAAAATGATCTAACGATGGTCGAACTCTCGTGTTATTACTAAAATAATTTATCTTACGAGAATGTGGATTAAAAATTTTACGAGATGAATAGTGAATTTGAATAGTAAAAGTGAATAGTAAATTCTCGAAAATAAAAAGTAACCTAAAAATGCGGTGGTTACAGCCTCACCCTTAATGGAATTCATCCCGAATTGAGGGTGTGTTACCCGATGTTGAATTGTCTAGGAAATGTGGATGTATGCTTGAATTCTAATCTTTGTGTTCTCAAATTTTAGTCATAGAATGTATTATATACCATGTGGCTTAAGTTGTAATCTAAAGGGTTTTGTTAAAATCTTATAGAGTCTAATATACCTAAAGTTTGGATTTTCCCGATTCTCAAAATGAATCATATCTTATTGTATCGAGGCTATCAATAAAACCTTAATTTCTAACATGGAGTTTTTTTTGGTGATAGTGTGCGGCATGGAGCCTAATTTATATTTGTATGGTTTCCTTAGTTGTTTAGTGGGTGATCTCTGAACACCTTAGTCCAACAAATGGTTGACTAACACTTTCGTCTATACAATTGCCTCAAATAGAATAGTTTTGTTGTTGTTAGGTAATCGTTGTTAATCAAAGGTGTAAGATATTGTTGATGTGAAACGGTTTGTAATGATGTGATAACTGTCATTGTAGGGAAAGTTTTGCTAGTGGTAAGTGGTTTATCCAAACCATTTCCAAAGTTGATCCTATCTTAGGTGGTTTCGGGATGACGGCTATATCGTATAGTGTTTATGTCTACTAGTGTTTGAAGGAAACGTGATACTGTGAAGTTTTACGTACTGAATTTCAATGAGGTTTAGATAATGATGTGATATGTTGATGATTTGAAGAGTGTAGTGTATGTTTACCATTATTCTTAGGTAGAGATGTCAAGTTTGTTTTAAAATCAAAAGTGAATGATGGAATGATATCCTTGAAACCTAATCAGGCTAGTACTTCTAAGAAATGACGAGAAGATTTGATGACTATCCCAAGATAGTAGTTCGGATTATCTCATTTATGAAAATTTCAAGAATGAAATTTGGTAGTATAAATAAGATGATAAGATCTCGCTGAGTGGTAAGACACTATCGTGTCTCTAGATCTTTTTAATGAATTCTGGTGGTTTATCGAGTTTAGGTAGGAAATTAACCTGAATATAACCCTTGTATAACTATTCTGAGTGTTTGAAAAATTTAAGTCGAACATAGTTAATCAGACCATGTTCCACTATCCCAAGGTTAAATATAGGTGATTAGGCTATATTTAGCCGAGGTTCGATAAATTTTCCAAATACCTAAATTAGGTATACTTGTGATATGTTCATAGCTTTTGAGAAATTGTCCACTAAGCAAAGGCGATATCAAACCATTCGATTGCAAGTCCCGCCATAAAAGACTTGTAACCTATGTTTTCACATTCCATTGCATAGAAGATAGTATGGGTAGATACGTGTGGAAAGGAAATTTTAAGTAATTCTAAAATAGGCCATACTTGGCTAGAATTACGGACCTTTAACAATGAAGGTTTCGAAGAGAATTTTGATGAATGTAGAGAAAGTTCTTGAATCTTGACTTTTGTAGATGATGAGTCGGTTTATCTTTTAGAAATCCCATTTCTTGTATTTCCATTAGGAAATTGATAAATTGTGACGGGTTTCATGCAAAACAATATCATATATTGTTTATAAGATAATCTTTAGAGACTTTGTATAACTTACAATGTCGTGAAGTAAATTAGACCATTGTGTAACTCACAATGTCTTGTGAAATAAATGAGACCACCGTGTAGGATTTACGATGTCGAGAATGTAATAGAGACCACCGTGGGATTTACAAAGTCTAAGAATGTAATAGAGACCACCGTAGGATTTACGATGTCCGAGAGTGTAATAGAGACCACCGTATCTCACGGTGTCTTGAAAATGAATGAGACCATTGTATCTCACAATGTCTCGGAAGTAGGAAAGACCATTGTAGTCGGTTACAATGTCTTGGAGGAAGTTTCAGTAATCCTAAAATGCATGAGTAGATGCATGATTGGGAGATTGGGAAAATATGATTGTGTCGTAATGCCTTAGAATAGGCTTACGCAGATATGTTGAGTACTTTGTTTATGATTGAAATTATGTCAAGTGTATATATCAATATACTAGTATGTTTGTATAGCTTAAAATGCCTAAAACTCACATAATCGTTCGGAGGATGGAAGGCACGGAGAACGGAAGGCTATAAAATGTTTTGTTTGTAAAAGTAGTTATAGTTTAAGTCTCAATTAGACCCGCTTTCTCTATAATCGTGGCTCGATACCAATCAGTAACACCCCAATTTCGTGATACGCAGCTGAATTCAAACGGGTGTTACTTCATGGCACAACAATCATAACAATAGTAAACGAACTCTAATGGAGTCGTTTTAAAAGATTTATCATTCGATTTATATAAATATCGAGTTTACAAAAATGAGGTCCCAAATGGTTCCATGTTTACAAAATACATTAAATTGGTTTTCGAATGATAATAACATTTATAGCCTTCTTGATCTAGTCCTTGCTCTTCCGTGCCGACTTGACATTATGGACCGAAATACATGCTTAAAGCTGTCAACACAAAGGTTGAGTGAAATTCATAGAGTTTGTTTAATGGTTGAACACATTATGTTGGTAGTGTGAGCTATAGACTCACACCAAGGTTTTGAAAACAAAACAGATATTATTGCACTAAGCTCATGATACCGAAAACGTTAACAGCTTGTCAATAGAAATTGATATAATAGTTTGCCAGGTCATTGGTCAAACAGTTGCCCTAATAGGTAATTTGCCAATTAACCTATGGTTCTTCAAATAGAGTGCGTTTGTTTACCGGACTTGGTCAAACAAACGGGATTAAATCAATCCCGATAGATCTATCCACATTATTCGCGTTCACCCGCAAGTGATTAATGGTTCATGATAATAGGGACTTAAGTTTGGCAATAGTGGTACTTAGTGCACATAATACATTCGAGATAAGCATCAGCTTTCAAAGCAATGTGTTCGGTTTAAAAATAAAGCATGTATCTCCCCCAAGTGTTTGTAAAACAATTTAAGTAATAGAAAGTGGGGCTATGAACTCACCTCAGAGTAAATGATATCAAATGTATAATGACAATGACGGATATGCCGTGAGAACTTCTACGAGCAACCTAAAATAGAATGTTGCGACTTAGGTTTGGAATAATGTTTAGGAAAACATAAACCATCCTATATATATTCCTATGTTGATCATGATGTAGTACATGGTTTATGTATATGTCATTTATAGAAATGGTCTAGTTGTGAAAACGTGTATAGTTTATATATATCGTACTACCGTTCGGGCCATCATAATTCAGAGGTCATGTAGTAAACGTTCGAGGAGCTAGGACACTTTAAATCGTAAATCCAGCAACTCGTCGATACGTTTTACTCAAATGAAAACCCCTCACATGAAGCTCCCTACTATTGTAGCACTTAGTAAATACAACATATGTTTTGAGTGAAGATTGTTATAACATAAAGTTTATCATGTTTTAATAACTATCTAGTTTTTACAAGTTCTCGTCGTTTCAAACAAGCCTCGAGGCTTTAGCCATGGCCTTGCCGTGACTTTGGTCTTGACTTCCATGGTCTTGAGACTTAGCTTTGGCCCTAGCCGTAGCCGTGGTCTTGGCTAATGGCCATTAGGCCTCTTGGTTTGCTTTTAGTTGTGACAAAAGTATAGTAGTAAGACTATATTTACGGCAGTTTCTGTTTTTGAAAGATTTTGGCCTATTTATGCGTTTTCAAGGTCCGAGCTTCTTTGTTATTGAAGGAAAACGTCGTTCCGGACAACTTTCGTGTTTTAACTTTTTGATGATTCGGACCAGAAGTACCATTTTAAAAAGGGCAGAACTCAAAACAGAAAGTTATGGGCAGTTTTGGCGTTTAGGTTTCGCTTACTTCTTTTGCTTATAACTTTTGACTCGTTTGTCCGTTTCGGGTGATTCAAATTGCTATGTTCACCTTTTCATCTTGTCTACCATATTATGTAAGTTACAAAGTCCTTATGTTACTGTTTTTAATGGTCTCACATGTGTAGAATATGACTAGTTTACTAGTTTGTTACTTATATGACAATATGTGAATTTAAAACAAGTGATTGAGTATATGTACATCATGGATCAACATAGTAACTATATATATAGCATGAAATAGTTAAGATTATGAATAATAAAGATGAGATGATGGTGGTGATAAGTTGCTTACAACTTTTGGCTTTCAATAAGAAAGGAGTAACTTAGTAAGGATTGGACATTGATTGAACACTTAGGACTTCGGATTGAGCTAGCTTTCCACACCTTGGCACCCTTGCAAACTTGAAGAGTTGGTGATGAAGTACTAAGTGACTTGATTGGATTTAAAATCAAGAAGATCACTTAACCTTGCTAGAGATTTGATGTAGTAGCTTGATCTTTGGAACTTCCTTGCATAAACTTGGAGTTTATGGATCAAATGATGGAAGATATGTATGAATTGTGATATGAACGACCCAAAACAGATTATGAGGGTTCTTAGGATGCATATCACTTGCTATTTATAGGAGGGTAAGTTTGGTTAACCATATATTGGGTTAAATATTAACCATGGTTAGGTTTAGGACACTTGTAATGATCTAAAGGAACCATGGTTAGGATTTTGACACCAAGATGATGACTAACCCCATATGGGCTGTCACAAAGTGGTGAGTAGGCTTAGATGATAAGTCTTGATCTTATCTTGGTTACGGAGTGAGTTTTGGTTCCGTTAATCGCTAACCGAAGCCATAAAGCGTAAAACCGGTATCGTAAAATATGAAACTTATAGGAATGATTAAACTCATCATTATACTCCATTTAAAAATATAAAATAGGTGATAAGTCTCATTGGGTGCAAAATTTGCTTAAAGTCGAAATACGGTCAAAAGCAGCGTGTCTGCAGCTTTTCGAAAAAAACGAAATTTCGTGGAAACGACCGTGAATTTATTTAGAGTAGACTAAAATTAGTCTAAAAGTGATATGAGATGTCAAAATATGGTTTTCAATCATACGCGGATAACTTTACGATTATTCGTGAAGTTTAAAAGTTACGCGATTTAAGCGAAATGTAGAACGTACAAGGTTAATTCCTTTATGGTCAAAGGAGGAGGAAATATGTTTGACTTTTCCAAAAATGTAAAAGTGTCAAAACATATTAGAAACACAATCTGAGGAATCGTTAAGTCCGGATGTAAGTAGAATTGTTTAAAACATAAGTTCGGTTTTGTTCGTATTGGGCTTATTTGGTAATATTAAAATAATAATTCTTAAAATTCTCAAATTAATCATGAAGGATCTAAAATTTATCGATGCGAGGAAAATTATCGGGGTTGATTTTCGTTAAGCGTGATGTTTAAGCGGTGGACCGTCTAAAGCGAAACTTTAAAGCGATGTTTACTTAATAATTTTTATGAAAATGATCTAACGATGGTCGAACTCTCGTGTTATTACTAAAATAATTTATCTTACGAGAATGTGGATTAAAAATTTTACGAGATGAATAGTGAATTTGAATAGTAAAAGTGAATAGTAAATTCTCGAAAATAAAAAGTAACCTAAAAATGCGGGTGGTTACAAGAATTACTACCAACTCTTTGTTGTTTTCTGAAATTAGTAGTAATACGGATAGGTTTTTCAAAACTTATATTATTCTTAGCAATTAACATTTTTGTGCAACAGACTTTATGTTTACCTTAACCCGCTGATCCACCAGAAAACTCTTTCCAAAAAACTCAGGTATAATAGCAGATATGGCTTAATATTTTTCCGTCTGGGGTGTTTGGGTATACATATTATTTGCGATTTTGGGTCTTGGTAATGCTGTTAAGCGTTTTTGAGTGTTTGGGTAAAGCACTGGCTTATTCTTATTCCACTTACTTATCTGAGAAGCTATTTTGGTTTGGCTTCTTAGGATAAAGCTTTTGAAGGATGTTTGACCATGTCACACTTTAAAACTAATATATTGTGTTTGGAAACAATTATAAGCTAATAAGAATGAAATGTCTCGCGTAGTGTTTTTAAAATTGATATGTTACGAAGGTTTATATAAACATGATGAAAAAGAACACATTGAGAACGGCGATAAGCAGAAAGAGATTGAAGAAATTACTGAGCTAACAAAAGTACCTCTTAGAAAAGCGATCTTCAGGTTAAGTGGAACGCTACATTCCTCACAGGTACATGTGTGAAACGACTTGATGTCTACTTGGTTGATTAACCAGATTGGACGTTTTCATGTTCTTGGCAATTCATGCAATTTCTCATACTGTGTTTTACATTTTCATGCTCATCGCTTTTAAATGATGAGTGTCTAAATACTCATCATTTTGTATAATCTAAACTACAAAATCATCGAAAACACTCGAAACACATCAAAATGATCAAAATATCACAAATCAGTGTTTTATGTGTTTTAAATGCAAAAATATCAAAATCGGATGAAAAATGATTCAAGTTTGCAAAATTGGCGCTTTAGTCCCCAAGTTTTAAAAGTTGTCAAATCTAGTCCATGGAATTCAAAAATGTGGAATTTTATCATTCAAGGTCCCTGAAGTATTCTAAGTTGTAAAAAATGATCCTTGAATGATTCTTTGGTCAATTGGCAAGAAAGGTCCGTAAACTTTGAAAAAATTGCAAAAATAGTCCTTGAACATTTTAAAATGAAATTTTATGCAAAAAGGGCCCTTGAACTATCAATGTTTGTCATGTTTGGTCCTTGTGAGAAGTTTGGAAATGTGTCAAGTTCAGTCCTTGAAGTTTGATGAAATTACATTTTTGGTCCTTGTTACCATAGCAATACCAAACGGATCCAATCCAATCCGCCCAAATCAACATCTCCACCCCAATCCCACTTGACCCCACCGACCCTTGAGCTAGGTCAAAACCAAAAGACCCTGCCATACATGACCCTCCCCATTTTTGACCTCCCGTATTATTAATCCCATGGTCAAATTAGGTCAAACCACAAATACGCCAAAACCAGTCCTGTAGCTCCTCTCTTCAACCTCGAAACCAAAACCGGGCAGGTTTCCAAGACTTTCTTTCCCCCCATACTTTGTCCCCTCCACCTCCTCTAAACTCCAAAACCTTTAATTGATTGAAACCAAACTCCATTTAAAGCTAAAACCTGCCTTGAAGAAATTGGCGCCAAAAACACAAGTGGACGGTTTTGATGAGTTAGAGTGATCCAATGGCTGGAATTTGGTGGGAAGCAATCAGAGACATGTGGGGATGCTAAAAAATCTATAAAGAAGAGGAGAGATGCAATGTATCAATATATCTAGTGTAACTTTAATTTTTTAATGTCGTTTTAGCATTTTAAGAATTCTAGTGTAATTTTAAAGCTTTCAAGTAATGTTCTAGCTATTTCAAGGTATTATTAAGCTTTTCAATTATCAAGTTCAAGGTTTAATCACATTTCAAGTTTATGCAAAATTTCAAGTTTATGCAAAATCTCATATGCTTCAAATGTTGTTTTTAGTTGTTTGTATGGACTGAAATAGAACATATAAGCTCCTAGATAGCTTTTCTAAGCTATTAGAAACACTAAAACTCAGTTTAGAAGCAAAATCAGAAAATCACCAAAAATACAAATTAAATAGTTTAAAATTCAAAAATCAGTTGGAAATGGAGTATACAGCTGGAGCAGGGTAAATCTTGGATGGCCTTGGTTTAGTAGCTTAGTGGTAAGCTAATAGGGGTGTTCATTGGTTCTTGTTCTCAGTTATGAGCTTGGAAGCTTTTGTAAGCCCTTTTGATCATCTTGGCATTTTACTGTTATAGTTGTTAATTAGCTTATATTTCTGTTTCTTAGTGATCACTAGTTTTAATTAAGTGTACCTAAGCCATAAAATCAGTAGGTTGTTCTTTTAAATTTGTATTTTGAAAAAATCTCCTTTTCACAGTTAAATTAGATTAGTTGTGATTTCTTGATTTTATGTTGTTATTGTTGTCAATTAGTGTTTCTTTAGTCCTAGTTAATGATTATATGAGGTCATCATCGGTTTATGGTTTAAATTTGAGATTGGCTTTGAAAAACATCAAAGCTGTCACTTATAAGGGTGTTTGGATTTGCTTGTTAAAGCGCAATAGAACTTGTTTGGGGTGTTTGTTTGAGCTTGTTCGTGTTACATACTAACCTAATAACTCAAAGAAACAAAGAAAATCGATCCTTGTTCAACAAAAGTCAAAATCTCTTTAATCCATCTCTCTTGTTAACTGTTGGAGTTTTTAAGTTCTAGGATCATGATTTTGTGTTAGCAAGTTGTTAAAAGTACTCAAATCAGTCTTATATCACCTTAATACAACATAATCAGTTCTTAGAATCAATCCAAAGTTCACTTTGGTCAAACTCTTAGTGCAAACCAAAAAGTCAAAATTTCTCATTTGGTCGTTTTTTATTAAAACAGATATTTTCATTGTGTGTTCAATAGTGAGTTTTAGCTTAAAAGCTTTTGGGGTTTTAAAGTTCAGTTGCTAGACAAAAATAGAAAAATACTAGATATCTTTGAATCAGCTTTTTAAGTGCTTTTTAATTAGCTTTTTGTTGGTACCTTGTCTGCAAACATGCCCTGTGCACCAGTTACATAAGCTAAATCAAAAGCTTGCATAGAGCTTATTAGTTGCTCAAATCTTGTGAACTTTGTTTCTTTGGAAAGCCAACCAAGCCATCTTGAGGTCTCAAGCCTTGTTTTCATTTTGAAGCTTGTTTGCTAGAAATGCTATATAAGCTTCTATCTTGTCCCATTTACGTGTTTAAGCCAAGTGCTTATTGTCTTTGTTCTAGCTTTTCGGTGTGCTTATCTTTTCTTTTAGCTTCATTCTAGTTCATCTAGCTTGTTTGTAGCTTATTTGAGCTTTTGTTTCAATTTGTGAGCTTGTTTGAGCTTATTTACACCAAATAAGCTCATTAAGCCATCTGTTGGTCCATAAGCTTGTCAAAACAACTTATTTGTGACTTGTAAAATTTTGTCTTTGTTAAAGTTTCATAATATCAGTATTAAAGTAGTTTTCAAAAGAAAATCCGAAAAATATCAAATTAAAATCGGTGATAGTGTTTATTTAATAAGTTTTAGCTTTTTGATTTTTCTTTTCATCTTATTAATAAGCAAATCTTGTTTTCTATTTTCTTAGTTTTCTGTCATCATATAGTATTTTTAGAAAAGTTTCATATTTTTCTCTATCTTTTAGTATTTATTATAATTTTAAATAGTTAAAAGTAGTAATTAATTAGTAATAAATAATTAAAAAGCATAAAAATATATTTTCAGTTTTAAAATTAGTTTTATCATATTTTAGATTTTTCCAAGTTAAAATTTTATTTTCCAAGTTTATTTTATATTTTCTAGTAATTAAGTGTATTTTAAATAGTTATTAATTAGTAATAATTAAATAAAAGTGTGAAAAATATATTTTAATTTTAAAATTAGTTTTATAGTATTTTAGATTTTTCTGAATCATAAGTTTATTTTTCTAGCCTTATTTTGTATTTTCTTCTATTTTAGAGTATTTATTAAATAGTTAAAATAGTTTTTAATTAATAATAATTAATTAAATAGTGTTAAAAATAATTTTCTTTTTCTAATAATTTTCTTTTATTTTAGGATTTCAAAATGTTATTTTCATATTTTTAGACCTTTTATTTCTTAGTTTTCACTTTTTATTTTGTGCGTATATCGTAGTTTTTAAACGTACGTTTTACGTTTCTTTAATCGATTGTTGTGCTTCCTATTCGTATTCTATTCCATTCCAATCAATCGGTGAGTGTAATATTTCTAATCAAAACCTTTCCGATCACTATCCTTAGTGATCATTCTATCGTCTGAGTTTGTTTTGACACATTGAGTCTCAGTGGGACTAAACGACCCGGAATTCATTATATTCTCCGATCTTCATTGCATTTGTGCTTAAGCGGTTTTAAGTGCATTACGGTTGGCCATTCACAAGTGGCGACTTGTGTGATTAGACTTGACTAGTTTAGCACGATCAAATTTTAGGCGCCATTGCTTGGAGGCTTTAGCGTGTGTTTAGCCATTTTCGGACCCATTCTTGCACATAACCCATCATTTGTAAAAGTTTTTGTAAAGTTATAAGAAAATCAAAAGTTCATTAACACTTTTCCTAAAGTGTTAAAAACACCAAAAATATAAAACAACAAAACAATCGTGGCGTTTTCTATCTTGTATTGTCTTTAAGGTGATTCTTAAAACAATACGATTTGGTTAAACGAGACGATACCAAAAATATTGTCCAAAAGTTTTTGAACCCATTTGCACAAATCTTACCTCGTCTTTTCGGTGGTACTTAATATATACATAAAAATCAACCACCGCAAATCAAGGCGATGCACTACCTAGCTGGGGTGCGACCATAATAAGTTCGAACATCGATTTAAAACTTGCCTTTGTGTCACTTGTGATTTGGTGTACCTTTTTCAAAGAAGCCATTTCATTTGTGATTATTGGTTAAGTTCACTTGTTGTTTTGCCTCATTTGTTTTGAAAATTGATTTTTATACTTAGTGCATGCTTTTCGTTCTTCGATTCTACTAGTCCACTTTCGAACTTGGAAACATTCCTCGTGAGCGTGAGGACGTTCGGCTCCTTCACCGTGGTCGAGGCGTCTACCACCACCACCTCTGTCGAAATGGCGGAAGACAAACCCATGAATGAGCTTCTCCAAGCACCCATCGAGGGTTACGGAGATGCCATTGTTGTCCCGACCATCGTGGTGACACTTTCGAGCTCAAACCGGGTTGCTTAATCTAGTAACCCAAAGCCAATTCTATGGTTTTGAGCGGGATGATCCTCATGCACACATTCGATGGTTTAACAAGATTGCATCTACCATCAAGTACAAGAATGTCCCACATGAAGCTATCAAGCTTCTTCATTCCCATTTTCTCTAGAGGACAAGCCGGAATTGGCTTGAGAAACAACCCCTCGTTCTATAGAGACATGGGAAGATCTTGTCACCAAGTTAGTTAACGAGTTCTATCCTCCATCCCGAACCACAAGTCTTAAGAATGAGATAATGAAATTTTCTCGGAGATTTGATGAATCATTCGGGAGGCATGGGATCGTTACAAAGAGTTGCCCATGAAGTGTCCGCATCACGGTTTTACCGAGTTAATGCAAATGGATACTTTCTACAATGGTCTCAATCGGACTAATCAAGACTCTTTGAATGCCTCCGCGGAGGTAATTTCTGAGCAAGACCACAAAGAGGCCTTGCAAATCATTGAGAACAAATCTCGGTCCGTCCTTTCGAGCAAAGACATATCGGTCTCATCTTGGACCTTCTTCTTCTTCATCCCCGTGAGTACATCTAGCACCGATGCTAAGATTGACAAACTCACGACATTGTTCGAGCTTTGGTTCTTGCTAACCAAAGAAAGTGACCTTCACTCGAGACACCAACACATGGTGAAGTGAAGAAAGTTGAGAGTTGTGTCACTTGTGGTGGTCCTCATGCATACTACAATTGTCACGCCACCGATGGTAGTCCATTTGAAGCCAATGCTCTAGCCGGTAGTTCACGGCAAGGAGGTAATCAATACCGTCCTCAAATTGAACCACACTACCGTGCTAACACTAATCGAGCACCACCGGTTTAATCGAATCATAACATGCAAAACGGAATCGAAACCAACCAAGAATGAACCAAGGTTATCAAAACCAAGGTAATTTCTATCTGGACCCAATCAAGGTTTCCAACATCAAGGAAACCTTAATCAAAACAATTTCAATCGAGGGAATCAATTTCATGGGAATATGAATCCTAATCAAGGAATTTTGGCTATAATCAAAACATACGACCTCAAATTATCCCTCCAGCTCCTCCCGTCATTGTTCCTCCGGGACCATCATCGATGAGTTCTTGAAGCGGTTCATGAAGTCCCAAGATGAAATGAGCAGGTTGTTGGTCGGTCAGTTGCGATCTTAAGAAGTCTTTAAATGATCAACCCTCGGGCTCGGGAAAACTTCCGAGCAACACGATCGCTAACCCGAGGGGCGATGCAAAGCGATCACAACCAGTGGTGTTTCATATGATGGACTGCTTGTTCCTACTACCTCTTCTTCTTCTTCTCTCCCAAAGGTAGTGGACGGTGAACCTCCGACACACAATGGACCTCGACTCCAATGCCTCCTCCACTGTGGCAATGAGTCAAGTTACCAAGGAAACAACGGACAAGGTGCATTATTCAAGCCCACGTACCGCGCACGTCCTACCTTCGGTAGTCCAACCTCAGTGGTCCGAAACCCAAGTCAAATCAAGGAGTTGTTTTGAACCTCCTATAGCTCTGTTGAGAATCAATCCAAATCTTCTATTCCTTACCCATCACGTTTGAATGAGCAAAAGCTCATGAAAAAGCTAGTCATCAAATGGACAAATTTTCCAAATTTTCCAAGAATTACACTTTGACATAAGCTTTGCGGATGCTATCATGTTGATGCCCAAGTTTGCATCAACTCTCAAACACATGTTAAGCAATAAGGAAAAGTTGTTTGAAATGGCAAAACTCCTCTTAACGAGAATCGCTTTCGTGATTATTACAAAGCTTCGAGAAAACTTGGAGATCTGGAAATTTCTCTTACCTTGTATTCCGGGAATGGTTGAATGCTTTGCCCTAGCGGATCTTGGTGCAAGCATAAACCTTATGCCTTATTCGATGTGGAAGAAACTTTCTCTTGGAACTTACTCCTACATGCATGACTCTCGAGCTTGCGGATCGTTCCATATCCGTCCTCTTGGCATTGCCGAGGGCGTATTTATAATAGGAAAGTTCCATTTTCGGTGACTTCGTGGTTGTTGATTTTGATGCCGATCATCGGGTTCCTCTCATTGTTGGTCGAGGATTCACGAGCGGGCGTGCTCTCATTGATGTATTTGAGCAAGAAATCACATTGCGTGTTGGTAATGAAGTCATCACCTTCAACCTTGATCAAACTTGAGGTACTCCGCAAACTATGATTACGAGTCGGTTAACCGAATAGATATCATTGATGTTGCTTCGAAGAGTACTCTCGAAGTTCTTGGTTATTCTCATAATTACGTGAGTGGGGATTCCACCACATCTTCTCAACCTATCATAGCCAATTCTACTCCTTCTCTCACTCCGTTTGAGGCGACTTCATCTTAGATGAGATTGAAGCATACTTGGCTAGTGATTACATTCCTTGGGAAATTGATCACGCTCCATTGATATTGAGGGGACATACTTCTTATTGAGAAGTTGCTCAATGGTGATCCATCATCAACCCTCACCCTAGTGATTCAATTCCTAATGAGATTAATCAAAATGAGATTAATCGGAGGAGATATTCTTCTTGAGAAATTGTTAAATCATGACACTTCTCCTCCTCTCCTCCCATCAAACTTCATAACAAGGAAGTCAAGTCGGTTGAGAAAGCGAAGAATTTCACGAGGTTGAGCTTAAGGACTTACCTCCTCATCTCGAGTATGCATTTCTAGAAGGTGATGATAAATTACCCATCATTATTGCTCGAGATTTGAGTAAAGATGAAAAAGTCGCTCTCATAAAAATCTTGAAGTCACACAAGCAAGCAATTGCTTGGAAACTCTCCGACATCAAGGGTATCAACCACGAGTTTTGTACTCATAAAATCTTGATGGAGGATGACTTTAAACCAGCAGTTCAACATCGAGAGAGAGTGAATCCAAAAATCCATGATGTTATCAAGCAGGAGGTTATCAAACTTCTTGATGCGAGATTGATTTACCCGATCTCGAGATAGTCCTTGGGTTAGCCCAATTCATTGTGTTCCTAAAAGGGTGGCATTCTTGTTGTCACAAATGAAGATAACGAGTTAATTCCAACTCGATTGGTTACGGGATGGCGTGTTTGCATTGACTATCGTAAGTTGAATGGCGCCACCGTAAAGACCATTTTCCTCTACCCTTCATGGACCGATGCTTGAGAGATTAGCGGGGAATGAATACTATTGTTTCCTTGATGGTTTCTCGGGTTACTTTCATTCCCATTGATCCACGGGATCAAGAGAAACCACATTCACTTGCCCATACGGAACTTTTGCCTACAAGCGTATGCCTTTTGGCTTATGTAATGCTCCCAGCACGTTCCAACGATGTATGATGGCCATATTCCACGACATGATCGGAAACAATGGAGGTGTTTATGGATGACTTCTCGGTCATTGGGGATTCTTTTCAATCATGTCTCTCCATTTAGATAAAATGCTTCAAAGGTGTGAAGACACCAATCTTTGTCTAAATTGGGAGAAGAGCCACTTTATGGTCAAAGAAGGCATAGTCCTTGGCCATAAGATTTCAAAGAATGGGATTGAGGTTGATAGAGCAAAAGTTGATGTTATTGCTAAGTTACCTCATCCTACTACCGTCAAAGGTATTAGGAGTTTTTTAGGTCATGCCGGTTTCTATCGTAGATTCATACAAGATTTTTCTAAAATCGCCCGGCCTATGACCCATCTTCTTGAAAAGGATGCTCCTTTTATCTTCTCACCCGAGTGCATCATAGCTTTTGAAACATTGAAGAAAAAGCTTACTGAGGCACCCATTCTCGTTGCTCCCGACTGGGACTTGCCTTTTGAGCTCATGTGCGATGCAAGTGATTTTGCTATCGGTGCGGTCTTAGGGCAACGAAGAAACAAGCATTTTCACCTATTCACTACGCAAGTAAGACTATGGTGAAGCTCAAACTCATTACACCACCACGGAAAAGAGCTATTAGCCGTGGTGTATGCATTTGAGAAGTTTCGGCCGTACTTAATCTTGACCAAATCGTGGTGTATACGGATCACTCGGCTCTTAAATATCTCTTTGCAAAACAAGATGCAAAGCCGAGATTGCTTCGTTGGATTCTCCTCCTCCAAGAATTTGATATCATTATACGTGATAAAAAGGAGCCGAGAATCTAGTCTGCGATCATCTTTCCAGATTAGAAAACCCTCACCAAGATGTTTTCGAGAAAAGGAAATAAATGAAACATTTCCTCTCGAGACACTCAATGCGGTTTCTTTTCGTGGAAATTCTACCACCCCATGGTTTCTTGACTTCGCAAATTACCATGCGGGTAACTTCATTAATGAAAGGGATGTCGACCCAACGGAAGAACAAATTCTTCAAAGATGTTAAACATTATTTACGGGACGACCCTTTCTTATTCAAAATCTGTCGGATCAAGTCATCCGACGGTGTGTTTATGGACGAGGAAGCTATTGATATTCTCACGACTTGCCATCTTTGGACCCACCGGGGCCATCATAGTCAAACTACACCGCCAAAAGGTGTTTGATTCCGGGTTTTATTGGCCCACAATCTATAAGGATGCCCACGAATTTGTCAAAGCTTGTGACGCTTGTCAACGTCATGGTAATATCTCTCAAAGGAATGAAATGCCACAAAATGCCATTCAAGTTTGTGAGATATTTGACATATAAATATTGATTTTATGGGGCCATTTCCATCTTCTCGTGGTAACAAGTACATACTCGTGGTCATTGACTATTTGTCAAAATGGGTTGAAGCAAAAGCTTTACCTACCAATGATGCCCGAGTTGTTGTGAAGTTTTGAAATCTCTTTTGCGGGTTTGGAACTCAGGAGCGATAATCGGTGATCGTGGTACACATTTTGTAATGACCAATTTGAAAGAGTCATGCAAAAGTATGGTGTTACCCATCGTCTCTCTCTGCATACCACCCCAAACAAGTGGGCGGTGGAAGTTTCAAACCGTGGTATTAAAAGAATCCTTGAAAGGACGATGGCGAAAATCGTGCATCTGGTCGGATAAGTTAGATGACGCACTATGGGCCTTCCGTGCGACTTACAAAACACCCATTGGGTGTACTCCATACAAGCTAGTGTGCGGAAGGCATGTCATCTTCCGATTGAGTTAGAGCACAAGGCATCTTGGGCCTTAAAGCATGCAAACTTCGATATCTGAGACGGTGGTGATCACGAGAAAAGTTCAAATGAATGAATTAAATGAACTTCGTGATCAAGCTTACGAGAACTCTTTGATCTATAAACAAAGACAAAGAAGATTCATGACTCAAGATCAAGAACCGCGTTTTCAACGTTGGTGATCGAGTCCTTCTTTTCAATTCAAGATTGAAGATTTTCTCGGAAAGCTCAAGTCCCGTTAGTGCGGTCCATTCACTATTGCTAAGGTTTATCCTTATGGTACCGTTGAGTTATCTCAACCCGATGGTCCTAATTTTAAAGTGAATGGTCATCGAGTGAAGCATTACTTTGGAGAGGACATTCCCCGTGGTTGTCCGGATCTACAAACTTTCCCCATGAACCAATGAATGCGGGGATCGAGTCAAGCTAGTGACTCGGTAATCAAAAACTTTAGCACGCACCATATGGGTTTTCACCCATATTTACGTCTTCTTACCCCTTTTCTACCACCCTAGTGTGGGGAGTTTCCCATGTGTTGTATATAAAATCATGTTGTAAAAAAAAAAAAAAAAAAAAAAAAAAATCTTCTAAATAATGGCGTAGTATTTCCTTTTACGTTCTTTGTTTCGGCATAACCGCGGTACTTTGAATATTGAGGGCAATATTCATTTCTAAGTGTGGGGAATTCTCACGAATTTTATCATATAATTATACCAATTCCCGTTTTGGCCAAAATTTTTTTGGAGTAAGTGTTCTACACTTACTCATCTTGGTTATCGATCCGCCATGTCTAATAAGACAAAAGGATTAGCTAATCCGAGAGCAAACGGCTCTTGGTAAAGATTTCTCAAATCCGTTTATATGGCTTGCAATTTGCCCAAAATTGTATGGTTCTCAACTCACCATATCCTAAAAAGTGAAGAGTTGGCTAGCCCGCAAGGTTATGGCTTGTGGTAAAGGCGATGGAAAATCCATAATTGGTATTGACTCACCAAAGATAATTCGATAATTTATCTAAGAGTTGGCTAGTCCGGAAGAGTGCGGCTTCGGTAAAGACACATCAAATCCGTTATATGGTTTATGATTTGCCAATAAATCATTTGGTTATCGTTGTACCAAGGTTCTTACTTGAATCAAAACAATTGGCTACTCCGAGTGATGGCTTTTGGTAAAGAGTTTTCAAATCCATCAAGTTTTCTCAAATCATTGCTAGGGACTAGCAATATCTCGATGTGGGGATTGATGAGTGTCTAAATACTCATCATTTTTGTATAATCTAAACGCAAAATCATCGAAAACACTCGAAACACATCAAAATGATCAAAATATCACAAATCAACTGTTTTATGTGTTTTAAATGCAAAATATCAAAATCGGATGAAAAATGATTCAAGTTTGCAAAATTGGCGCTTTAGTCCCCAAGTTTTAATAGTTGTCAAATCTAGTCCACGGAATTCAAAATGTGGAATTTTATCATTCAAGGTCCTTGAAGTATTCTAAGTTGTAAAAATGATCCTTGAATGATTCTTTGGTCAATTGGCAAGAAAGGTCCCTAAACTTTGAAAAAATTGCAAAAATAGTCCTTGAACATTTTAAAATGAAATTTTATGCAAAAAGGGCCCTTGAACTATCAATGTTTGTCATGTTTGGTCCTTGTGAGAAGTTTGGAAATGTGTCAAGTTCAGTCCTTGAAGTTTGATGAAATTACATTTTTGGTCCTTGTTACCATAGCAATACCAAACGGATCCAATCCAATCCGGCCCAACATATCCAAGCCCAACTCCTCTTGACCCCCACCCTTGACCCTTGAGCTAGGTCAAAACCAAAAGACCCTGCCATACATGACCCTCCCATTTTGACCTCCCGTATTATTAATCCCGGTCAACAAATTCAAACAAAAGCGCGCCAAAACCAGTCCTGTAGCTCCTCTCTTCAACTTCACGTAAACCAAAACCGAGGCGGTTTTCAAGACTTTCTTCCCCCCCCTTACCTTGTCCCTCCACCTCCTCTAAACTCCAAAACCTTTAATTGATTGAAACCAACTCCATTTAAAGCTAAAACACGCTTGAAGAAATTGGCGCCAAAAACACATGTGGACGGTTTGATGAGTTAGAGTGATCCAATGGTTGGAATTTGGTGGGAAGCAATCGAGAGACATGTGGGGATGCTAAAAATCTATAAAGAAGAGGAGATGCAATGTATCAATATATCTAGTGTAACTTTAATTTTTTATGTCGTTTTAGCATTTTAAGAATTCTAGTGTAATTTTAAAGCTTTCAAGTAATGTTCTAGCTATTTCAAGGTGTATTATTAAGCTTTTCAATTATCAAGTTCAAGGTTTAATCACATTTCAAGTTTATGCAAAATTTCAAGTTTATGCAAAATCTCATATGCTTCAAATGTTGTTTTTAGTTGTTTGTATGGACTGAAATAGAACATATAAGCTCCTAGATAGCTTTTCTAAGCTATTAGAAACACTAAAACTCAGTTTAGAAGCAAAATCAGAAAATCACCAAAAATACAAATTAAATAATTTAAAATCAAAAATCAGTTGGAAATGGAGTATACAGCTGGAGCAGGGTAAATCTTGGATGGCCTTGGTTTAGTAGCTTAGTGGTAAGCTAATAGGGGTGTTCATTGGTTCTTGTTCTCAGTTATGAGCTTGGAAGCTTTTGTAAGCCCTTTTGATCATCTTGGCATTTCTTTGTTATAGTTGTTAATTAGCTTATATTTACATTTCTTAGTGATCACTAGTTTTAATTAAGTGTACCTAAGCCATAAAATCGATGAGGTTGTTCTTTTAAATTTGTATTTTGAAAAATCTCCTTTTCACGATTAAATTAGATTAGTTGTGATTTCTTGATTTTATGTTGTTATTGTTGTCAATTAGTGTTTCTTTAGTCCTAGTTAATGATTATATGAGGTCCATCATCGGTTTATGGTTTAAATTTGAGATTGGCTTTGAAAAACATCAAAGCTGTCACTTATAAGGGTGTTTGGATTTGCTTGTTAAAGCGCAATAGAACTTGTTTGGGGTGTTTGTTTGAGCTTGTTACGTGTTACATACTAACCTAATAACTCAAAGAAACAAAGAAAATCGATCCTTGTTCAACAAAAGTCAAAATCTCTTTAATCCATCTCTCTTGTTAACTGTTGGAGTTTTTAAGTTCTAGGATCATGATTTTGTGTTAGCAAGTTGTTAAAAGTACTCAAATCAGTCTTATATCACCTTAATACAACATAATCAGTTCTTAGAATCAATCCAAAGTTCACTTTGGTCAAACTCTTAGTGCAAACCAAAAAGTCAAAATTTCTCATTTGGTCGTTTTTTATTAAAACAGATATTTTCATTGTGTGTTCAATAGTGAGTTTTAGCTTAAAAGCTTTTGGGGTTTTAAAGTTCAGTTGCTAGACAAAATAGAAAATACTAGCTATCTTTGAATCGACTTTTTAAGTGCTTTTTAATTAGCTTTTGTTGGTACCTTGTCTGCAAACATGCCACATGCACCATGACATAAGCCATTTTGAAAAGCTTGCATAGAGCTTATTAGTTGCTCAAATCTTGTGAACTTTGTTTCTTTGGAAAGCCAACCAAGCCCTCTTGAGGTCTCAAGCCTTGTTTTCATTTTGAAGCTTGTTTGCTAGAAATTAGCTATAAAGCTTCTATCTTGTCCCATTTCGTGTTTAAGCCAAGTGCTTATTGTCTTTGTTCTAGCTTTTCGGTGTGCTTATCTGTTCTTTTTAGCTTCATTCTAGTTCATCTAGCTTATTTGAGCTTTTGTTTCAGTTGTGAGCTTGTTTGAGCTTATTTACACCAAATAAGCTCATTAAGCCATCTGTTGGTCCATAAGCTTGTCAAAACAGCTTATTTGTGACTTGTAAAATTTTTGTCTTTGTTAAAGTTTCATAATATCAGTATTAAAGTAGTTTTCAAAAAGAAAATCCAGAAAAATATCAAATTAAAATCAGTGATAGTGTTTATTTAATAAGTTTTAGCTTTTTGATTTTTCTTTTCAGCTTATTAATAAGCAAATCTTGTTTTTCTATTTTTCTTAGTTTTCTGTCATCATATAGTATTTTTAGAAAAAGTTTCATATTTTTCTCTATCTTTTTAGTATTTATTATAATTTTAAATAGTTAAAAGTAGTAATTAATTAGTAATAAATAATTAAAAAGCATAAAAAATATATTTTCAGTTTTAAAATTAGTTTTATTATATTTTAGATTTTTCCAAGTTAAAATTTTATTTTTCCAAGTTTATTTTATATTTTCTAGTAATTAAGTGTATTTTAAATAGTTATTAATTAGTAATAATTAAATAAAAAGTGTGAAAAATATATTTTTAATTTTAAAATTAGTTTTATAGTATTTTAGATTTTTCTGAATCATAAGTATATTTTTCTAGCCTTATTTTGTATTTTCTTCTATTTTAGAGTATTTATTAAATAGTTAAAATAGTTTTTAATTAATAATAATTAATTAAATAGTGTTAAAAATAATTTTCTTTTCTAATAATTTTCTTTTATTTTAGGATTTCAAAATGTTATTTTCATATTTTTAGACCTTTTATTTCTTAGTTTTCACTTTTTATTTTGTGCGTATCGTAGTTTTTAAACGTACGTTTACGTTTCTTTAATCGATTGTTGTGCTTCCCTATTCGTATTCTATTCCATTCCAATCAATCGGTGGTGTAATATTTCTCAATCAAAACCTTTCGATCACTATCCTTAGTGATCATTCTATCGTCGATCAGTGTTTACACACCATTGAGTCTCCGTGGGACTAAACGACCCGAATTCATTATATTCTCGATCTTCATTGCATTTGTGCTTAAGTTGTTTTAAGTCATTACGGTTGGCCATTCACAAGTGGCCGACTTGTGTGATTAGACTTGACTAGGTTTAGCGGATCAATCTTGCAAAGGGATTCCTTAGGTATAATCATCTTATTGATACATAAGTGTCTACCATAGTTTTGCTTAAATATCCAACATGACTTCATAATTGCAGCGTCACACATCAAACTTCCAACTGCTAATGAAAATGAAAAGCAACAATTGTAGCGGTTTTCAATGCTTGCAAAGGGATTCCTCAGGCATAATCATCTTATTGATACATAAGTTTCTACCATAGTTTTGCTTAAATATCCAACATGACTTTGTACCATTTATTAAAGGTGGAAAAATGGGTAGGACATACATCTTGAGTAACGGGTCAAAAAGGGCAATTATGTTTATGAAACCTAATGTGAAATTAAATCTAGATAACAATGTTGCGTGCATCTCTAATATATTACGTGTATGATGTTTGCTTCTAACATTAGTTACAAAAAAATAAAAGTTGACACAAAAATTCCTTCAAGTAATAACTAAGAACGCACACATATAAGCAGAAAAATTATTCGTCCCAAACACCCCCTTATCACTTTTGGCTAAAATTTTTTGACAAACAAAAGATCCTTATTCGGCTGTTGCAATCATGGTTGTGCAATTGAAATATGTGTGCTTTGTGGCTATATACAGGATGCTAGAAAAGGGAAAATGACAGCAAGGTTCGGTAGTACATGTTGAAACCTATTAGGCTAAGTTGAGTAACGTCACTTTCGGCACAGATGCAAGTCCGTTGAGGCAGAGCAAAACATCACTCTTGCGTCAATTGTTTGACCTTGCTGCAAGGAGGAATATTTTGGAACGAAGGCACTGTTTTCTATAAATTCATGTTTTCTTTTATAAGTAGTTTATGTCTTAAAAAACTTATATTTGTATAACTAATAGCAAATTAAATATTCTGGAACCAGATTAATACTTCTAATAGACAAGCATTCCGCAGTGAAGCGCGGGTTTGACACCTCGTAGTATACATTAATCAAAATTATCAAAACTAACATACATATAAAATTCTAAAAATACAATCATCTCTCCAGAAAAACTGAAAAACATCATACTCACAAATTAGTCGACATAAATTTTTTAAAACACTACAATGTCAACAAACCTTAAATATTTTTAAAAAAAGTAACAAATTCTGATGATATAAACACCCAAATATTAGGGTTCATAAACTTACAATTTGGACATGCAATTAAAGATTTGTTTGTGTAATCTTTCTCTTCTTTTAATCCTGAAATAGGCGACAATATCAAGAAACTTAATCATTGAATCTTCATTTTCTACTTTATATGAATCGTTTATTGGGGTGTTATGATTTTGTGTGTGGATTTTGTAAATAACGATTCGAGGCACACGTGTTCTTGACGAATTTGTATTTAAGCCATGTTAGTCTGTACCAAAGGCACATATAAGCCAAATTAAAAAGCAAAACGGTGCCGTTTTGGGCCAACGTTATTTCCAACGACATCGTATGGAGGCAAGCAAAGAGGGGAAAAAAACGACGTCGTTTTGAAAACCCTCTATATGGCGTCGTTTCCCATTGTAGATATATACTAGAGTAATAATACTACCACTAACAAAAAGTATGTTAAAAAGGGATGTGATAAGCACACCACTTAAAGTGATTTACACACCATCAATCATGCATAACGGGGTTGTATTTTGTGCATCACGGGTATGATTTAATGGTGAAATAATCAAAAAGTGTGGTGTGCATATCAAAACAGCCATGATGTTGGTTTGAGATTCCTACGTGATGACATAAGTTTAAACTTCATATGCAACAACTTTAAACCATCTTTAAAGCACGTAGTTTAGTTAGTTATGGTAAAGAAACTTTGCAAGATAAAGATAGTCGGTTTCAGGGGTGGCTAAAAGGTAAAGCTACCAAAGCCATCGCTTTAGACCTCAAAAATTTTAAGGCCCCTGATTTTCTAAAGCACCGTCATGTATTAAGTCGTTACATATATTCTTCAGCATCGCCTTTAGGACTCCGAAATTCTATAGATCCCTCTAATTTACTAAAATACTTGATACAATTTAGGATTTGACGCCACATCAACCTTTATCTTTGTTATTTAGTCATAACTTTTATTAAATACTATGTCATCATTTTAGTTTTATGAAAAAGATCAAGATCGTCTTTTGGGGCAATGGAAAACAATAGATTAAGCTCATTTTAGTAATTTTTAGGCCTCGGTTTACTAAAATACCTGATACATGTTAGAATTTGATATCACATCTGGGTTTATCTCTATTCTTTAGGCTTACAGACTATCATACACCAAGTCCATCATTTTAGTTTTATAAAACGGATCAAGATCTTTTTTTAAGGTAATGGAAAAAAAAATGAATTAAGCTCATTTTTGTAATCCAATCCTTAAAGATCGGAGTAATCGATAGGGTTGTAAATGAATTAAAAGCTCGATTATCTATTTGTGAACTGTTCTTATGCTCTTTTGATTACGTATTTTTTGTACTTTTTAGTTAGTGTGTTAATAAATGAATACGAAGAAACTTTCTTCTTATACAATGAGCACGAGCATAATATTTCTTTCTCTCAATTGTTTTAAGTATTCATGTAGGCTTTGTTTGATTAAATGTTCATGAAAAAACACATGCAAGCGCTTAGTTAAATTTTGTCGTCTTAGCCCTACTTCTAGATCACCAAAACAATGACGTTTGGTTTTTCTATTCGTCATTTTGGCTTTCAATCATCAACTACTAATCGTTCTTTGTTTTTCTAAATATATAAACGTTACGGAGATCCAAACAATTTTACAAAAATTATAGCAAATAATCTAAAAGCCTCTTTTTTGAACTTTGCTTTAAGGTCTCAGTAGCCCTGGTCGATTTGATATTTTGAGTCCATTCCCTAAAATACTGTTAGAAAAAACTTGTTAGGGTGTTTGATCTGCAGGGGAATCAGAAAAATTTCTCTTGTTTTACTTGTTAAATGGAGAAATTTCAACCGACCAAAAAATAAACTCATTAATTTTTTTTTTTTTTTTTTTTGCATTTAAAAAATATATATTTTTTAAAAATTATTTTTTAAAATAAGTTTTTTTAAATAAATACATTTTTTTAAATTATTTTAAAAATTATTTTTTAAATATATTTTTTAAATAAATACATACATTTTTTTAAATAAATACATTTTTTTCAAAATTATTTTTATTTTTTAAAATTTATTTTTAAAAAATATTTTTTAAAATATTTTTTAAAAATTATTTTTTAAAAAATAAGTTTTTTTTTTAAAATAATTTTTTTAAAATTATTTTTTAAAAAAATAAGTTTTTTTAAAATAAGTTTTTTAAAAAAAATTATTTTGAAAATTATTTTTTTAAATAATTTTTTTAAAACTAACTAAACTAAACTAGTTAACTGCAGGGTTAAAGTTATGTTACCATCTAAATTCAAACTCTAAAACAACACCCAAGTCTTCTTACTCACACTATTTTTGTCTTTATTGAAATCATTTATATATCCTCATCCTGCAAATGAAGCTAAGAGTTTCAACCGACCAAAACTAAACTCATTGGTTAGTGAGAAAACTAACTAAACTAAACTAGTTAACTGCAGGGAAAGTTATGTTACCATCTAAAGCAAACAAAACAACACCCAAGTCTTCTTACTCACACTACTAATCATATATATCCTCATCCTGCTGCTTCCTTCTCTTCTTCTCCCCAATTATTAATATTTAATTCACTCTCTCTCTCTCTCATCTTCTTTCTCTCTCATCCAGATCGATTCTTGAGGCCGTTAGGCCGATCATCTCAACTGTTTTAACCAACTTCAACTACCCACAAAACATTTCTTCTGCATTTTTTCAAAGTCTCACTTTTTATGGTTTCTTTTTTCATCATGGATACATAAAGATTTCATTTTTTCAAGGTATGGCTGGTTTTGTGAATTGGGTTTTGGTGTTTGATTCATTTGGAGCTGAATTGTGTATAAAAGTTGGTTAATTTGGTTGGGTTAGTTGAGAATTTCGTTAATTTGGTTATGGGTTAGAATCCCTTTTTGTTATGGTGGTTTTGTTGCTTGTTAATTAGTCTTTTGTGATCAAGATTGGAACTTTTGTGAAATGGGGTGTGAATTATGGTTAATTTTAGCTGAATTTTGTTTAAAAGTTAGTTAATTTTGCTATGATGATGTTGTTTCTTGCTAATTAGTAATCACCTGTTTATATTCAAAATTGAAATTTGTTTAAGCCATGATTTCCGACCTTTTGGCCGACTAATCCACACGGTTTGAGACCGAAGCCACAAAGACTAAAACCGGGTAGGGGAGTTGGCGCGGCCATGGGTTATGAAAATTGTTTATGGAAACGAGCTAAATTTGTTAGGTTTGGTGAAAATTGGATTAATGTACATCCGGGAATTTTATTTAAGTGGTTAATTAGTTGTTGTGTTTTAGGGAGAATATAGTTTTTTAATTACAATTTGTTTCACTTTAAGCCAAGATGTTGTTGTTGCTTGCTAATTACTCATTTGAGATTATTTTTATATAAGTAAAGCTTGTATTGCTTCTCAGCTTCTTGCTTAAAAGAATTGTGTGGCCAAGAATAAAAGGGACAGAACTAAAAAGGACCTTTATGAACCAAGCATTTATTAAGGGTTTTGTAACTTGAGGTTGGTATTTTTATGAATCAAATAATATATTATGCTAATTGCTATGGTTTGCCATTTTCAGTTATTATTTTTGTTTGATATGTATTTTGTAATGAAACTTATGTATGGTGTTGTATTTAGTATTCCCAATTGTTTGCTGTCTTTATTCTGATGAACCAGAAACCAGAACACACCTGTCACTTTATCATGCGTTTCTTGTGATATTACTCACACTTTAGGGAACTTTTTCGTCTTCCTGCTGTGAATTCTCATATCTCCTCTATACTTGTATTAGTTGTTTGTTATTAACATTTGAACGGTATTTGTTTTTTAATAATAAAATTTAACTCATAGTGCCGTGTGAACAAATTTTTTACGCTGTGCTCGTGAGTAGTCTACTGCTTTTTAGTTGAACATTTATGAGGTTTGCCAATTGCCACTCTGTGACCCATTTTACTGGTAATAAATTTTAATTTTTCTAGGTGAACTAAAACCATATCTTTTCAACTGAATTTCATTTATTTATTGGTTGTGGCCCTGATTCAGTTTGGTTATGTGCAGAGAGAAATAAATTTGTTAGTATATCATCAAAAGAATATGTATGCATCTCCATGTACAAATTTCTCTTTCATCAACTTATTTTTCTATTGTGCTGTTTATAGAATCCATAACTTGGTGAGGATCATCATTTATATTAACCTTGGGCTGGAAGATATATAAACGACCAAATACTATAATATGGGATGCTTTGTATCAACCCCGAAGGATACATGTGGGAGAAGAAGGCCAGGAAACATTGGCGAAGTAGCAGTATTTGTACCTGGTTTACGGATTCCTAAACCCGTGGATTTTACTGAGTCGCTTGGTGATCATTTGGGAAAAAGTTTAGTGGAACGACTTTCGGCTCTTAGGACACGTATAGTGGTAATGGCAGGACAAGAAGCTCCAACTATTACAAGAACACGGAGAAGAAGTGCTACCCAACATGGTTGCTATAAAGAATGACTTTAATATTGTTGTTAAATGTAATAATATTATATTTACTGGATTTTTTTTGTTTTTGTTTTCAGGAGGCTCAACTTTAGGTGATCTTCTGCAAGCCCTTGAAGATTATTTACCAGTACTTCTAGGACTGGTTAAAGATGGTAAATCATGCTCTAAGCTATATTGTATCGGTGGCAGTTTTGACCCAGTTACTTACAAATGGGTTGGTACAGGCTGTGTATAATTTCAACCGGGTCAAATATAAACAATTAGCTAAAGGAAGAACTGGTCAAATGATTTTAATGCACACATTCACCTAAATGCTTTGTAGTTTATATTTAAAATTAGCACGTCAGCTAATTATAAAAACATTAAAAAGAAAAGTGTTTGCTGATCAACCAGAACGTATGAAACCAGATTTTTTTTTCTTGACCACTTGCAGGGAGCCCATTACAACATAAGGTGCAATTTACGTGGATAAACCAGGAGGATGAATCAGAGGTAAGACAATTGTATAAGTTCTGAAACAAAAGTTGTTATTCCCTGTTTGGCATATTACCATAAATTTTGTGGAACACTATCTTACTACATATTGTGATAATTTTTCAGGAAATGGGGATGTATAGTGCTTGGTATGAAGTATTATCTGTTTTGCACTTGATGGCAACTTTATCGTTATCACAAGCTAACTTGCTGCTTCTCCCGAGAACGGGAACGGATGGTTATCTGCCTAAAGTAACAGAAGGTAGGTGGTGTCACATATACATTTATCAAGGACTTAGATTTCATTGAAAAGTGACAATGCTAATATATGATGCAATTTAGTTCTATTAATAGATTTGAACAGATCAATTTGGATAGATATTTTATTAAGATAGAAATTCTGAATGTTCATTTTGGAGGTTAGAGATACTTGTTGACTATTTTCTAGTCCATAACAGTTTGTAAAACTATGCAAACGCAATATTATAAAATTATGTGATGTAAAATTCCTCAGCAGTTATGCATTTTCTGTGTGGTCTTGTGTTTTTGTTACATGACATGTGAAAGGCTGTTTTATATCACAGAAAGCAGAAGATCGGCAATTGATATTTTGCTAAAGGCAGCCGGATACCTCGATTGTGCAGTAAAGCACGTACTTCCACAATTGCCTCCTGAGCTCAGGTTCATATATATTTGTGAATTATATCTCTTATTCAGTATACCTGTGCTTTACATGAGTTTAAATTTAATATTTTGTTTTCTTTTAGGAGAGATTTGCCAGTGGACCTTGCCGAAGGAGTTTTAAGAGCACTCTGCCTTCAAGCACTAGGACAGGTATTGGCCTGCCCAAATTTTCTTCTATATAAAATTTAACATCCTTAAAATGGTCTGTTGCTCAACAACATACATTTATTGTTTTTCATGCTGTTAAACTTGATAGGCTTGTAGAAGCAAACTAACAATCGTGGTTGAGATGTCCATTAGTTTTAAGATGGGTGTATTTTTCAAAGCAAATTAGGAGAGATGATAGAAATTAGATAAGAAAAAACTAATATAAAAAAGTATCTTATTGATGTGTTTCTGTTTTAGCACTATTTGTTTGAGGATGGTGTAGTTGGTTGAAGTTGCTACATAGGACTTGCGATTTCAAATGAAATGTCCATTATATTAAGCACAATTGCTACATGTTCATAACTTTATGAAGATACGGGTTCTGTTATTTTGCTTCAGCTAACATGACCACATCTTCAAGTATTAATGTTCTTACACGTTTGCAAGAAACTTGTTAGTTGTAGAGGTGGCTATTTTAACCCATTTGCCTGAAAATGTGTCGATTTGGGATCAGAAATTTAAGCTTACCCCTTTTTACACCTCTTGAAATGCCATTGGCATTTAGGAAAACCATTGACTACGTTTGTTTAGCTGTTTTCAATGTAACCTAGATCTAACAAGGCGTGATTCGGATTTGAATATGTTTTTTGGGAGGGCCAAAGTGTTATTCTTTGATTTTGTGAGGGACAAACCCTTTGTTTCAGGCTCCGTGTTCTTCTTTTGTTTAAGCATTAAAAACATTAGATTTAATATAAGTTACTAAGTTAGTCAAAGTTTTAGGGGACCAAAGCAATGATTTAGGCATATATGGGTTGAAATTGCCACCTCTAGCCTCATTATTGGTGCCAATGTGTCTCGTGGCATATCTTAGCTTTCTGATATAACTACCTTCACCCACCTTTTAGCAATAGAAGTTATTTCAAAAAGGAATAATTGTATAAGAAGACTGAAGATGTAGAGGCTGACTTTCTCAGGGTTTATATGGAGAAAACAAAGATGTTTTGCAGTTAAAAGATTGATTCATGATCAATTCTCTTTGCCAAAAAGCATTACCTCATGAAGCTCTCTGTTGATCTCTTTGTTATATTATAGCCATTGAACTTTCTTAAAGAAGGTTTGTCCTTACAATTTTATGATTAGAAATTCTGGCTTAATTTAACTTCAGATGTGGAATATATACTATAACCCATTCATTTGAGTGTAAATATAGTTAATTATAGCTAGACATTTAGGAACTGCTGCCGATCTCATACTGATAGAATATTTATATGTCGAGTTGTAATCAGGGTGTTGACATACAACTTGGGCTTGCTATTGATAGTACCAAAGCGACGCTTGCAGTGAAAAGAAGGCTTGCTTGTGAGATTGTCAAGTATTGGCAGCAGGTAAATTATTTTTGTATGTTGTTGTTGTTGTTGTTTTTTTTTTTTTTTTTTTTTTTTTATTATTATTATTATTATTATTATTTTTTGAAGTACAGTCTGTAATTAATGCTATGTTAAAATAGTAGAAGTAGCATTTCACTTCTGGTAATTAGCATTCTCTTTTTCAGTTAGTCAATGATTTGGTATAAATAGAAGCAAGTTTCTGCTAATAGGGATTAAAGAAGGGTGCAGAAAAATGTGAATCATTTAGTAACGAATATAACATTCTATTCTTCACCCATATATTTATTGACTTCAGTTTTCTTACTAGTTGAAACATGGTAGAGGCATACGCAATTGTTAGATTTTCATTATTTTAATTTTTATGCAGGCCCAAGATAACATTACGAATCTTGCACTAGCAAATGGTTGGGGTGAGAAACACCGCTTTTATGTGAAATGGAAATATATTGAGGCTAAGGTACCATTTTCCAGTTTACTTCCTAATATTTACATTGAGGTGGTCTGGGAATGAAAGAAACTTTTTAAATTTGTTGTTGGTTAATCGATACCTAATGTGGGTATGAGGGTATCCACCATGTCCAAATTCTCAGGGTTTATGTTTTAAAAGAAATGCATTATAAGCCTATATTAAGATCCATGTAACTTTTGCTATATAGAGCAGCCACCCTAACCAAAGCTGCGGGTAAACTGAAAGTTGGCATCCTATATGTGATGAGCATAAAGGATAACATTCTACACTTAACAATGCTTCTTGGGTTGCTGCAGATGTGTTTCCTGTGCAACTTGTGACAAATTAAATTGATTTAAGAATTCGACCTATTGACTTATAAATGGCATGACATGGGTAATGTTTTATCTAAACTTAACTAAAAGGGGACCGTGTCAAATGGGTCAAACGGGTTGGAATTGGCCCAAAGTATCTTTAAATGCATGCGGCCTCCTAACTATTTAAAAAAAAAAATCCAATAAGCTGTTTTTGCAATCATATATGGGGCATGTTTTATAAGTTTATTTAAAAAAAAAAAAAGAAAAAATAAAGAAGGAATTAAAGTATATATAGCTAAAATAAGTACATATTGAAACAGGTATGATCGGAAAGTGTATATGTGTCAACCCGATCCAACCTGTTTCAACATGTACTCCGTAATGACCAATTGTGACCTATACCCAACCCACAGTCAATTTTGCCACCTCTAGTTAAATGTCGGTAGTTTCTGGTTCTGAATCTTAGGTATTCAACTAATTTGCCGCCTGTTTGTCACACATAGAAAGATCCATCATGTATACGCTCTAGTATGTTTCTGTAAAGCCTTATTTTTTCTGACAGATAAATGCTGCCTTCTTACATATGACTTTAAGAAAATCTGTTTATACATTTTGTAGGCAGGGGCGTATTATTATCATGGATTGATTCTTGATGAAGGTAACACTGAAAAATCACATGGGATGGCTGTATCCGCTTTACAAGCAGCAGATGAGTATCTGAAAGAAAGCAAAAGGGCATGTGAAGCTTTCAATACAGCAGTTCCTATCTCAAGGTGCAGCATCTTAATCTCTAGATGGATCCCTTGTAAATATCAATCCTGATCGGGCTTCCAATAAAAATATGCATGATGTTTTATTAACTAGTTGTGCGTATATTGAGTAGCAGATTTAGTGGTCACCAAATTGCCAGGTCCGGCATGAAGGGTAATGGGTCAAAATGGGTAAATTAAAGAAAAAAATTGTAAATAATTGATACATGAAATGTGATTAAAATATAATAATAATATAATTTATTTTGATAAACGTGGGAGCTTGTATGCTTTCTAAATACAGTTTGGATAACTTTGGACCTGTTCGAGATGTTTCCTTTTTGGCTACATTTTTACCCATTCTGACTTGTTAGGTAAAAGTGTATCCCAAATTGATCCATTCACAAATAAATCGGATCAAAATAGCTACCTCTAATTAGATGTTAAAATAATAAGTGTGAAATGGTTATTTTATTCTTTAACTTTAGAAAACAAGAAGTTGTATACTTCACAAAACATCACTTTGGCTACACTAGATTTTTTTTTTTTTTTTTTTTTTGGTTGAATGGATGCAGTAGTTCTGAATTAGTGTTGAATACAAAGTTTCCATGCTGTATACATGTTCGCTAACAGCACAAGAAATCAAAACCAATTTTGTCAACCTAATTTGCTGGATTTATTATTTTGTAAAGTCCAGTTTTATCACATTATTAGTCCTTCAAGAATACAATAGAAGGTTCTTTGTAATGTGCGATGTTACAGAACGTTGTTTCCGAACTTGATTTTATGTTCTGATGCAGAACTCCACCTCTTTGGGGAACTATGAAGTATCTCTCTGAAAAAATTCCGAAAGACACTTCTAGCAAGGTGCGGATCAACCGGGATTTATACACATATGAAAAGTAAGTCTTTAGTCGGTTTCACTTTAGTGTTGTCTATTGTTTCCTCATATGTACATGCGTACAAATATGCACTCACGCATATAAATACATGCATACATATGTGAAAATGCATCCTTGAACAGTTATGTTACTACTTCCATTTTGCAACATGAGCTGCTACTAACATGAACTAGAGGTAGACAATTTCGACCCGTTTGCTTAGGAATGGGTTGTGTTCTTAAATCACATACGAGGTAAATAGAAAAATAAAAGGAAAAGTTTATTTATTATGCATATCGCTTCCTAAATTGTCCGTATCAAAGATTTTGGTTATTATGTAATGGTGGTTTTTGTAATCGTAATTACATTTTCTCCTGTACTAAAAACAACCCATTTTAACTCGAACCCGCTCTGTTAATCAACCCTCACATCCTACCTTTTAAATATGTATATATTTGCAACTAATAATTTATTTTTATTTTATTTTATTTTATTTATTTATTTATTTATTTTTTGTGGTTGAACCCTTTACTAATGTAACCAAAAATGAGTGTAGAATCATGGAAACAGCGCCAACACTACCTGATTTTGCTTTAGCCCTGAAACCGGATGAATATCAACTCCCCGAAGTCGACTCCTCATGGAACCATGAAAACGTCAACAAGGGGCACACTGGCAACAACAAAGATTAACGAAAGCCAAAACATGGATCATACCCTTCCGTTGTCACTTCAGCAACTCCATTTTTTATGTATCATTTTGTTGGTGAGTTTGTTAAAAGCGTTTATCAACCGTTCATAATAGCAAGGTATGTATGTATACTATATATACAACAAGTGTTTAATATGAAATATCAAACATGGACAGTGTTGAGATCTCTGTGTAAAGACCAACACCATTTCCTTTTAGATGTGTCAAAATAATATATATATTGTGATTATTGCAGTATACTTTGTATCTTCGTACTAAAATATCTTCGGTCTAGCGATATATGTATGAGATTTTTGCCCCTGATCAAATTTGTGGTTTATTTGAGCATGTGAAATTATATAATAAGGTGTGTGTAAGCTGGTCTTTAAAAAAAGTTGTACATTTGTGTCATCGATTCATAAGTGCACATTTAACAATGTACTGTGCTGAATTTGTATTCGTCTGAAATATCTTGTCATGGATGGATGTAGAAAGATTGGCGTGCATACTGGTGGTCTGGTGCTATTTGGTACTTCATTGGGATATTCGTCATGTAGAATGACGAATCTCATTGGGATATTAGTATCCCAATGAGATTCGTCATTTAGACCGGTGCTATTTGGTACTTCATTGGGATATTCGTCATGCAGAATGACGAATCTTATTGGGATATTAGTATCACCATTTACGCGTCAAAGGTAATGGGGAGTTATTTCATGCGTGAAGCCACTCATTAACGCGTCAAACACTAGTATCACCATTTACGCGTGAAACCCTAGTATCACAAACCTTGCAAGAACTTAGACGATCCACAACCTCCACTCTTAAAAAACTTTTTCCATTAACAGAACTAAAAAAAATCATTTTCGGCGCAAGAAAAAAAAAAGTTTAAGAGCTTTTTGGTACTTCATATCATTTAAAAGAAAATTTATGTGAGGGTTTTGTAGAGGTGCAAAAAAACCGGTTAACCGAACCGGACACGAAAACAAACCGAAAAACCAAGCCGGTCAAAACCGGTTTTGACCATAACCGGTCCGGTTTTTATCCTAACCGCCGGTTAGGATCCGGTTTCCCATTTTGAAAAAACCACCGGTTTGGAGACCGGTTTTTATTAACCAAAAAACCAAACCGGTTCGATTAACCGGTTACAAACCGGTTTTAGCGGGAGGAGCGGGTTTTTTCGAATTTTTTTGAATTTTGAAAATTTGAAAGAGGAGCGGGAAGGAGCCGGGGGATATTATTTAATAATGTTCAAAAATTACTATTTTGCCATAGAAATGTTAGTATAAATAGATGTGTTGTGTATTTGGTTAATTACCACTTTCAAGCAATCAAAAAACACTCAAAAAAATCAAAACCGAAAGTATTTCACCAATGGGAAGTTCAAACACCACCAACACCAACAACACCACCAACACCGAAGATGGTTCAACAAGTGCAACGACGATTGTCCGCACTTTACCATGCGACCTTGTAAAAGATCCATGGGAAAACTTCAACTATGTCCTAATGTCGGATGGTAAGAAAAAGGCTCAATGTAAACTTTGCTTGAGTATATTGTCTGCCGTTTCCAACTCGACATTGAGGGCTCATATCAAACAAAAGTATTGCAAGGCACTCAAATCGGTTCCGAAAGCCGGTCAATCGTCCATGGCTCGAGACGGGACTATTTTTGCATACGATCATGATTCACTCCGTCAGAAATTTGCCGGTTTGGTGATTCAACGTGGTTTGCCGTTCAACCACTTTGACGACCCTTTGATGACGACGGTGTTCCAGAATTATATGCAACGACAATATAATCATGTAAGTCGTACGACTCTAAAACGCGATGCTATGAAAATTTGGAAAACGGCTAAACAAGATTTAAAAAATGCTTTTTTAAATTTAGATGCTTCTGTTAATTTAACAACTGATGTTTGGTTCGCTCCTCATAATTTGCCATTTTCGTACCTTTGTGTTACCGCACATTGGGTTGATCCTGAAAGTTGGCAAATGATGAAGCGAGTTGTAGCATTTGAAGACTTTCCGGTTCCTCATTCCGGAGATGCTTTATACCAATTGTTGAGAAAAGTGTTTCATAAATTTCACTTGACAGAAATGTTTTTTTCAATAACGTTGGATAATGCTAGTAACAACACAAATGCAATGCGTCGACTAAAAATGGAATACGAGCCACCTTGTTATGGCGATTTTTTTCATAGTCGATGTGTTGCACACATCATTAACTTGGCCGTGCAAGCGGGATTAAAAGATGAGAATTTGAGTCAAATGAAAGAAAGTTTTAAAAGAATGTTTCATGATATTTTTAAAAAGGGTAATAAAAGATATAATGCATACATTCGGTTTTGTGAAAATGCGGGGAAACCTTGGTTGCAGCCTAATTGGGATATTGAAACAAGATGGAACTCCACTTATCTTATGTTCATAAGTGGTTTAAAACAAAATGTGACTTTGCAATATTTTCATGACAAATTGTCGGAAAAGGGTAAGTGTGCTCCATTTAACGTCGATCATTGGGATACTATTGAAAAACTAACCCGATTACTTGAAGTTTTTTACAACGCAACAAAAAAATTGTCGGGAGTTTATTATCCAACGGCTCATTTGGTACTCGAGCAACTATACTTGATGTCTTCACAAATTTCCGCATTTGAATTTCATGGTGGTGTTTATACAAGCATGGTTTCCGGGATGAAAGATAAGCTTTTGAAATATTTTGAAACTTTGCCACCGTTAATTATTTGTGCGGCCGCATTAAATCCATGTTATAATTTAAGCGGGGTAGAGTTGCTTATCGACTCGATTGTGACTGATTTGGGTTGTTTCGCGTCAAACCCGAACTTTGCTGATGATGCAAAAGAGTCCTTTGGCAATTCTTTTAAAAGTTTGTGGGAATATTATTTTGAAAAATATGGTAACCCACCTCCTACTGTGACTGAGTCTTCTTCATCATCATCAAGGGGTTTTAGAGGGAATCCGATACTTGCTTTGCATAAAAAGATAAGATATAATCCCAACAAACGGTCAAAAAGTGATCGTTTCGCGAATAGTAAATATGAAAGATATACCACAACCGATTTTATCTCACATGTTCCGCCCGAACAAGTTGAAAACTTTGATGTGTTGGCGTTTTGGAAAGCAAAGGAAACAATGTTTCCCGTTCTATCCCGAATGGCTCGTGATGTACTAAGTGTACAAGCTACTTCGGTAGCTTCTGAATCCACTTTTTCAACAAGTGGAAGGGTTTTATCAAATCTGAGAACAAGACTCACACCGACTTCTTTGGAGATGTGTATGGGTTTGAAAGATCACTTGGACGCAATGAAGCGAGTGCAAGATAAAGCTAATCTTGAAAATGCTGTAGACTTCGAAGAGGAGATCTACGAGGAAAAGGCACAAGCGGGTGAAATCGAGATGCTTTCCGATGAAGAGATAAGACAAGATGCAGCTGCTCAAGAAGCTAGGGGATCCGATGAAGACTATTAGGACTTTTATGTTAACGTATTATGTTTTAAGTTTATGTATTTCCTTTGATGTATTTCCTTTAAGTTTATGTATTTCCTTTCAGTTTATGTATTTCCGACGTAATAAATAAAAGTTGAAGTTTATTCATTGTAAGTTTGTATAAATTACGAAAAACAAAATAAAAAATCGGTTTCATACCGGTTAACCGGTCCCAAACCGGTTAAAAGCGGTTACATATTTTTAAAATTTCAAAAGTTCATCTTGGCGGCAACTTTTTTTCAAAATTTAAACCGGTTAACCGGTTCCCAAACCGGTTTAACCGGTTATATATTTTTAAAAATTTGAATTTTTTAGTCGGCGGCAAAAAAATTTAAAATATTCCAACCGGTTAACCGGTCAAACCGGTCCGAATTTTTAAAATTTAAAATTTCAAAATTTGAATTTTTTTAAGCGGGAAGGCGGGTAAATTTTCAAAATTTGATTTTTATTTTTATATTTATAAGTTTACCATTGTAAGCCTAGTATAAATAAATATATTGTGTTTTTATTTCTTTGCAACTTTTATACAATTAAAAATACACTCTAAAAAATAAAAATCGGAAGCATTTCACTAATGGCTGATGCTGATCCTGCACCACCTCCGCCACCCCCGCCACCGGTGATTGTTCGTTTTTTACCGGTAGACCGTGCACCAAATGTTTGGGCTCACTACAACTACGTCGAAATGTCGGATGGCATGCGAAAGGCTCAATGTAAGCATTGTTATGTTTCTTCAAACCCACTTCCAACGTGGCTGTTAGGAATTAGAAAATTCAGTCGTTAAAGAATCGGTCACCTCAAGTATATGTATTCGTTAGAAAGCTCGTAGTCGTAGTCAAGTCATATTATTAAGTAGTTTGTTATGTAACACCGTGGAGGACGGACGGGTCTTTATCCACTGTATGCCTGATCCACAGCCCGTAGGTGGCGTTTGTTTGTAAGAAACTATAAATACCCTCTACCTCCCAAGGTAGAGGGTTGGAGCTTCAATACCATTTTTCTTTGTTTCACATAGTTCCCAACTCTCTTCCCTTTCTCTCTCTAAAACTTTCTCTCTCTAAACTACTTGAACGCCTCTTGTGATTATGGTTTAGTGTGTTTGTGAAATCCTATATATTACAATTGGTATCAAGAGCCATGGTTTGATCACTCATCTTTCATGCTCTTTGTTTTGGTGGATTTCATAAGGTTTTTGGGGTATTAAGTGTTTAGGAGAGTTTGAATCATTTGGACAAATTCTAGTGTTAAAGTTTGAATTTTGCTTGTACTTTTGTGTTTAGGATCATCATATGTGTTTATGTTTTGAATTGGAAGGCTTAAATCATTGTGGTTTGGTTGTTTTTGATTGATAAAGTTGGTATTTGTGAACTTTGTACTAAGCGAGTTGAGTCTCGGACTTGAGTTTCTTCGAAGCGAGTTGCTTTGTTACTAGAAGCGAGTTGATATATGCGACTTGGCTATTTAGCGAGTTGACCTTTTAAGCGACTTGGTGGTTAAGCGAGTTGTGTCCGTTTGCGACTTGCTATTAAGCGAGTTGATTCTTAAAGCGACTTGTTTCATTAAGCGAGTTGATTGTGTTGCGAGTTGATACTAAAGCGAGTTGGCTATTTAGCGACTTGTTTCATTTAGCGAGTTGATTGTGTTGCGAGTTGATACTAATGCGACTTGGCTATTTAGCGAGTTGATTCCTTAAGCGACTTGTTCCTTTGAGCGAGTTGGTTGTTTAGCGAGGTTATAACTAAGCGAGTTGAGTGTTTAGCTACTTGTCTATTGAGACTTGTTACCTCTTCGTGACACATTCTTATGGTTGTTCTTTTGGTTTAGTAAAATCCCG
Source organism: Chrysanthemum lavandulifolium (assembly GCA_022545495.1). Taxonomy (NCBI): domain Eukaryota; kingdom Viridiplantae; phylum Streptophyta; class Magnoliopsida; order Asterales; family Asteraceae; genus Chrysanthemum; species Chrysanthemum lavandulifolium. Next base: position 232,527 of record JAHFWF010000025.1, on the reverse strand, counting down.
TGAAAGAATCAATTTCCCGGTTTAATCAAAGAATAGTAAAATCCCGTAGAACTTGTAATCATGGCAAACATCGTTCCTGCTATTGTTTCTTCCGTAGCTGAGGACGTTCAAGCAGCAGGGTCAGATACTCGTCCACCTATGCTTGATGTAATCGATTATGACTCATGGGCACAACGAATCCGATTGTCTTGTTTGGGAAAAGAAAACGGAGTCAACATTCTTAAGTCAATCGATGAAGGACCTTATCAGATTGAGACTACTAGAGACTTAATTGATACAGCTGCAGATGGAACAATGATCTATGGAATAGACAGACCAAAGACGTATGATGAGCTTTAATGATAAGGAGAAAAAGAGATTCGATGCAGATATCAGGGCTTCTAACATTATACTCCAAGGTCTTCCAAAAGACATCTACAAGCTTATCAATCACAACACTGAAGCAAAGGCTGTATGGGATAATGTCAAGATGCTTCTCTCAGGTTCTGAATTAACTATTAAGGACAAAGAATCACAACTGTATGATGAATTTGAACACTTCAAGATGACCAGATGAGAGTGTCTATGAATACTATGTGAGATTCCATAAGCTTGTGAATGACATGAGGAACATAAAAATGACCATGCCCAACATTCAGCTGAACTCAAAGTTTGTGAACAACATGAATCCCGAATGGCATAAGTTTGTCACCTCTGTGAAGCTAACCAAAGGATTGAAGAACACCAACTATGAACAACTCTATGCTTTCCTTCTTCAGAATGAGAGACATGCTATGTTTGAGAAAAGGATTCTGGAGCAATTCAAAACCAATCAGGGAGAATCACGCTCACCAAATGATTCAACTGCTTTCTACACAAATGTTGGAATTACCACCAAAGCTTCTCAAGTTATACCCATGGGTAATGGTAATCACAAACTCATTCCTGATCCAATGTTCAAACAAGCTGATGTTGATGCACGCGCGGGACACTTCATTAATCAACTGGCTCTCATGATTAGTCAAAACATGAACTCTCTCCCACACACCAACAATAACCTCAGAACAACATCCAATCCACACAATCAAGCTACCGTCAGAGATGGAAAGGTTGTGGTGCAACCAGTTCATGAAAGACAGTATGAACAGGAAGAGGTGGAGTTGGTAGAGGATATGTAGCAAATCGAATCGTGTAAGGAATGGAAATCGGGGACAAGCAAAGCCGATCAAGTGCTACAACTATGGAGGTGAGGACATATTGCAAGGAACGCATATCGCCAAAATGCCCTCGAAATGCAGTACTTTAGGGATAAGATGTTGCTCGTGCAAGCTCAAGATAATGGAGCAACTTTGGATGAAGAGGAGTTACTATTTCTTCTTGAAGGAAATGCCAAGACATATGATGTCGATGTTGATGAACGACCAATACAGAGATAGGTCATAATCATCGAATGCCTTTCAAGTAGCCGATTGTGATGCTTTTGACTCGATGTCGATGATGAACCCTCGCTCAAACTATCTTCATGGCCAAGATCTCACCTATGGTTTCTCCAAAGGTCTCTCCATCACAACAAGCTGGTCCATCCAAAGAATCAATCATCTTAGAGGTATTAAAACTATATGATGATGTTGATGAGCAAAACATGCATAATAAAGTACAATCTCTTGAAACTTATGAATCAGATATTGATGATAAGGATAATAGCAATATTGTCCCATATGATCAATATGTGAAGCAAAGTGAAAGTGAGATTGTACCAAGTAATGCATCTTCCGCAGTCAATGATGACTATGCTTTTGATGAATACACTTTCTGTGCTCCTGATGATTTTGTTATCTCTGAACTTAATGCCTATAAAGAACAAGTTGCTATTTATGAACATCGTGCTAAGTTTGAGTTAACCACCCGTGAGCAGGAAATGGATGACCAAATGCGTACAACTATTAGAAAAAGTAAGTTTAGAGAAGAAGTATTAAAACAAGAGTTAAACTCCTTACAAGAAAAGCTTTCTAAACCGCTAAGCAAAACAAGAACTTCAAGAAAATGTTAAAATGCTTAAGCAAGAATTCAATGCTAAGGAATCAAAACTTTTGAATGATTTTCTAATCTAAAACCTTGAAAAACAAGCTTGAAAATAAGTTGTGCGTATAAGGGAATACCATTCAGATTGCTCACATGATCACGAAGCATAGAGTTCTCGTGATAAGCATAGTATCCCCATTATAAAGGAATCCAACCACGAGTATGGTAAGATAGCTAAAGTCGCTCAAAATGTAATCTATGATGGCAATGAGATTCTTAAACCTAGACGAAACCTAGTTGCATTGAGTGCACAGAGGAAGATAGAAAACTAGATGATGCATCTAGGGAGAAAATGAATAAGAAACTTAACGATCCTGCGTGTAAAGATAAAAACATAACGATCAAACCCCATGATTACACTAAGGAAAATTGGATATCCTTGAACATGTTTAAGCCCCAAACTCAATTAACCCCTGAACAGATCTTTTGGAAGAAAGACATGGATAAGTTAAAAGTTAATGTACTTGTTGAAACAAACACTCCCCTTAGGAAAATGCCTGTAGCTACTGTGTATCCTCCAAATACACCAATGCATTTAGTTCCTAGATCTATTGCCACTAATAGCAAGACCTTAATCAACCTATATGTTGTTTATCAGCTGTTTGTTGATTTTGAGAAAACGTGTAAAAAGAGAATCACACCCACTGGGATAACTGAGGGGAAAGGGTTTTTGAGCAAACTAAAGAATGTTATTTAACTGAGGTCATACCTTTCTTCAAACAATTAAAAGGTCAATTTGAGAGTCTTCAAAAGGGATAAATTCGATATTAAAGAAATGGAAAAGGAATTTGATGCAATGATTGTTGAGGTCAATGATTATGAACAGAACTCAAATATAATGAAGTTGAAAGGAAGAACTTGCATATCTTAAATGAGAATTTGATTTCAAGTTGTGTTGCTCAAGATGTGTTTTATATCACATTACTAAGCACTCTATTATCGCTTCTCGATTTCATGAATTATCTATTGCATTGAAAGTCTCCCATGATCGTGTCATTGAGCTTGAAAACAAAACTCGAAACTTAGTGAGAAAATTGATCGAGATGATCACGATAATTTGGTAAAACATCTTTCTAAACTAGAAGTTGAACATTTTGATTTGCAACTAAAATATCAACATCTTAAAGAAAATGTTAAAACCTCAAATATCAAGACATCCTCGGATGTTCCGAATTTGATGCGCTTTTCGGATAAATAAACGTGACAAAGCAGATTCAAGCTCATTGTTGCACGATCGAAAAAGTTGAAAGCCCAAATCTCTCAATTAAAAGGTGAAAAGAACAATGTGACTGGCTCCCAAATGCCTCCTCCTTTAGATTCTCAAGATTCTCAAAATTTTCATCTTCAAAACTTAGTAAATGCTTTACAAAAGAAAACGAGAGTTTTCTAGAAGAAAATGAAAAGTTAAACGACACTTTAAAGAGTTATATGATTCAATGAAAATCACTCGTGACAAAAACAACGAAAAATAACTTCTTTACAAAAGGAAATTGAGAATCGAGGAGTCGGGAAAAGGGAGACGCCACTTGTTTTTAATGAGAATGTTGCTTCAAGGTCATCCTCGATCGCAAATATATTGTATTAAATACATTCCCCTCACCTTAGGAACAATGAACTTGTGTTTCATAACTATTGTGCTCACCTTAAGGATAGTCTAGAATGTCTCCGTGAGATTGTGGAAGAGGACTTCATCAATAAGCCTCTTGATAGAGAAATTAGGTTTGCTTGCATTCGTGCCAAACGATCTCGGGAGTCGCTAGAATGTTTAATTGCAACATGTCCTAAATCCTTAGGTGCAAAAGGTAAAGTCTGTGATGCCTTGTTCTATGCCTAGTGCCAAGCATACAAACCATTCCATGCCTAGTTTTAAGAGAGTGAACACTAATGTGCCTTCTAGTAGTTCGGATCCTTGCACATCTAGTTCGGAATGCAAAAGTAGATCAACCAACTAATGTTCCCATAATTCCTCTACGGAGTAATCGGTGACACTAAAGCAAGCGGTCAAAGCCTCCGTGCAATACCAAGCAAGATAGGACCTCGCAAGCTAAGAATGTGCATTGGAAGAGAGTAGAAGACCAACCTAGGAACTTTAAGTCATGTTGAATAAGACGAATCGTGTTGATTCTAGTATTAGCTATAAGCGTCTTGTAATTAATTCGAATTACGCTACTATCGCAAACCATGTAATGATGATTGCTTGAATTACATTACTAATCATGAATGTGGTGTGAATGATTTGATTAATGTTTATTAAATGCCCCGTTAAAATTGTTAATGCAAAAATCAAGCTAAGAAGGCTAAAAGGCAAAGGCGAAAGAAAGTTAGAAAACAAAGGAAACCCACATGAAGAATATTTAGTAAAATAGGTTATCAATGGATACCTTCCGCCATAAGGCTAATGAGTTCCGCCCTCAATTTGCTAAGACAATGCCCACTAGTAAATGGATGCCTCTTGGTAGAACTATTCCTTTAAGAAGTGAACATACTTTGAATAGGTCAAATATGGACACTAGCACCGCATCTATTTCGATGATTCCATTGTTTCTACTTCGATGTGGGTGTTCCAATTCATCGTTACTAACCAAGTGGAACCCATTATTGCATGGGGTTCCCAATTATCCGCTTATCCATTTTTGTCGTGTTCAACTGCGGATCGTTCAAATCGTTACGTGGTACCGGACTCAGTTATTCCAAGCATATGATTGGAGACCGGTCACGCTCATGAACTTTGTGAGTAAATTCATCGGGATTGTTAGATTCGGGAACGATCATTTCGGTGCTATTATGGGTTATGGAGATTATGTTGTCGGTGATAGTGTTATCTCCGGTATATTACGTAGAAGGTCTTGGTCATAACTTATTTTACGTCGGTCAATTATGTGATTACGATCTAGAAGTGGCCTTGAAAACATACTTGTTTCGTTAGAGAACTTGATGGTAAAGAGCTTTTAAGAGGAACACGTGGTTCAAATCTATACACCATCTCTATCGAAGATATGATGAAGTCTTCTCCAATTTGCTTGTTGTCAAAGGCTTCGAAAACAAAGTCATGGTTATGGCATCGTCGTCTCAATCACTTGAACTTCGGCACCATCAATGATCTCTCCAGAAAGGACTTAGTTGTAGGTTTACCTAGACTAAAGTATGAAAAGGATCATCTTTGTTCAGCATGCCAATTAGGAAAAAGCAAGAAATATGCCCACAAACCCAAACCTACAAACTCAGTTACTGAAGTTCTTCATACAATTCACATGGATTTATGTGGACCCATGAGAGTGCAGAATATCTTTGGGAAGAAATATGTGTTAGTCGTGGTTGATGATTACTCTCGATTCACCTGGGTTAAGTTCTTAAGGACAAAGGATGAAACTCCAGATATCATCATCAAACTTATCAAGCAATTGCAGTTCGACTTAACAAAACCGCCGTAATCATCCGAACCGACAATGGAACTGAGTTTGTTAATAAACAACTTAGTGAGTTTTATGAAAGTATTGGAATCAGTCATCAAAGAAGTGTTCCACGAACTCCTCAACAGAACGGTGTAGTTGAAAGACAAAATCGAACTCTTGTGGAAGCCGCAAGAACAATGCTGATTTACTCAAAGGTTCCAATGTTTCTCTGGGCTAAAGCCATTGCCACGGCATGCTACACACAAAATCGATCCCTGATTCACACTGTTCATGGAAAAACTCCATATGAACTTGTCCACAACAGAAAACCTAATCTCTCATTCCTTCGTGTGTTTGGTGCATTGTGTTATCCAACTAATGAGGGCCAAGACTTAGGCAAACTTAAAGCTAAAGCGGACATTGGAGTATTTGTTGGATATGCACCAAGCAGAAAAGGTTACCGAATCTACAACAAGAGAACCCGAAATATCATGGAAACAATTCACGTTACGTTTGATGAGCTGACCGGTCAAATGGCTCCTGGACAATCCAGCTCGACCCGCACTTCAAAACAGTCCCATTGGTTCATCCCTTGTACCAAATCCTCTCCAAAGACTCCATATGTACCTCCATCAAGATGATTTAAGGAAACTGCTCGATCCAATGTTTGATGAACACTATGAACCAAATCTTGATGAAATGTCAAATCCATCAATAGAGGCTGCTCCTATCCTCGTGAATGAAGTCAACCCTTCGTCTCAATATCATTAAGTCAAGAAGCGCTGCTTCTTGATCACTCTGTCTCATCAACAAATCATCAATCTTGAATGTACATCATGGAATTGTTTCGCATCAATGATGAAGTTAATCCTTTGCTACTCCTCAAGATGCTCCGTTTGAAAATATATTTGCTCTGATTCATCATCGAACCATCTTCATCGGAGAAATCGTCTGAACGGCTACTTCAGCCTCAACAACAACCACATGAACACCTTAGGAAATGGACTCATGATCATCCATTGGACAACATCATTGAAACCCTCTCGTCCAAAGATCAACACGAAAACAACTTGCAACCGATGAGAAGGATCCTTATGGTGCTTCTTCAACTCCGTACTTTCTAAGGTCGAACAAAAGATGTTAAAACGCCATGAATGAAGGCAATGGTTCAATGCCATGCAAGAAGAAATTCTAATTAAAAATACTTAAAACTAATTTAAATTAAGATGTATGGGAATTAGTACCGCTCCAGTTGTGCTATGATCATTGCTCTAAAGTGGATATTCAAAGTGAAGCTTGATGAGCATGGCGATGTATTAAAGAACAAGGCTAGATTGGTTGCAAAAGGATACCGTCGAGGAAGGTATTGACTTTGAAGAATCATTTGCTCTTGTGGCGCGATCGAGGTGATCGATAATCTTCACGGCTAATGCCGCAAGTAAGAATATGATTGTCTATCGATGGATGTAAAGCTCAAACCTCGAATGCAAGTTTAAAGAAGCTATAACTACTGTAAGCTTAACTTAAAATAAGCTAATAACAACTCAAGTATAAGGACCTTACAAGAACTATTAAACAAGAAATTTTATCATGAACTTTGAATTAATACTTGAAAGAGTTGTAAACACTAATATATTTTAATTTGATACATCAAACAAGAGATTACGCTTAGAATTTAATTGAAACAAAACACAAAAACGCATATTCAAAAGATAACATTACACTACTCCTAAATTAACTAACTACTCCAAGCCTCCTTCTTCCTTTTTATAAGTCCCGAGGTCCACAAAGACTTTCCCATTATGATTGAGAGCCATTGGACGGCTATCTTCATGATTAACTGCAAAATGGGTTTAATTGGAGAGTTTGAGGTGGGAGAAAGATGTATTTAATGGTTCTGTGTGATGAGCGGGGACAAGGTCAGGAAGAGAGGAGGGACGTGCACTTCAGTTCCTCTACAACAACCACATGAACACCTTAGGAAATGGACTCATGATCATCCATTGGACAACATCATTGGAAACCCTCTCGTCCAAAGATCAACACGAAAACAACTTGCAACCGATGCCTTATGGTGCTTCTTCAACTCCGTACTTTCTAAGGTCGAACCAAAGATGTTAAAGCGCCATGAATGAAGACAATGGTTCAATGCCATGCAAGAAGAAATTCATGAGTTTGATCGACTTGATGTATGGGAATTAGTACCGCTCCAGTTGTGCTATGATCATTGCTCTAAAGTGGATATTCAAAGTGAAGCTTGATGAGCATGGCGATGTATTAAAGAACAAGGCTAGATTGGTTGCAAAAGGATACCGTCGGGAGGAAGGTATTGACTTTGAAGAATCATTTGCTCTTGTGGCGCATCGAGGTGATCGATAATCTTCCCGGCTAATCTTGCAAGTAAGAATATGATTGTCTATCGGATGGATGTAAACGGCTTTTCTTAACGGAGATCTTAAAGAAGTCGTATCGTCGACCAACCCGAAGGTTTTGTGAATCCATAGCATCCTACTCATGTCTATCGCTTGAAGAAGGCTCTTTACGGCTTGAAGCAAGCTCCAAGGGCATGGTATGATACGCTATCAAAGTTTCTTCTATCTACTTGGATTTTGCAAAGGAGCGTTGATCCGACATTGTTCACCGGAAGTCGAGCAAACATTTAATTCACGTTCAAATATATGTTGATGATATCATATTTGCCTCGATCGACCCCAATGAATGTGATCGTTTTCAAATGAAATGGGTTCCAAATTTCAAATGTCAATGATGGGACAAATGTCATTTTCTTGGGATTACAAATTTCACAAAGTCCGGAGGCATTTTTATAAATCAATCTAAATATGCTAATGAGATTTTAAAGAAATTTGGATTTGATTCTAGTGACCTGCTGACACTCCCATGATTGAGCGTACTAAAGCGGATGAGGACCACTCGGGGATCATGGTAGACCAAACGAAATATCGTAGTATGATTGGATCCTCGATGTACCTCACGGTAGAGACACGATATTACATCATTTGTATGCATGTGTGCTAGATACCGTGCTAAGCCTACCAAAAGCACCTTGAAGCGGTTAAGCGGGTCTTCGGTACCTCCAAGGAACCATCAACATGGGACTTTGGTACCAAGGACACCGGTATGTCACTAACAAACATATGCGATGCGCATCATGCGGTGTCAAGATACTCGTCAAGCACGTCTGAGGTGCTCGGTTTTGGGTGATAAGCTTGTGAGTGGTCGTCAAAGAAGCAAATGAGTACTTCTATTTCCTCTGAGGTGAATACATAGCCATGTCATCTGTTGTGCTCAAATCCTATGGATGAGATCTCAATTATCGACTATGGCTTTGAATTCAACAAAATCCTCTGATCTTGTGATAATAAAAGTGCTATTGCTCTCTCATGCAACAACGTACAACACTCAAGAGCAAAGCACATCGACATTCGACATCATTTCATCAGGGAACAAGTGGAAAAAGGTGTGGTGGAACTCTATTTTGTGAGGTCTGAATACCAATTAGCATACATCTTCACCAAAGCTCTTCCTAGAGAACGTTTTGAGTTTATCCTTCCACGTCTTGGTCTAAAGAGTCTTCAACCGGAAACACTCAAGCGTCTTCAAGAGGAAGACGAGGAGTAAAGGTCTTTATCCATCTATTTCTTGTATATATTTATTCAAAAAGCAAAATACAAAATTTAAAAACCCTCAAAAGAAAATATAAAAATATAAAATTCTCTAAAATCCATAAAATTTGAAAATCTTGAAAATTCCAAAAATATTCTTATTTTGTCATGTTTTTCTTATTCGATTTCATCTACGGACTTTGTGTTGACATTCAAAGAATGTCACGGGTTTTAGATGTTCTTGAATGCACATAGTTTTGTAAAAAAAAATGAGGCGGAGAAAAATGGTGGTTTATTGTCATTTCAGTCAGAACCCGTTTAAAAGTAAAGAACGAGCTATGCTTTATCTTATTTTCAAATCTCATGCCTCGATTCTTAAAACAAATGTTTGTCATCAAAAGACAAATGTTTCTCTTTTCAAATATTTTTCCGTCTAATGATTCTTCCGAAAATATTTGCCATCTAATGAAAACTTAATTGCTTTGAAAATACCTATTTCTCTATTATTCGTGTAAATCATTTGTGCTTATCATTCTGTCAAAATCTCTATCTCTCAATCAACAACTTGTGTCATTGATTGAGGGGGAGAATGATTTTATTCGAATTAAAAAGGTTATTATTTTGAAAGGTCATTTTTCAAACAATTGGCACGTAAATGAGCAAGGTTTAGTGTTGAAAAATAAAAAAGAATTATGTTTTATACAGTTGATTCAAAACCTTTGCTGATGTTATGTTTTCAAAAGACAATCTTGCATGTTTAAAACAATGGTGTTTAAAGTCTGAATATCTGATCCTTATCAGTTAAAAATGTCTTTTTTCAAAAGCAAGTCACTATCCTCCTCAAAAGCTCTCAAAATTTAATTTAAATCAATAGAGATCACATCTCTCAAAGGATTTGGAAAGTGTGATCGGGGGAGAATTTGTGATTTAAATTGGATTTAAACTGATAACTTGATAATTGGTTATATAAGTGTTTAGCAAGCCATCCTCCCCGCATGTGCCAAACGATTTCAAAATTTTCCATGCACATGTTGAGGGGGAGCATCTTTCTAAACCACAAAGAATTGTAACGTGATTGATTTGTCTCTAAGTGCAGGTTCCCTCTAGTATGTGCAAAACTCTTTCAAACCTCGAGGCACATATTGAGGGGGAGCAAACCTTTGAAAACCTCATCCTTCCCCAATATGCTTTATCTACTTGATTTAATCAGGGAAGTGATGCTGATATCTTTTAGAAAATGGTAATCAAAGAAATTTATTCTTCCTCTTGCCTCCGTGTGCTAAAACGTTTTCAAAAACATGATGCACATGTTGAGGGGGAGCTCTTTTTTCTAAAAATATCAAAAACAATTCAGGTACAAAATGCTTTGATAATATATCACAAGTATCTGGATTGATTTTCAAATGGTTTTCGATTGGTTCCAATGGCAGATGAACAATACCAAATAGACCGACCAAATTTACTTTATGCATGGTGATATAAGGATGATAAGGTTAGGTATTTGTTCCCATGATCCGCCAGAACCGGAGGGATCTACCCAGGGACAATCCACTAGATAGTGTAGAAGTCCTGAGGTATGATGAAAAAAGGAGAAATGTGAGATATGGGAAGAGTGCGGATCGAGACCGAGCTAGTCTTGGAATAAACCCAACAAGGTTCTAGTTATGAAGTCTCGGTAAGCATCAAGGGTTGAAGAATGAAAAGAATTGAAGGTAAAAGGGTGAAAAGAAAGAGCCCTCAATGATTCAACCGTAGGGGTAAACCGGGTTCAATTCATATGCTACTAATGGTTACCTAGGTAACATCGGTATTGAAGACAAGACGTCATGGACCCAAAGGACGCATCGCACTTCAACTTCCCAAACCACTCAAGTTCCTCTTAAAAGGACTTGTTTCATTCTCACGGGGAACCGACATTATCTATCGACTTTCTCTTAGAGACTGTTGATATTGAAAAAGGAGACCCTCTCCCTAGTCTCCGAAATAGGATCCAAATATGCACAAATTGAGTCTAGAGCCACGAGGTCATCAATAAATCTCATTAGGACACTGTCAATGAAGACTCTCTGTTTCACACAATGTGGAAAGAGAGACTATATCTTGAGTCCTACGTAGTATCCTTGTGGTATTGCCACAACATCCGAGTGTTATGTAAACATATTCACAATGAAGATGGAAAGCCTTCTGGGGCCAACATCAAACAAGCTCCTGGTGGGTGGCATGTGAGATCTATCCAATAGATCAACCATGTGACAACTGAACAAAAACAATGGGCGATTCAATCTTTTGAATCAATCTCGTTCGAGTTATGGATTGACGATTCCTTTGAAAAACGGTTGTTGTGCTTAAAACACTTTTCTTTAGCACATCGATTGTGTACTCATATTTCAAAATAAAAGTGTTTATGATTGATAATTGATTTTCATTAAAACCTTCGTTGTATTGCAAAAACAATTTCTATTGTGCGGTACACGATTGTTTTTCAAATCTCTTTTCATCAATCGATGAATCTCAATTATTTGGTTCACTCACTCCGTGTTGTCTTCTTTGAGACGTTCGGTTTGAGAACAACTAGAGCATTGCGAAACCCTGTCAAGGAGATTCTTCAATTCTACTTGATCACGAGCGATACTTGTAATCGATCAACGGGGAACCGTGGGCGTGTACCTCAATTCAACGAAAGTGATCAAAGACACTTTCGTGCACTTTATTGCTAATCTTGTTGTATGCAGTACGCCCGACGTTTGCGGTGATCGAAATGAAGCGGTCAATCCATAGCCGCATGCTCACACGACACATTCATCTCTAAAGAAATCATGATAAGTGCTTCAACGACTGATACTTTCACACCATGCTTACGCTATGTCACCGGAAATATCATGATCCAATAAAGCTTCCGCTACTCGATGAGAATACATCATGATCCGTAATGTGAGCATGCGGTCCAAATGTCACAACATCACATAATACCAACACCACAAAGGAAGAGTCGAGATTTATGTTAGTTGATGATCTCAATGCTTGGCTCAAAACTCTTCATCACGTGGATCATTTAAAGACCTCCACTTGTAATTATCTAAACATGCAAAACATGAAGAATCAAAGACTACGAGCTACTGAGCAAAGAACTTGATCAAGAATCCTAGAGCAATCTAATGTAATATCTGTTTTTATTCATTGTAAATTGAGGTGACCTCCTTGGGGAGATTGTTAGGAATTAGAAAATTCGATCGTTAAAGAATCGGTCACCTCAAGTATATGTATTCGTTAAAAGCTCGTAGTCGTAGTCAAGTCATATTATTAAGTAGTTTGTTATGTAACACCGTGGAGGACGGACGGGTCTTTACCCACTGTATGCCCGATCCATGACCCGTAGGTGGCGTTTGTTTGTAAGAAACTATAAATACCATCTACCTCCAAAGGTAGAGGGTTGGAGCTTCAATACCATTTTTCTTTGTTTCACATAGTTCCCAACTCTCTTCCCTTTCTCTCTCTAAAACTTTCTCTCTCTAAACTACTTGAACACCTCTTGTGATTATGGTTTAGTGTGTTTGTGAAATCCTATATATTATAGTGGCGTTGAGGGTTCACACAAAGAAGAATTGGCGCCATGCACCTGCAGTTGATGCCTGATTCGAGACCTCGAGTCGACGTTGAGTAGCTTATCAAGTTATCGATGTTTTATGTTTATGTTATTATGTGTTATGTTTTAAGTTTATGTGTAATGTGTGATGTATCATGTATTCTCCGTTCTATTAAATAAAAGTTATACTTTATTAATACACGAAACAAGAAAACGATGACAAACGACGATGGAAAACGAAAAAAAAAATACTAGAACCGGTCTAGACCGGTCCCAAACCGCACCCAAACCGGTTTGGACCGGTTGGGTTTTTTCCTCTTCACAGCCGGTTCGGAACCGAACCGGTTAACCGCCTCGATCATTTTTTTTTGCGTTCACCCAAACCGGTTCGAGTTTGACCAGTCGTCAAACCGAACCGGTTAACCGAAATGTGCACCTCTAGGGTTTTTGTACGAGTCAAAGTGATTTAGGATTAAAAGTGACAATTCTAGAATTTGAAGGACTAAAGTTGTCAAGCTTCTAATGTTAGTTAGAATAGGCGCCAAAAACAGCTAAACCACATCTTTGCCTATTAAAGGTTTTCCTTTTCATTTCTCATTTTCGATTGTAAACATTTTCTCATTAACCTCTTGTAATCATTGTGTAAACCACATTATACCAATAACAAATCCATTTCGAATCTTGTATCTTTTGAATAGATTCTTAGTATGTTTGTTGTCGATTGTTAAGTGTAGGGAATTATATTTTATAAAACATATTTAAGATTATTTAAGTCTGTTTAGTATTAGTTCTGGTAGTATAATAGTTAAGTCGGGTAAGACAGAATTAAGTCTGTTAGTATTAATTCTGTTAGTTAAGTCTGCATGTACTAATGATGTTAAGTCTGGCAGAACAAAGTTAATACGGGTAGATAGTTAAGTCTGTTTATGTTAAACAGCGTAGAGAGAAAGTAGGAAAAGATAAGAACACGTAGAGATATCTTTAGAAAAGATATGTTCAAATATTTTCTTTGTTTTGTAGTCAATTAGGGTTTCCTTGGTGTATAAAAGGATCCCTAATGTATTAGGTTAAGGTACGAGTTGTAAGCCTTAACCATTGATCAAGTAATCAATAGAAAATACGAAGTTAGTATATCATTGTGTTCTTCATACTTATTGTGTTAAGTTTCCGCATTAGCACATTAAGGATTTATTAAGAGTTCTTCACATAGTGAATTTAGATTTATTCAAGTTTTCTATAAGTCATACAAAGGCTACTTAGATCCATAACTTTGGACCTACAAGTGATATCAGAGTCTACAGAAGGACTCTGTTATTGAAGATACAGAAACACAAACACTCATGGCAAACCAGAAAAAATCAAATATGTCTGAAAAAGCAACTGAAACCTACTCTGACAATCCCAGTGATGAAGAATACAACCATGAAGATGGAGCAAACAAATCTCAACCTAAACAACCCCAAATCACAAATACCACAACCATCTACAACATGAAGCTTCCACCATTGAAGAAATATGAATATTACATATGGGATATGGAGATGGAGCACTATCTAGAGTACACTGATAATGAAGTGTGGAAGGTGATACAAAAAGGAAACTCTAAAAAGAGGGTTTCCAAAGTAAAACATGGCACTTACTCTGTGTTGCCACCATTATCTCTCTTTGAGATTCTTCTTTGTAGAGAAGGAGAGAAAGGTCAAGAACATCTTGTTAATGGCACTTCCCAAGGAGCATATCAGACGTTTCCATGTGATGAATTATGCAAAGGAGATCTGGGAGGCAATCAAAGTAAGATTTGGAGGGAATGCTAACTCCAAAAAAGATGCAAAAGGCTGTTTATAAAAAACATTTTGAGGCCTTTAGTATTTCCAGCTCTGAAGGATTAGAGAAGGGCTATGACAGGTTTCAACAACTATTGTCACAATTGGAGGCCTATGGTGCTGGTGTTTTAGATGAGGATGCCAATCACAAATTCCTCAAGTCTTTTCCATAAGAATGGTCAAGTCTGGCAATGACCATGAGGACCAAACCTAAAATTTACATCATGTCAATTGATGATCTGTACAACAACCTAAGGGTTTTTGAACATGAAATCAAGAATGTGTCAAAACCATCCTATTCTAGCTCTCAGAATGTTGCTTTTGTCTCACATGGCAAGAGCAGTACAAACCATGTTAAGTCTGGTGGTAGTTATAGTACTTCCTCATTAAGTACTAAAGAAAGAGGGGCACCTGCTGGATTTGCTCATTAGGTTATCTACTCTCTCTTTGCTAGATCATCAGAAGAGATGGATTTGCTCAATGAAGATTTGGAGCAAATCAATGATGCAGATATTGAGGAGATGGACATAAATTGGCAGATAGCTACGATTGCTATCAGGATGAACAAGTTCTTTAAGAGACATGGTAGAAGAGTTCGTTATGATCCAAAGACTTCAGTTGGCTTTGATAAAAAGAAGCTTGAGTGCTACAACTGCCATAAGCCTGGTCACTCTGCAAGGGAGTGTAAATCTCCTCTGGCAACTGATAGAAAGAAGAAGGAATCTCCCTATCAAACAAAGGAAGTTGAGAAGCAGGAAAGTCAAAAGGTTGGGCTGCTGACGATGGATGGAGGTGCTATCAATTGAGGAAAACATGCTGAAGAGGAGTCTACCAATCACTCCGCTTTCATGGACATTGGCTCAAACAGTGAGGTATCTCTATGTTCCAAACTCTGAGTTGATTCATATAACCAACTTAAAAAAAAAACTGATGAGCAATTAACTCAGTTGAGAGAACAGGAAGCACAAATTCTAGCTTATACCAATGCAGTCAAAACCTTAGAAGCACAAATTTTAAATCTTCAAAAACAAAATTCATCACTAAATGAAAAACTAATTTTTCAAGCTAATGATAATTTTACTAAGGATGAAAAGCTAAGAAAATATAGAAGAGTTGGTATGAAAGCTCAACAAGAAAGAGAAGAGTTAAAGAAAATAGTTGGGACTTGGAGAAAGTCTTCTAAGAATCTGCATAGGCTAATTAATTCTGGCATGAGCT
Source organism: Chrysanthemum lavandulifolium (assembly GCA_022545495.1). Lineage (NCBI taxonomy): Eukaryota > Viridiplantae > Streptophyta > Magnoliopsida > Asterales > Asteraceae > Chrysanthemum > Chrysanthemum lavandulifolium. The sequence goes on along the minus strand of JAHFWF010000025.1, from coordinate 216,827 downwards.
CTAATTGTAAATTGGGCTTGGGTCATGAGATTAAATTAGATAGTGAGGTTTTGAGTTATGAAGAAGAGATGAAACCTGGTATATTTGGTAGTTTAGAAGAAGACTATGTTGGTAAACCACTTTATAAAAGATTTGTTGAAACTGATAATTATAAAGGAGTTCCACCACCACTTAATGAAGACTACACACCTAAACCTGAACAAAAGTTTGATGAGTCTTTACTTGATTACAACAAATGGAAAACCCCTGAAACACTTGCTTCTTAAGAGTATTCATTAAATTCTCCACCTGTCAATCCAATGAAAATAAAGGATCCTTTGGGAAGAGTCCTGAAACCAGTGTCTCAAACCACAAATCCAGTGAGTATTCTACCTGTCAATCTAATGACAATGAAGGATCCATTGGGAATGTCTCTGAATGTTCTCTTGAGCTTAAATCTAATACCCATAAAAATTTCCAAACCAGTTTTAAATAGTAAGCCTTATGTGCCCAAACCAAAACAAGCTGAGTCTGTCATTTTTGCTAAAACTGTTGTGTCTAAACCAGAAATAGTTAAACCTAGTTGTGTCCAACACGTAAAAACTCCTAGGCAACATATTAAATCTGAGACATCTAAAGTAGACAGAAAGAATTGGAATACGTTAATGGAGAGAGAATTTAGGGATGGATACTCTTTCACTAAGAAGAGTTGTTTTGTGTGTGGTAGCCTAAGCCATTTAATAAGAGACTGTGATTATCATGAGAAAAGAATGGCTAAAGAAGCCGAGTTGAGAAAGAAAATTGCTGTAAACACTGGTAATGGCTTAGTTAGACCAGTGTGGAATAATGCAAATAGAATTAACCATGCTAATCAGTTTGTTTCTAGACCAGCACCTATTAATACTGGTAATTCATTTGTTAATTATGTTAGACCAAAAGTAGGTACTGGTGTACCAATTAATTCTAGAAGGCAAAATATTAATTCTGGTAACATGTCTAGGGTTAATACTGGTCGTGTTAATTCAGGTCAAGCCAAAGTTAATTCTAGTTATATGAATGTTAAGTTAAAACAACCAGAACCTACCAGTACTTCATCCAGTCCCAAGTTTAGAAAACTACAGGTGAATCAATTCAACCAAAAACTTTATTATGGTCCACATTCACCTCTGAGGAGACCCATAGTTTATAATGCATCTCAAATGTTTAAATCTGATGCTACAAACGGTAATTGGGGGACTGCTGTTAAGCCCTCAGCAGGTTATACTTGGAGACATACCAAATAGAGCTGGCAAATTGGGTACCTGTTAAGACCTGTTTAGAGAAAAAATGTACTATGCAATTTTTTTATTTTTTGAAATATTTGTTTATAGTATTTTAGGGTTCAATATTTAACTTTTTTGATAAATAAAACGCATATCTGCCATACTCAAACCACCAAACCTAAGTATTAAACGAGTTTTTTCATGTTTGAAACTTATGTTATTCGCGCGCACCGGACCTGTTAAGACACGATTTGCCAGCTCTACCAAACCACACTCCAAGAGTAATAGTGGACCATATTCGGTTTATACTTTGAATTCTCAAGGTCCACAACGTAGACACAAGCCTCTACAGGCCTGGGTCCCCAAGAGAAACTAATTTCTCTTTTTAATGTGCGAGAACATCTACACCAGAAGCTAGGAGGCAGAGGAATTGTTGATAGTGGATGCTCTGGGCATATGACTGGTAACAAGGATCACTTGGAGGAGTTTAAGGAGGTCCAAGGAGGTTCTGTTACTTTTAGTGGTAGCAAAGGCTACATTACAGGTAGAGGTAAAATTAGAGTGGGCAATTTATAATTTGAGAGTGTGTCTTTTGTAAAAGAACTTGGGGACTTTAACCTTTTCTCAATATCACAAATTTGTGATAAGAAAGAAACATCGGGTTCTTTTTAGTGAAAATGAATGCTTTGTGTTGACTCCTAACTTTAAGATGCCTGATGAGAATCAGATTCTTCTTAAGGTCCCAAGACAACACAACTTATACAGTTTTGATATGAAGACACCACAGCTGCCAAAGATGGTGCCTGTTTGATTGCGAAAGCCTCACTTGATAAGTCTAAATTGTGGCACAGAAGACTTGGTCATATAAATTTTAAAAATCTTAACAAGCTTGTTCAGGGAAACCTAGTTAAAGGACTACCTGATAAGACTTTTAAGAATGACCACACATGTGTTGCTTGCAACAAGGGAAAGCAACATAGGGCCTCATGCAAGGCAAAATTAGTTAGAACTGTAACTCACCCATTACACACCTTGCATATGGATTTATTTGGTCCTACTTATGTTAAAAGTATTAGATATGCTAGCTATTGTCTTGTGATCACTGATGATTGTACCAGGTTTTGTTAGGTTTTCTTTATGTCTACTAAGGATGAAACTACAGGCATTCTTCAAGCTTTTATTAGGCAGATAGAGAACCAGCAGAATCAAAAGGTTAAGATAATTAGATCAGAAAATGCCACAGAGTTTAAGAACATGGAAATGCTTGAGTTTTGTGGGAATAAGGGCATTAAACAAGAGTATAGTGTTGCTAGAACTCCACAACAGAATGGAGTTGCTGAAAGAATGAACAGGACCCTCATTGAGGCAGCTAGGACCATGCTAGCAGACTCACACTTACCAACCACTTTTTGGGCTGAAGCAGTTAATTTTGCTTCTTATGTTTTTAATAGGGTAAGGGTGACTAAACCTCAACACAAGACTCCTTATGAGCTTATGTTTGGCCACAAACCAATTATTAGCTATATAAAACCTTTTAGGTGCCATGTTACCATTCTAGATACTCTTAGTGTCCTTGGAAAGTTTGATAGTAAATTTGATGAATGTTTCTTGGTAGGTTACTCTCTAACCAGTAAGGCCTTTAGGGTGTATAACTTAGTGACCAAAAGAGTAGAAGTAACTCTCCATGTAAACTTTCTTGAGGAGAAGCCTAATGTGCCAGGAATAGGACATAGATGGATGTTTGACTTGGATTATTTGTTTGATTCTATGAACTATAAACATGTGTCCTTAGAAAATAAAGCTAACCCACATGCAGGTACACCAGATGTAACTAACAATGCATGTACTCAATATAATTTCAATGATCATAATACTGAGGAAGAAGAAGAGACTGAAGAGCTTATTGTAGTTGATGAGTGTCTAAATACTCATCATTTTTATACCTTTTAAACTGCAAAATCATCTGAAAACACTCAGAAACACATCAAAATGATCAAAATATCACAAATCAGTGTTTTATGTGTTTTAAATGCAAAAATATCAAAATCAGATGAAAACATATCAAGTTTGCATAATTGGCGTTTCACCCTCAACTTTCAAAAATTGTCAAAAATAGTCCTGGGTAAAATTTCAAAGAAAAGTCACCAAAGGTCCTTTTAAATCATAAGTTGTCAAATTTAGTCCTTTGGTGAAAAATATCAAAAGTTTGAGAAAATTACAAAATGACCCTTCAAGTTTCAAATTTGGCGAAAAAGGCCCTTGGAAAATGGCAAAATGATGATTTGGTCCTTGCACTTTGGAACTTGTCAAATTCAGCCCTGAAACATCTTTGATGAATTGGCGTTCTAGTCCTTGCATTTTCGAAATTACATGAAAGGCCCTTGAATATTTAAAGTCCTTAAACCCATTTTGACCCTTTCATCAATTTGGACCCTCGTCACCTAGCCTTTTGAACCCCCTTTAATATATTATCCGTCAATCCCACTTGGTCAAACAGTGCCTTGGCGCCAAAAACACTTCTCCTCCCCACTTTCTCTGCAAATAGCCTGCACACTCAACCAAACCTCACCTTATCATAAACCCTGTCCCCCCCACATCTCCTACAATCCAAGATACCATAATTCTTAACCTTTCCCACACTCAAACTCAACCACTGTCAAAAATCTCATTTCCCGCCAAAACTAAATAAATGGCCAAGATGGCTCTAGGTGATCCAATGGCCACAAAAATGGTGGGAACTGCTCATCCAAGAGAGAGAAGCTTGTGGAGCTATAAAAGAGAAGGAAGAGAGAGGATTAAGTAGGAGTAGTTAGTTTTTAGTTTTACAAGTTTTATCTTAATGTCGTTTTTTTAAGTTAATGTGTTAGTTTTAATCAAAACATTGTAATTTCAGTTTATTGATATTTCATTTAAGTGGAAACATTATTGTATTGTAATTTTGAGTTTCAATTTTAAAGTTTCATCAAATCTCAAGTTTATTGTTCACTGTTTCATATTGCAGTTTCAAATTCTGTATCAAAGCTTCTAATAAGCTCATGGTTAACATCAAATAAGCTCATTTAAGCTTATTACGTTGTTTGGTATGCTTGCTTTACGCTTTTAAGCGCTTTATCCCATGGTCAATGAAAGTCAACTTTGGGCTCAAATTGGAATAGAAGTTTATTTGGGTAATGCGATGATGGTTATGGGTTTAAATAGATTAGTATAGTGGTTCTTTGGGTTTGGTATTGGTCTCACATCGAGTTGAGCACATGTAGTATCTCATCTTACATTTAGTTTTCTAGCCATTTTGCATTTCTATGCTGTGTCTTGTTTCGTGGTCACATTTAGTGCAACCTTGCTTATATAGTTTTATTTAAGTTATGTAAACCCTGTTTGATCATTGGAATTGGCTAGTTTAGTGGTATTCTCATTTTAAGCTCAAACAGTCAAACAAAAGGGGTGTTTGGTTTTGCTTGTTCAACTGCATTAGAGGCTAGCTCTTTGCTTGGTTTTGGTTGTCTCATACTGGGTTAGCTCATTCAAGTCTTTATCTGTCTTAAATTGGTGCCTGCACACTACCAAAGTCAACTTTACAACAAAATCCATCTCAACAGTTATCTGTTGTGTTTTTAGAAATCAAAGAACTTGTTTTATGTCCAAATTCCATAGACATAGCTTGTGATAGTATCATTTCAACCATTAATATCATAATCATTCCTTAAACTGAGATCAAATCTCACCCAAGTCAACAATTCAGTTTTTATTCAAAAGTCAAAAGTGCAAAGTTTCAGTTTTAAGCCCAAATGGAAAGATTTTTCATGCATTCAGTTCTAGGTCAAATCTGATGAAACTTGTTGTTTTTAAAAGCCCTACTGATCTATTTTCTTATGTATATTTTAGCATATTTTTGTGATTTTTCTACAAGCTTCAAAAGAGCTTGTCTTTTAGGTCCTTAATGCCCTGTGCCAAAAACTCAGCTTATGCTGAGTTTTCTCGATCCTTGCAAGCTTGCATGGGCTTAGTTTAGCTCCCTAGGTCTCCATTTTGGTTTAGAGGCTCTCACCCAGGTCATCTTTAGGTTCCATCAGTTGGTTTCCCCTTTAGCTTATTGGAGAAGCATCTAGATAAGCTCAAACAGTGGGGTCAAGCCACTGTTTTGCTTATTTAGTTCAGTTAGCTAATCATAGGTAGTATGCTCATTAGGTGTTAGGAGTAGGTTCTGTAAGTTGCATTAGATTGGTTTTAGTATACATTAGCTTATATAATCAGTTGGTTCCCTCTAGTGCTTATTAGCTTATTTTAAAGTGCTTATTCCATCTCAGTTTACATAGCATCCCTCAATTCCTCCACATAGCACCTTGTTTTTATATTTTTCCTTTATTTATAGTATAATTTTAGACTTTTCCTGAAATTTTCGATTTTTCTCATTGATTTGCTATTTTCTTAATTTAAATTAGTTTTAAGCATTTTAATTAGTTTTAAATACAAAAATTAAGAAAAGGTTTAAAAATAATTTTTCAATTTTCTTAAGTTTAGATAAATATAAAAGACAAAAAGTATTTTTCTAGATTTTCTTAGTTTAAATTGTATTTTTAAGCCATTTAATTAGTTTTTAATAGTTTAAAATTCCTAGAAAATAGAAAATAATCGAAAAATTACAAAAATAGTTTTGAAAATTCTATTTTGATATTTTAGATTTTTCTAAGTCTTAATTTTATTTTTCTAGCTTTATTTCCTAATTTCTTGTATTTTAGGTAATTATTAAATAGTTAAAAATAGTTTTTAATTAATAATAATTAGATAATTAGTTATAAAAATAATTTTATTTTTCTATAAATTTTCTTTTATCATTAGGATTGTAAAAATTTATTTTTCATATTTTTAGGGTTAATATTGATTTATTTTCACGTTTTATTTTGTACGTTACGTAATTTTCAATTTAAACGTAAGTTTTAGGTTTTAAACGTTCATCACTTTAAATATAGTGATAGCGTTTATTTAATAGATTTTATCTTTTTAATTTTCTTTAATTTGCATTTAAGCCGTTTTAACTTATTGGCTTTTGTTGTAGTTATAATCATTCAAATCCTTTTCCCGTTCAGATTCCTCGATCACTAAACGTTTGATAATCCATTGCACAACTCGCTGGGACGTAACGACCCGGGGAGACTCTATACTCCTCAGATCTTCATTGCATCTGTGCTTAAGCTGTTTTAAGTTTCTTGCTTGCGTAAAAAAACTTGACGGTTTTGCGCGGATCAGTAGTGCCTACATCAGTTCATCCTATTGCAGCAAAGGTTGGGACAAAGAAGATATCTCCTGTTTCTAAGAGAAAAGAACCTATTGCAGTGACTAGAATACAAGAGCAAGAGGTTCCTATATCTGAGGTCTCAGCAAGCATTAAACCTTTTCAAAGACAATTGGATGTCATTACTCAAAGGCATAGGAATGCAGTATCTAAAAATACTACTACCAGTACTAACCACATTAAGACTGGTAGTGTATTTGCAGCAGACCCTGAACCAAACACTACCAGAACTAACCTCATTAATTCTGGTAGTGGGCACATTAATACTGGCATGCACACTTCATCTCAAACAAATGATCTTGATGATTCAGACATACCAGAGCTTGAGATCTATGAAAGGCCAAATGAGGGAATCTTTGAGGAAGCTTCTTATGATGATAATGGTGCGGTTACTGACTTCAACAACCTGCCTCTTGAAATTGATGTCAGTCCCACTCCCACTCTTAGGATTCACAAAATACATCCAAAAGGTAATATAATTGGTGATCCTACATCAGCTGTTCAGACAAGAAGCAAAGTCCAGAAACTTTCAGGACTTCATGCATTAGTTGGTCACATTCAGAAGCAGCAAAGGAACAACTACAAAAGTCAACAACACTGTTTGTTTGCTTGCTTCCTTTCTCAAGAGGAACCCCTAACTGTTGCTAAAGCTTTAACTGATGAAAGTTGGATAGAAGCCATGCAGGAGGAGCTATTACAGTTTGAACTGCAAAAGGTATGGATTCTTGTAGATCTACCATATGGGGATAAGGTAATTGGTACAAAGTGGGTTTTCAGGAATAAAAGGGATGAAAGGGGTATTTTTGTTAGAAATAAGGCTAGACCGGTAGCCCAAGGGTATAGAGAGGAAGAAGGGATAGACTATGATAAGGTTTTTGCTCCTGTGGCTAGGATTGAATCCATCAGGTTATTTTTGGCCTATGCATCATATATGGGGTTTATAGTCTATCAGATGGATGTTAAGAGTGCATTTCTATATGGCACTATTGATGAGGAAGTTTATGTTGCTCAACCTCCTGGTTTTGTTGATCCAGCTCACCCTAAAAAGGTTTATAAAGTCATTAAAGCATTGTATGGACTTCATCAAGCTCCCAGAGCTTGGTATGCTACACTCTCCACTTTCCTTGAGAAGAATGGATACAGAAGGGACACCATTGACAAGACCCTGTTTATTAAAAGGGACAAGAAAGATATCATGCTTGTGCAGGTTTATGTTGATGATATCATGTTTGGCTCTACAAGGAGGTCTTGGTGTGAAGATTTTAAGGCATTGATAAAGAGCAGATTTCAGATGAGTTCTATGGGAGAGCTCACTTTCTTTCTTGGATTGCAAGTCAAATAGAAGTCAGAAGGGCTATTTATTTCTTAGGACAAGTATGTTGCTGATATGTTAAAGAAGTTTGATCTTGTAAATGTGAAGTTTGCTGTTACACCCATGGAGACCAAGGTGCCATTGACAAAAGATGAGGAGGCCGCTGATGTGGATGTCAGATTGTACAAATCCATGATAGGATCTTTGATGTATCTAACAGCCTCTAGGCCCGATATTATGTATGCTGTGTGTGTTTGTTCTCACTTTCAGGTTACTCCAATGACTTCACATCTTCATGCTATGAAGAGGATTTTCAGATATCAGAAGGGCAAACCCAATTTGGGATTATGGTATCCTAGAGAGTCATCCTTTGACCTGGAAGCTTTCTCTGATAGTGACTATGCTGGGGCTAGTATGGACAGGAAATCCACAACAGGAGGTTGTCAATTTCTTGGTAGGAGGTTGATTTCTTGGCAATGCAAAAAGCAGACAATAATGGCCACTTCAAAAACTGAAGCTGAATATGTAGCTGCTACTCATTGTTGTGGACAAGTGCTTTGGATCCAAAATCAAACGTTGGATTATGGGTTAAAATTCATGAACACCACAATCAACATTGATAATGAAAGCACTATATGTATTGTTAAGAACCCATTCTATCACTCTAAGACCAAACACATAGAGATTAGGCATCATTTTATAAGGGATTGTTTTGAGATAGGTCTCATAAGGGTAGAAAAGATACATACAAATAATAATGTGGCTGACTTGTTGACCAAAGCATTTGATGGACCTAGATTCAATTTCTTGGTGGTTAACATTGGTATGATGAACCCATAGCTACATTTAAGGGGAGGTTAAATTTATAGTATGTAATGTTAGTTAGCAGACTTAATAGGTTTTTAATCCTGGTAGTTAACGCTGGTAGCTTCAATGATTAAGTCTGGTCATTACTTCTGGTTGTTAATTCTGTTACCATATTTTACGGGTCATTGCTAGGTCCTAATTATCTTTCTAATCTTTAAACTTATTCTTTTTCAAAAGATAGATCTTTCCAAAGATAATTGTTTACTTGTGTATATCTCAAAACCCTAGTTGTATATATAGTCACACCGACTTGGCTTTTCCCATAAAAAGTTCCAAACAAGAGGCAGTCTTTTCCATCAATATTCTTTATGTCATCATGGTTTCCATTTCCGGATGTGCTAGGGATGGTATGCAGCTTAATGACTTCATGGCCTTGTGTGCTACCTTGTCTTCCAAAGTTTCAATCTTGGAGGAAGATCTTGCATCGACCAAATTGCTTTTGGGATCTAAGGTGAAAGATTTGGAAGAAGAGATCCAGAACTTGAAGGCCACGCATGATGTTTTTGTTGATGGTTCGTCTAACTCCCAAGATTCTGTTCATGATTTGGACAATTCTTTCAAACAGGGGAGGAAAACAGAGTCACAACAACTTCAGGGGAGGTATTTTGATCAAGAAAATACTGATGATGACTATGAATGGGAAAGAAAGAAGAAATATGACAGAGCTCTGCAACAAAAGAAAGTGATGGTACAAAGTCTTGATCTAATAATGGATTGGGAGATTTACAGGGATAATTTTGGAAAAGCTTGGAAGGTAATCAGACTTAGTGGAAAGTTTGCAGTTTACAAGAATCTTGAAGATCTGGTAAAATCTTGTGATCGACAAGACTTGGATACTTTATGGAGCTTGGTTCAGCAGAAGCTTAAGATTGCTAAAAAGTCATATGTGAAAGAGCAAGAACTTTGGGTAGAACTTCAAAGATTGTATGAACCAGATCCTACATATGTTTATTGGAATTTTCCATGTCAAGATTCCAGTGTGTCATGGAAATTTTATGATTTGTGTGATGTTCATCACTTATCCATAAAAGATGGAGTTGATCTATTCATGCTTGCAGAGGTGGAATATTCATTATGTGTTGAAGTGCTTCAAGTGATGATACTTTCAAAGCTTCAATATGAAAAAGAATATGAGGTAATTGAAAATCTCATTCAAAGAATATGTAACCAATTACTAGCCAGAATATGTGATCAGATTGAAGAAAAGACAGAAGCTAAAAAGAAGAATAAGGTAATATGTTTGAAAGAATTTTCTTAAGTATATTGAGTTGGGATATAAGTATAAATGGTTTTTGAGATGGGTTCACTTGGTGAAGGTCCATAGCACCAAGATAACAAATGGTTATCAGTCCACCATGTCTAATCCACTTAAGGACTGACTAATCCATGAGCAAATGGCTCTGGTAAAAATATCTCAAATCCGTTTATGGCTGACAATTTGCCAAATATTGTATGGTATTCAACTCACCGTATATGTGTTGATGAAGAGTTGGCTAGCCCACAAGTTCATGGCTTGGGGTAAAGGCAGTGGAAAACCATGACTAGTCCAAAAGCAAACAGCTTTTGGTAAAAACTAATCAAATCCATTGATAACTGCTGGTTTGCTAAAAATTAGACGGTTATCAATGTACAATGGTTTTACACACCAGAACATTGGCTACTCCCATAGTAATGGCTAATTGGTAAAGAGACATCAAATCCATTAAGTTTTCTATGATTCACCTCTCACAGGAGTTTACACACATGGATGTGATGAGAATAGCATGAAACTTTTATGAATTGATGTACATACAGTCGGTGTTGCAGAAAAGACTATGAAGTGCTAATATTTTGAAGATTGGATGCTACACAGATCACACAATGAAGAATATTCATAGAGGCAGCTCAAAGATAATTCCAAGATCCTCAAAAAGTACAAAGAACTTGAAGTTCACAAGTGAAGATCAAGTTAGGGGAGGATTGTAGGGAATTATATTTTGTAAAACAGATTTAAGATGGTTTAAGTTTGTTGAGTATTAATTCTGTTAGTTAAGTCTGCCAGTACTAATGATGTTAAGTCTGTCAGAACAAAGTTAGTACGGGTAGATAGTTAAGTCTGTTTATGTTAAACAAAGTAGAGAGAAAGTAGAAAAAGATAAGAACGCGTAGAGATATCTTTGGAAAAGATATGTTCAAATCTTTTGTATGTTTTGTAGTCAATTAGGGTTTCCTTGGTGTATAAAAGGATCCCCAATGTATTAGGTTAAGTTACGAGTTGTAAGCCTTAACCATTGATCAAGTAATCAATAGAAAATACAAATTTTGTATATCATTGTGTTCTTCATACTTATTGTGTTAAGTTTCCGCATTAGAACATTAAAGATTTCTTAAGAGTTCTTCATATAGTGAATTTGGATTTATTCAAGTTTGCTATAAGTCATACAAAGGCTACTTAGATCCATAACTTTGGACCTACATTAAGTGTTTTCATTTCATTACGATTTCTAAACACATGTTACAATTGGTATCAGAGCGATCCTTGGCCACCATTAATGGTTGAATTTTGTTAGAATTTAGTTATTCCATTAGCATTCAATTACACTGATTGAAGATCATGATCTTTTGATCACCCATCACACCATCATCAATTTCAGTCAAACTAGACCATTTGTTCAATCAAAAATACGTTCTTCATTTTATTTTTTTCGTTTCCATCTAAAAAACACGTTAGTTAGGAAGTGTGTGGTGGTACTTTGTCCTAGTAGAGATAAAAAATGGTGGATACAAGATCCATTGCTAATGGTGCTAGTCGTCAAGAAGGCACCAATACTAATGAAAATACTATAGACAATTTGGCAAGTCAGTTAAGAATGTTTATGGAAGTTGTGACTAGTTTGTTGATATGAGGGTAATGCAATAGAGAGTTAACCATGGAGAAGGCACTAGTGAAAGAAGGGTAGTTGTTAATGGTCAAACTGGTCAAACCAATTAGACAAGTGGAGGTCAGTATGGTAGGCTTAAGAAGATAGATTTCCCTAAATTTGATTGTGAGGATTTGTTGGGATGGCCGTATATAGTCAATAACTTCTTTGAAATGGATTACATTGATGAGGATAGCCACAAGATCACACTAGTTTCTATGCATGTGTTTGGAAAGGCTCTCAATTAGCATAAACAATTCATAAAGAGGTTTGGTGAGAATGTGACTTGGGAGGAGTATCAAGTGCAGATTAAGAAGAGATTTGAGTCAGTTTTTGAAGATCTAATAGTTAAGTTGAAGAATCTCATACAGACTTCTAGTGTTCAGGTATATCAAGAATCTTTTGAAGCTTTGTTAAAAGGGTTGATTTGATTGAATCTTACACTATTAGTCTATTTATTGGTGGATTGAAAGAGGAAATTGCTTATGTTGTTAGAATGTTTAACCCTGCTATCCTGGTCGATGTGTTTTGTTTGTCTACATTGCAAGAAGCCACTATTGTTGCAACCAAAAGTAGGTCTACACCATTACTAGCTACTCCTAAGCCTACTATAGTAGCTAATAATAGTAGTAGGAATATGTGAGTTAGCTTTAAGAGTAACTAAATTGTGCATGTGAGTAACACAAATCCTATGCCAATGGTTTGGTGCGAATGTGACTTGGGAGGAGTATCAAGTGCAGATTAGGAAGAGATTTGAGTCAGTTTTTGAAGATCCAATAGTTGAGTTGAAGAATCTCAAACAGACTGCTAGTGTTCAGGTATATCAAGAATCTTTTGAAGTTTTGTTAAAAAAGGTTGATTTGACTAAATCTTACACTCTTAGTCTGTTTATTGGTGGATTGAAAGAGGAAATTGCTTATGCTGTTAGAATGTTTAACTCTGCTAGTCTGGTTGATGTGTTTTGTTTGTCTAAATTGCAAGAAGCCACTATTGCTGCAACCAAAAGTAGGTCTGCACCATTACTAGCTACTCCTAAGCCTAATGTAGTAGGTAATAATAGTATTAGGAATATGTGAGTTGTCTTTAAGAGTAACTAAATTGTGCCTTTGAGTAACACAAAGCCTATGCCAAACAGACAATTTAAGAGGTTGACTCAACAAGAATTAGAGGAGAAAAGAACCAAACACCTATGTTTCTATTGTGACCAAAAGTATGCACCTGACCATAAGTGCAGTGGACAGTTGTACTCTTTGGAAATAACAGGAGATGGGGTGGAAAGTGAAGATGAAGATATGATGTTGACTGAGGAAGGAGTTGTGAATTCTTATACTAGTTTAATTGATGAGCCTCCATTGATCTCATTAAATGCATTATCTAGTGTAAACACTTATAGAACAATGAGAGTTCGAGGCTATGTAAGAAAGAACATTCAGCATGTGTTGGTTGATTCAAGAAGTACTCATAATTTATTAGACCTCAACACTGCCAAGAAATTAGGTTGCATGCTAAGGAAAATATGCCCTCTAGAGGTATCAGTAGCAAATGGGCATGTGATGAATAATGTGGATGACTGTAAGGACTTTACTTGGGAGTTTATGGGTATATCTTACACCACTGATGTGCTGATTTTGCCATTGGGTGGTTGTGAGATGGTACTTGGAATTTAGTGCTTGTCAACATTGGGGTGGGTAAGATGTGATTTTAAGAATTTAACATAAGGACAGTAAAGTGGTGCTAAGGGGAACTCAACAGACCACTCTCAAGTGGATGCAAGGTAAAACTAAGAATAAAGAAGGCCATAGTATCTGAATTATCTGCTATAACTGTTTGTGACTACTCTGCTACCCTGCTGCAAATGGAACCTAAAGTGAGTTGTTATGAGGAAATACAACAAGTGTTAGACGACTTTGGATCAGTCTTTGATGTGCCCAAAGAGTTGCCACCAAAAAGGTCTCATGATCACAAAATACCTCTTATGCCAAACACCCCTCCTGTCAACATAAGACCCTATAAACACCCCCTAATAAGAAAGATGCAATTGAGGTGATAGTGAAGGAATTGCTAGATTAAGGAGTAATTAGAAATAGGCAAAGCCCATTTTCATCACATATAGTCATGGTCAAGAAAAAATATGGTAGTTGGAGAATGTGTGTAGACTACAGACAGCTAAATAAGTCCACAGTTAAAAACAAGTTCCCTATACCAGTAGTGGAAGAGCTGATTGATGAAATTAATGGCTCTAAATTCTTCTCAAAGTTGGATTTAAGGTCTGGGTATCACCAAATTAGAATGGGTGAGGAAGATGTGTACACGACTGCATTCAAGACACATGAGGGGCATTATGAGTTCTTAGTAATGCCATTTGGACACACTAATGCTCCATCTATATTCCAATCTTTGATGAATACAATGTTGAAGGAGTTCCTGAGAAGATTTGTTCTGGTCTTTTCTGATGATATTTTGGTATACAGTGATAGTTTGGAGAGTCATCTCAGTTATTTGAGGCAAGTGATGAAGGAATGTTCTTTGTTTGCCAAGAAAAGTGAATGTGTTTTTGCTGCTACAAGTGTGGAGTATTTGGGCCATATCATTTTAGACAAAGGAGTAGCCACTGATCCTTCCAAGATACAAGCTATACAGGAGTGGCCAGTTCCAAACAATGTCAAATAGCTTAGAGGTTTCCTTGATTTGACTGGGTACTACAAGAAGTTCATTAGAAACTATGCCATTATGAGTAAACCACTGATTGCATTACTCAAGAAAAATGCTTTTCAGTGGAGTGAAGCTGTACAAGAGGCATTTGAAGCACTCAAAAGGTCTATGTTCCAGGCACCAATTTTAGTCATGCCCAACTTCAACAAAGTGTTTACTGTAGAAACTGATGCTTTTGGGGTGGGAATTGGAGATGTGTTACAACAAGAAGGTCATCCTATTGCTTTCCTAAGTAAGACACTTTCACCAAAACACCAAGCCCTCTCAACATATGAAAATGAATTTTTGGCAGTTTTGATGGCATTAGAGAAATGGAGGGGATATTTGTTGGACATACACTTCAAAATAAAGACAGATCATTTCAGCTTGAAATATTTGTTTGGACAAAGGTTGACCACTCCTTTTCAAATCAAATGGCTACCTAAACTATTGGGCTATGATATTTGCAAGTGGAGCTGAACTCAATTCTTTGGTCCTTACATCCATTGCTTCTGATTTCTTATAGCAAGTTAAGGGAAGTTAGGAACAAGATGTGTAGGATCATTATTTATGTTGTTCATATGATTCGGGAGGTCTAGGATTATGGAAGAACAAGTTAGCCATTTTAGAGAGAGAAAGAGTAGATAGGGTAGCTTTCTAGAGAGAGAAACACTTATGTGTGTGTTTATTAAAAATGAAAACCACCACCCCTTCCCTTAGTGGGAAGGGGTATTTATACAAACTACTAAACGCCACCTACGGGCTGTGGATCAGGCATACAATGGGTAAAGACCCGTCCGTCCTCCACGGTGTTACTAAACTAAGCTAATAACTAATAAATAACGATATCTCTATGAGCTAATATATGCTAGACTATTGTTGGGGTGACCGACACTTCAACATGGATTTTCTAAATCCCAACAATCTCCCCCTAAGGGAGGTCACCCCATGAATTACATTTTGTTTCCTAGCATTCTATCGTTAACTTCATGCTTGAGCTCGTAGACTTTAATTCTTCAATTTACGCAATCTTTGTGCTTTAGCAGTGATTCATCAAAGTCCGAATACTTTGTACTTTTAGTGTAGGTCTTTAACTGATCCATGACTTGATGATCTTTGAGCTTTCTTTTAGATCATTAGCCACAACAAATCTCTGAATCATCCTTTGTTGTATCGCCTTCATGTGATGTTGTGACTTCTGGACCCACATGCTCACTCATTCTGGATCATGACATCTTTTCATCAGAGTAGCGGAAGCATTGTTGTATGTATTTTATTGTCATGATTTTCTTCAATTAGGAGTGTATGCTGTGAGCATGCGGTTATGAATTGACTTCTCAATATTGATCATCTACAACCATCAAATGTTCCTGCAAACAACAGTTAGCAATAAAACACACGAAAGTGTCTTTGTTCACTTTCATTGAATAGGGTTGCAAGAACCACAGTTCCCCAATGATCACTATAAATACTTCCTGTGATCAAGTAGAATTCCTAAGAATCTCCTTGACAGGGTTTCGCAGCTTGATCTAGTCGTTCTCAAACCGGAGCATCCCAAAGTAGACAACACGGAGTGAGTGAACCAGCGAATTAAGATTCACTGATTGATGAAAAATTGATTTGAAAAACAATTGTGTATTGCTTAAGTGAAAGAGTTTTGCAATACGATGAAGGTTTTATGAGAAAGATCAATTTTCAATTATAAATACTTTTGTTTTGAGAAAATAACGCTCAGTCGATGTGCCACGAGAAAAGAATTGTAGAGCACATCAAAAGGTTTTTCAAAAGTATTCATCAATTCATTTCCTGGACCAAGGTTGATTCAAAAGTGAATAGCCCCATTGTTTCTATCCAGTTGTCACAAGCTTGATCCATGTTGGATCTCACATGTCACCCACCAAGAGCTTGTTTGATGTTGGCTCTAGAAGGATTTCCATCTTCATCATGAATACTTTACATATCACTCAAATGTTCTGGCTATACCACAAGGATAATGCATAGGACTCTCAATATATAATCTTACTTTCCAGATTGTGTGAAACAGCAAGTCTTCATAAATTGTGTATCCTAATGAGATTTCTTGTGGATGATCTCTTGGCTCTAGACTCGATAGTGCATTTTGGTTTCCTATTCGGAGACAAGGGAGAGAGTCTCCTTCTTCAATACCAACTATCTCTAAGAGAAAGCCAATAGATTATGTAGGTTCCCCGTGAGAATGAAACAAGTCATTTTAAGAGAACTTGAGTAGCTTGGGAAGTTTAGTGCAGTGCGTCACTGGGTCCATGCCGTCTTGTCTTCAATACCGGCGTTACCTTAGTAACCACCAGTAGCATATGTATTGAACCCGGTTTCTGCCCTAAGGTTGAATTATTGGAGGGCTATTTCTTTTCACCCTTTTCACTTTTTATTTCTTTTTTATTCTTCAACCCCTTCAGTGCTTACCGAGACTTCATTACTAGAACCTTGTTGGGTTTATTCCAGTTCTAGCTTTTTCTCAGTCGGCACTCTTCCCTTATTCTCACTTTTCTCCTTTTTTCATCATACCTAAGGAATTCTACACTATCTTGTGAATTGTCCCTGGGTAAATCCCTCTGGCTCTGGCGGGATCATGGGAACTAATACCTAACCTTACCATCCTTATAACTCCAATAAATAAAGTAAAATGGTTGGTCTTTTGGTACAGTTCTTTCCTTCTTGAAACTAATTGAAAAATCATTTGGAAAATCAATCAAGGTACTTGTGATATAATATCAAAGAATTTTGTACCTTAATTATTTTTGATAATTTAGAAATTCTCTCCCTCAACATGTGCGATATGATTTTGAAATTTTTTAGCACATGGAGGAAAGAGGACTTTGAAGTATTTTCTTGATCACAATTTCCATAGAAAAAGAGTTTTGATTTTTTGGTAAATGCTCCCCCTCAATATGTGCGTTGTACATTTGAAATCATTTAGCACATAGAGGAAGGACGTCTTTGAAGTACTTCCACGATCACACTTGCCCTAGAGAAACCATTTCAAAATCAATCAAGGTACTTAAGATATTGAATCCTTTTTACCTCGATAGTTTATTATATTTTGAAATGCTCCCCCTCAATATGTGCATCAATTAATGAAAACATTTAGCACATATGGGAGAGCAGCCTGCACTTTGAGTCATAAAAGATCACATTTTATCAGATTTCATAATTAAATCACATTCTCTCCCCCAATCAAAAATATCAAACCCTTTGAGATTTTGGATCCCAAGTGATTTAGATAGGTTTAGAAAACATGGGAGAAAATGTGGTTCTTAATCAGGCCACATTAAATGCTCTTCTAGATTTTTGGATAAATGCTCCCCCTTAACATGTGCATCGGGTATTTGAAATCGTTTGGCACATGGAGGAAGGAGTGCTTTTAACAGACTGAAACAATCACCATTTAAATAGATTTGAGATTTAAATCACGATCTCTCCCCCGATCAAAAATTTCAAACCTTTTGAGATTTGTGATCCCAATTGATTTAAATTATTTGGAAAATTTTAGGGAAAGACGTGGCTTGATTTTGAAATTAACTGATAAGTATAATTAAAGATTGTTAGTTTCATGTATGATAATTTTAAGAGATCTTTAAGTAAAATAAAATTTTCATTATGAAAGATCTTTTGAGATTGACGAAAAAAAATCATACCCTGACACATAACATTAAATCTTTAGATTACCATTTCATATCGTACAAATGGAATGGACATAAATTACTCAAAAAAGTCCATTTGAAGAAATGTTTTTTGAAAGTATGATACTTTGAAATCACTCTCCCCCCCAATCGATGACACAAGTCATAGATTGAGTGATAAAATTTATGAAAAATTGAGTCCGATTGATTTTCAAAACTTTGAGTCTGACTTATTTTCAAACAATATTTTTCTACCATGAAAAATACGAACATGGTATCATCTACTACTTGCCCTGCACAAAGATACGTTAGGTGGTGGAAAAACGCAAGTTGCTTCTGTTGTTTTTGTAAAGATGGAAGAAACCATCTGCAGATGCAGTGAGACCTCTTAAGTTGTATATATCATGCAAAATATCCACAGAGATCTGATTAAGTTTCGTTTCTTCTTTTGTCGACCCAAAATATAGTTGCCCTTTCCAGTCGGCACTCAGTCATCCACTTTTGTGGGAGCCGAAGCGGGAACATTCTTATAGACCATGTTATCTGCATACGTTAGTCAACACAGATAGACATTGTGGAAAACTAGAAGGGGGGGTTGAATAGTTTTGCCGATTAAAACTTCCTTTTAAACTATTTAGATTAACTTATGTGAATCTATTTGGATGTGTGTGTTGGATGTTGATAAACAAACATATATAAGTATGTAATGAA
Source organism: Chrysanthemum lavandulifolium (assembly GCA_022545495.1). Taxonomy (NCBI): domain Eukaryota; kingdom Viridiplantae; phylum Streptophyta; class Magnoliopsida; order Asterales; family Asteraceae; genus Chrysanthemum; species Chrysanthemum lavandulifolium. The sequence continues at coordinate 198,156 of JAHFWF010000025.1, read as the reverse complement.
AAGATAAGAGTAATAAGCACAAAACCACAACGCGAGTATTTATAGTGGTTTGGCTACAAGGACACCTTCCTTGCCCTACTCCACTCCCCGAGTCACCTACTCGAGAGTTCGTAATCACTACACCAATCTCCTTATGGCGGAGAAGCCTTCACAACGTCGCCTACCCTTTTTCCGGTGCTAGGCTAACCACCGGTTCTTTCACCCAAGGTGAACCACACCTACACAACGTCGCCTACCCTTTATCGGTACTAGGCTAAGTACCTAGTTCTTTCACTCCAAGGTGAACCACACCTACACAACGTCGCCTACCCTTTATTAGGTACTAGGCTATGCACCTAGTTCCATTGCAATGGAGGAACTACTACCGAACACTACACCAACGACTAATCCCAAAGGAGATCCACTCCTTTTTTTACAACATCATCAAGGATATCAATATCCTTGGATCTAGTACTAATCTATCTTGTACATCGAAACACACCATATCGAATGTACATCTAAGGCACCTTTCACTAATGTCTTTTACTAGATCTTCAAGACACCCTTCATTAATGTCTTGTATCTTGACTTCTAAGCACCCTTCAATAATGCTTCTAGTCTTGACTACTAAGCACCTACTACAAGTGCTTATGATATGGACGATGGATACCCTTCACTAATATCTTTATCTTGACACTTGAGACACCTTTCACAAATGTCTTCAACACTTCTTAGGAAAAGAAAAACAATCATCAACAAGAAGACTTCAGTAGTCTTGATGATGAGGAAGCATGGCAACTCATGGACTTGAGCTTCTCGACTTCAAAGGTGGTGATCTTCCCTTTAAGAGGAACCTAGAAGATCATACAAAAACAAAACTACAAACATAGATCTCTTGGATCTGAGGTTAGAGAGTTTTTAACTCTAGGGGAAAGTATGTTAGAAAGGGGTAAGCAACAATGAAGAAATGGCTCACTATTTATAGAAGAAAAAATCTACTGTTCCCCGGGATCCCACTAGCGTAAAGCTAGGGATCCGTGGGACGCTCCTCTTTACCCATGGGTATTTTGGTTATGGGTCATGGGTTGATCCATGGGTCTTTAGCTAGATACAATGTATCTCTTGAGTGCAATGCACCTAGTCACATGGGTATGGGTCAAAACCATGGGTTATGGATATTATCCATATATGATATAAGCATGATGTCATGCAATGGGTTATGGGTCAAGCTCCATGGGTCATGGGCTTTGGGTTGTACCCAACTACATTCAATGTATTTGCCCAATGGGTTATGATACTTAAGTTTCTACCCATTTATATTACCCAATATACTACATACTAGTTATGTGTATATTTTACCCAAATATGTAAACACTAGTTGTTGTACATATGTAATATTAAATCATAAAATCACTTATACTTGTTTTAGTGTTTTATGTGAAAATGTGAATATGTTAGAAACTATTAGTTCAAACTATTTACGTATTTTATTTGTTTCGTTAAAATGATTTTACGTTTGTTATCGACAAAACATTAGAAGATCATAAAATATAAATAAACATTTTTACGGCTTATTTGTATTAACAGACATACATACAGATATATGGTGGTTGACAACACCCACACAACAATCGACTAATAAAAGTCAATCCAACATTGAAAATCATTCTATCAGATCATAAAACGGCATGAGGATTATGTGTGAACATCAAACTCAAATCATCTAATCCTAATAATGATATCCTAGGCTCCTGAAGTTGGCAAACACCTTTTTCAGTTAAGTATATAGGATGATTAAATAAGACCGTTAGATTATATAAATTTGAAAACATTCTTCCCCTCAATCAATGACCCATTTTTTTTGAAAAGTTTAAAAATGCTGAAGTCATTGATTGAGTTTCCAAATTTATGAAAACTTCAAGTCTGATTGATTTTTCAAACAACTTATTTTCCACCATATTTTGAAAAACAACAAATATTCTTTTGAAGAATTTTAGATAGATAAACATTTGTGTAGGAACAACCGTCTTTTTGTCGACGTGCTTTCCTCATTTTGTTTTGGGATAAGTGCACGGAATTTATAAAAATCGATTAAGCGTAGCACTTTCGCTTTTTGAAAAACGGGTTGCATATCTGAAATAATAGCAAACCATTATTTTGAGGAACGGGTTACAGTCTGAAGTAACTGCAAGCCATTGCTTGAGACATGTTTTGAAAGTATTTACACCTTCTGCTCGAACTTCATCTAAAGCCCCATGCTATTATTGAATGACATTTCTAAGACCATAGATGTTATCGATACCAGAAGACATGTATTGAGAAAACAATATTTTTGGTATTTTTCAAATTTTCTGATTTTTATGGATTTTTGTTGATTTTATATTTTTCTATTTTCTTTTTTTTGGTTTTATAATTTTGTATTTTGATTTTTGATAAACTATTTACAAAGAAGATGATGATACGAGTACCGAGATAAGGATATCGTTCAGCACGTTGTAGAAGATAGAAATCATCATCTCTTAAACTTTCACCACCAAAGCTTTCGAGGCTCCTGAATAGTGGTCAGAACTTGAACCTTCTGAAAGTGAGACTTTGGTAGCTTCCCCCAAACCAAAAATCTTCTTGTTGAGCAGTGTTTATCCCAGTTGAGCAAACGATCCTTATAGAAACTGACTTAACAATTACTTATTAAATATTATGCGGAATATAATATTTAACCTTAAGAAGAAGAACAGTAATAACACTTAAATACCTCAATTATATTAATAACGAATACTCTAAATAGTATTAGGGTTTTACAACCTTGAAGTGTATCGACCTTAGATATATCAAAACACACGTATATCTAATCTAACCTAGGACCTCCTTTTATAGGCTAAGGAGTCCTTTACGATATACAATACGTATCCTACAAGATAAATATCTTTTCCATATTTATCTAATACAAATATTAAACCGACTAAACAAACTAGCGGTGTTTACAATACATTAGCCGTGGTTACACAAATACTACTACCCGTGGTTTGACTCAGCAGTGATTTCCTTCTTCTACCCGTGGTTTCCTTTGCACTAGCAGTTGTTCCATCCTTAGTATAATTCTTCTCAGTGGAACCTAAAACCCAACAATCCTCACCTAAACTTGATATATTTAAATAGAATTGTCAAGTTTCCTTTAAGCTCAAATCATTTGTCTTGGAGGATGTATCCAAACACTTAACAGTTTTAAGAATTTGCTCATACTTTAGCAACAAACTATAAGCTTGATCATCATAGGGCTTCAGCATCTTTAAACCACCAGGTTTCACCATCTGAGTAATAATTCTTGGATTATTATTCAACTTAGGATAATCACCTTCTACAAGCATATGAATAATTTCTCCAGAAATAGTTAACACATGAACTCCACAAGACTGATATAGAAACCATCTTGTAACATTGCCATTGTAGAGTCCTTTCCACTCAGGTTCATCATGAGTAGGTTCAAACTATGATACACCATTCCCTCATGAGAATTAACTGAACATACAACACCAAATTTATCCTTGTAAAGCTTCCAAAGATTCATCAAATCATCTCTATCCATATATTGAAGCATTTGTGAAAATTTATCAAACTCAAAGACTTCATTATTAGCTCTTTGAATTTTCCAACATCCTTCACTTCCATTAAGCTGAAATGTATATGAGATAATTTGTTGATCAGCTGCACTAGGTACTGTATCATCCACTCCTGACTCTTTCTCAGCATTCTCTTTCAGTTTCTTAGATCTAGATGTATATTGAATCTTAGATTTCCTCTTCTATCTGCTTTTAATCCACTCTTCTTCTTTTTAGAATTCACTGGATAGAAATCATCATTTCTTCTTATACATCTCATATAAATATCTTCAATCCTTTCATATGTACACTTTCTTAAATTTTCACCAACATGCATATCCATGTTCTTGATAATCTTCATCATAACATTTCTCATTTCACTCTTGCTAGGCGGTTCTTCCTTTTAGCTTGATTTTCCTCTTTTCTTATCTTTCTTGCCCATTCACCCAACACCTTACACCTTTCATCAATGGATAATTATGCCCATTATTGTGTAGTATACTCATCCTTTATCCCATCACAAGCTTGAAGATAAGATTGTTGATCATTCCATGTTGCTAACAATTTCTGAGTAGCTTCTTCTTCTTCTTGCTTTTCTTTCTCTGCAGCTGCCTCTTCTTCATCTTGAAATCTTCTTGTCAACTCTTCATCATAAGCAATCTGTTCTTGTTTACTCTTAAATTTCAAAACTGGCTCAGCAATACCTTTTCCTTTTCCAATGTCTGGTAAAACCTCCTTATTCTTCATAGGCTCACCAATTTTCAAACTTTTACTTAAGGGTTTAGGTGTAATGATAGGTGCAGAAATTTTACTTAAATTAATTAAGGTACCAACAACTTCCTTCTCTACTTCTTTACTTTTGGGTGGTGATATGGCAGTGGTTGTGACAATGGTAGATGTGGTTGTTATAGAAGTGGGTGTATTCAAACTAGCAGTGAATAAGTTTACCTCTTCTGAAGTTGCAGTAGTGGTTCCAATTGAACTAGCCATGGTTGCAGTAACACTAGCAGTGGTTGTTGTCTGCACCACTTCCTTCTCTTTGTATTCTACTACACACTTCAAAGTTTCAAATACTGCTTCATTTCCATTCTTATCAGACACCACATACATTTCTCCTTGATCTCCACTATCCAAATCATCATCCATATTCACAACAGCTTCCCCTGAATCTATGCACTAACTCCTCCCCTGTTTGGTTACATCCTCCAAATTCACATCCTGAGAGGAGTGCACCTTCTTTCTATGCTTTCTAACCTTCCTGACAACAACAATCCCTTGTCTCTTAACCTTCTCCAAAACAAACACCCTGTGCTTCAAATTTTTGATCTGTCTGCCCTGAAACACAGCAAGCACTTGAATACTAGAGATTGTATCCTCCATCTTGGTACACTTAACCGTCAATTCATTCAAACATTCAAGAATATCCTCCCACTTCGACCTGTGTCAACTGGTCCGAGAGGTGGTTCATTGGAAAAGTCATCATGTACCTTTACAGGATCCGTCAATTCAAAATCATGTTCCAAACTACCCTCATCACTTCGAGCTGTGTAACCTGCTCCGAGAGGTGAATCCTTGGGTATAGAAAACATAGCATCAGACCTAGCCTGATCATCTATACACCCTGTATAAGCCATTTGACTAGGGATTCCTCCACCTGTGTTGAGTTCCAAGGAACTCTCCACATTAGGAATTGCCAAAGGTTGGGTCTTATTTATGATTCCACTGTCCTAGCCAGCATCTAAGCATGATTCAGTAGTAGAAGCCCTCCCAGTCATGTCACCTCCACACCTTGTGACAGCCTCATCAGCTACACCACTAACACCAGCCTGAGGTAGCTTGGTGCCCTTCCTCCTTCTCCTAGTACACAAAATCCTAGTGGGTTCAGAGGTTGAAGTTAAGGGTTCAGCAATGGATTCAGGGTGGGCAGCAGTGGGTTCAATAGTGATGGCAGGGGTTTCAGTTGTATCAGCAGGGGTTCCAGCGTCAGTGGGTTGGGAAGGTTGTGGTTCAGGTACATCATCAAAGTCAGGAACATCTGGTAGAGGTTTCATATTGGGAAATAATGGTGTGACTCTACCAGTAAAATGTGGATTTTTATGCCTCATATGAGCAAACACCTTAGGAAGCTTAGGGTGGACATCATACTGTCTGGTATGGTCAATAGGTTCTTCAATTTGACTCTCCACTATCAGTTGAACAACCCTAGGATACAAATAATACTTACCCTTCTCCCTAATGTTTTTCAAAAATCCATCAAAAATCATCCTAGACCAATTGAATTTCCTCCCTTCAGAAAGACAAATAATTGTAGTTGCAATTTTGGATGGAAACTCATCAAACCCAGTGGTCTTATTACTCACACACATTAACAAAGTGTGAATCAAAAACTTCCACTGAGGTGAAAACATACCTTTATGAAATTTAGTTTTACCTTCCCTCCTTTCATAACCCAATCTCTCTAACCCTTCAAAAATAGCAGCATCAGAAAGATTAATCACCCCATCAGTATCCTCTAACTTCAAGACAGTCCTAATTACATCCTCATTGACCAAAATCTCATTCTCATCCACAACCATCCTAAGAACCTCTGTAACACCCCAACCCGACAAGGGTAGAAGTGTCACATTCTGGTGTCATATCAGAACGTACAATTAAAATTTTACGAGCGGAAGTCTTAAGAATAACATATCAAATCATTTATAACAACGACTTACAAGTAAAATTACAAAATCCAAAATGGCTAAAATAAAATGAAATCTCAAAACAATAGCCCGACACAGTAAGTCCAAATAATAAGGTAACTAGGGTTGATCCACTCAGATAATCCAACTCTCAGCCCATCAAAGCCCATCTTCAAACCTAACACCTGCCGCAGGAAAAGAAATGCGGCTGAGCTTAAAAGCCCAAAGGAATGATATAACAAAACGAAAGCTAAGTAAAATCTGAAATGCAAAATGAAACAAAGGAAACGGATAATAACGTCGCAGCGAAATGAGGACAATCAGTCAATGAAGATCCTGCAGGACACAATTATACAGATATCCAAAACGAACAGATAACAAGGAGAACGAAACAAAGCAAAGCATCGATGACAAATATACAAGCATATACAAGTCAGGCATACAAGTACTGAAACATAAGCAAGCATAGCAGACATCGTATCCACACAACATATAAATGACATACAATCAATTCAGGAACTCAGAAGACATACAAATCAAACAGAAATCTAAAGGTAAGCGGAAGCAATTAGTTAATAAGTGAGCATGGTAATTCACATAGGTCAAAACCCTTAGTTGAAAGCATAACCAAGATTACATAACAATGAAGTACTAACAAAGAACAACACATGGCGCTCACACGCAATAAGTAGGAATACAAGATAAAGATATACTTAAATAAATTAAAGACATAGCAGGCAACTAAACAAATTAATAAGCCGACGTCACAAGTCGAACCATTTACTAAATCAAACTGTAGCATAAACCGAAATGCAAACATGGCGGTCAACAACAAGCGATAAGGATACTATAGAATAATCATAGTCCACGAAATTTCTCGAAAGAAGTATACATGATAAATGCAGACAAAACTATCGCTTACACACTAGCATGGTCACCAGACAATCGAGGGTCACATAACAAAGAGATCACATATAAACAGATGACAAAGATGTAAATCGAGCAACCGTATAGTAATCATATCGCAACAGGAAAATCAAGAGTCATATAAAACATGAATAGCATAATCAAATCCAATAAACATATCATAACCCGATACGTGAATGGAACGATAGTCCAAGTAATGAATGAGAGTGTAACAGATCAAAGCAATGGAACATATATATCTTGGTAGTAGAGTGAGTCATATAAGGGTATTGGGTAAAGGACAACAATTCGAATATGGTGCAGTGGGGAATCCGGAAGGTACAATATAGGTATATCAAAAGTGTAAGGGTTGTCGAATCTATCCCGAGCCAACAAAATAAACCATATCAATAGTGGCAATAGCGGTCAAGTAACCAATAGTAACCATTGTATTCGGAGGGTGACCTCGTAATACCAAACCAATATGAGGGAGACCTCAAGAACCGATGGAGTAGCTAGCTCCCAAAATGTGAGGGTGTATTGCACACACGCACCACATCACCAAAACAATATATCAATATCAATACAATACAAATATAGATGCATCCATACGCCCCGCAAAACAATAGTGGCCATACAATATATCCGAGCGCATAATCAATACAAAATGGGACGGTGTGGAACATCACTCAACCACACTAAAGTCATGCCATTGGTGCATCAATGACACGGACATGGAACCCCATGCCTAGTTAATGGCTCGGTATCAATCCGACGTGTCAAAGTGTATAGAGGTCAATCAATATCAAAGGTTCAATAATATCGCTTCACAAATCAATATCAATAATCCAATAGCAATGGTTCAATTATCAAGATCCAATAGTAAGAGATCAATATCAAAGGTTCAATAGCAAAGGGTCAATATCAATAGTTCAATAGCAGAGCAAAGGTTCAATATCAAATTGGCAAGAGATCAAAGATGCAAGGAGATCATGAGAAACCTTATGAGAAAGGTCAGAATATCTGTACCTTAGCAATGAAGGCAAATGAGAGTGTGAGCACGAAGAAATAACGTCACGTCTTCTTCAACGAATCTACACGAATTACGGTTCGTACAATACTTATTAGCTCATTTAAGTTATAACGGATTTATCGCTTATATGAATCGTATTAATATTTTTAGAGTTATTAAGCGTGTTGTCATTTTTAATAATGAACCGAAATAAATACTTTAGGGTAATAACCATTAATTAGTCAAACTTAAGGGTTATAAATGATAAATGGTAGACTTAAAGGTTTTAATATGATAATTATCCTATTTGAGGCTTTATATGTCAATTTATAAAGTTCAGGGTTTGCATGTGACATTTACCAAATATTAAGGTTCGAAAAGTAAGTAACTTAAATATATAAATTATAACTCAAGTGCATGTTCATATTTCGTTTTCATATACAGATTTATGTTTCAAAATTTCATTTTCATGTACATGCTCGATCAATATTCAAGCTCACTCGCGGTCCATATGACAAACGTTAACGACCAAGTAAACACGTATTATTATTGACCCCCGACTCAACTATCCCGACAAGCTTTCAAACATACAAAACGGTTTACCCATTTGCCCCGCGATTACCTTCAAACTTACTCTTACAAGTCCAAGTATAACCCATATTCATTTTGATACTCCTTATTTACTCACGCATGCATGAAACAAAGAAAACAGTACCTGATTTATAACCTTGATGTATACACATGCCATTTTAACGAGCCAAATATTTTTGAAAACACACACCAATCTCTAATCTCCAACAACCGTACTCGACTCTAAGATGAAACATACAACACGACATGCTAACACAGTACACAGCCTTATGTCGACACACGCACGATACACACACAAACATTATTTATAGAGCCGAAACAGATTACATAATGCCACACAAGTTCAAGCCTTATTCACGTTAATAAGCATGTACTCCTCTTGTTATTTCTTATGTTTTAACTTTCGCTGGTATTGAACCACCCAAAACTCACGCGCAGCCACACCATGTCGAGACACACTCACAATCACATACATTTATGAACTAAAACATTATCATCACCTCACATGTGCATAAGTCGAAAAGGAGCTGGTAACCGCGACGGCAAAACAGTTATAATAGGCGTTATGATTTCATGTGAGGTTTATTTTTTTTCTATGCTTAACAGTTTAACGAGATAGACATCCTCATTAAAGACCCATACGAATAGCATATTGCTACTTAATTAAGATTACTTTAGGTTATATATTTGTGCAAGTGTCGACTGGAAGAGAACGAAAAGAATTTCTATTACCTGTTGTCTAACGAGACCGAGAGAGAACAAGAGAACAAGAATCAAGATCACGACTAAGCCTCTCCTTGGCTTGTAATACCCACGAGAGAAAATGGAACTCACAACCGAGGCTCCCTTCTTGCCCTAGAACCCCACGACAGAAAAGAAAGACCCACAACTCAGCTTCTTCCTCGAACCAACACGTTCACAAACACCTCGAACCTACACGATCACAACTCCGCCTTTTGTTTTGAATTTGAATGGAATGGAGCGAAACATGTGATGGCCGTCACTTTTGTGTAGAGGGTATTTAGGGTTTTGTAAATAGGAAAAGTGTTTTAAATGGAGAGTGTAAATGAAATTAATTGGGACGAAAATTATGGGGATTGTGGGCGTGACTTTAGGCTGAATTTGGGGGGAACACTTATAGACAAATTCAATGATTTCCATATTAACAAGTGTGGATGAATTTAGACCACTTTGAGTACAAGTGCATTTGTTACATGATTTAATATGGTTTGAAACCTTAGAAGTCATTTAAATATGTAATATTTACTTGTAGACATAAGTGTAAGTTGGTTATTTTTTTATCTTGCATGAGTCTGAGTTAAGTGTTAAACGTATTTGACGAGCTTGATATATTTTACGGATCTCACAAATATTGACTTGAGGGGCAATTTAGTCATTTAACACGTTTACGATTTTTAGGGTTTTACAACTCTTCCCCTCTAAAAGAAAAATTTTCGTCCTCGAAAATTGAAGTCGCAGAGATACACAGAGACGTACCGACTTAAGGCAGACATAGCAATCCATAGTTTCACACAGATCATAACGATTTCGGTTCCAAAGCGTACCAAAAACTTATACGTAACAGATGCTGGTAAGAATCTCGCAAAGAGGTACAGAATTCCAAACGGACATGAGGAGTGACTATTAAAAGGGTACAAGTCATATTCCATTCACGTACCAACCCCATGCATTTCCAAAGATGTCGCATGATTTCAATAAGTTCAAATCATATGATCTCGGTATTATCACGTTGATCAGGCGTCATAATACTTGCATCACATGACAAATCATTATTGTCATCATATTCAACCTCGGGTCATGATAAACCACATAATCAAAATCACATCTAACAGATAATATAAAGATATCAAGTATCAAACCAAAGCAGACCATATTCACAAACATGCAACATATAACACATCAAACCAACTTACCATATCACAATGAAAGAAGGCCACCAACTTGCACAAAACGGCTCCTCATGACTCATTACTGACGATCCAAAAGAAAAGCTGAGATATTAACAAAATGCCAAACGATAAAACTTCACGATTCAAACCGAGTTCCGAACAAATCAAGAAAAGCAATACCGATCAGAATCACTTAACAGAATATCAAATCGCCTCAAAACGCATGACAAACGAATCGGAGTAATATAAGTCGCGCCCAAATCATATGAAGTAGATGAACCCTCTCAACCACCGGTTGAATCTTGTCTCCGTCTTTTGCGTCTTTGGTTGATCCGTCCAGCTTCCTCCAACGGCATCCTGATGTCTCCAGCAGCATGGCAGTCGAGTGCGGCTTCTGCTCACGAACCTCTCCAGCTCAAGGATTGTTGCAGCAATGCAAGGTCGGCACCATCATCTTCGATTCTACTAGAAATCACCATCTAACGATCGACAAACGGATGTGCGAAAACAAAATAAACAAACTCATATGCGAAGAGAAGAAGGCCAAATTAGTGAAGACCAAAAGATTATCGAAGTCAAATCTGAACAACAACCAAAAGGAATCGAAAGAGGTCAGAACAGACGGAAGCCTAGTGTCTACCCAAATCCTCACAGGTCAATCCTAAGGCCAACAAGACGAAACCTGAGCTCTGATACCATAATTGTAACACCCCAACCCGACAAGGGTAGAAGTGTCACATTCTGGTGTCATATCAGAACGTACAATTAAAATTTTACGAGCGGAAGTCTTAAGAATAACATATCAAATCATTTATAACAACGACTTACAAGTAAAATTACAAAATCCAAAATGGCTAAAATAAAATGAAATGTCAAAACAATAGCCCGACACAGTAGGTCCAAATAATAAGGTAACTAGGGTTGATCCACTCAGATAATCCAACTCTCAGCCCATCAAAGCCCATCTTCAAACCTAACACCTGCCGCAGGAAAAGAAATGCGGCTGAGCTTAAAAAGCCCAAGGAATGATATAACAAAACGAAAGCTAAGTAAAATCAAATGCAAATGAAACAAAGGAAACGGATAATAACGTCAGCGGCGAAATGAGGACAATCAACAATGAAGATCCCGCAGACACAATTATACGTATATCCAAAACGAATGATAACAAGGAGAACTAAACAAAGCAAAGCATCGATGACAAATATACAAGCATATACAAGTCGTGCATACAAGTATCAAACATAAGCAAGCATAGCGTACATCGATCCACACAACATATAAATGACATACAATCAATTCAGAACTCAAGACATACAAATCAAACAGAATCTAAAGGTAAGCGGAAGCAATTAGTTAATAAGTGAGCATGGTAATTCACATAGGTCAAAACCCTTAGTTGAAAGCATAACCAGATTATAACAATGAAGTACTAACAAAGAACAACACATGGCGCCACACGTAATAAGTAGGAATACAAGATAAAGATATACTTAAATAAATTAAAGACATAGCAGGCAACTAAACAAATTAATAAGCCGGACGTCACAAGTCGAACCATTTACTAAATCAAACTGTAGCATAAACCGAAATGCAAACATGGCGGTCAACAACAAGCGATAAGGATACTATAGAATAATCATAGTCCACGAAATTTATCGAAAGAAGTATACATGATAAATGTATAAAAACTATCGCTTACACACTAGCATGGTCACCGACAATCGAGGGTCATATAACAGTGAGATCACATATAAACAGATGACAGCATGTAAATCAGATAACCGTATAGTAATCATATCGCATCAGGGAAAATCAGTAGTCATATAAAACATGAATAGCATAATCAAATCCAATAAACATATCATAACCCGGTACGTGAATGGAACGATAGTCTGAAGTAACGGAATGAGAGTGTAACAGATCAAAGCAATGGAACATATATATCTTGGTAGTAGAGTGAGTCATATAAGGGTATTGGGTAAAGGACAACAATTCGTAATATGGTGCGGTGGGAATCCAAGGTACAATATAGGTATATCAAAAGTGTAAGGGTTGTCGAATCTATCCCGAGCCAACAAAACAAACCATATCAATAGTGGCAATAGCAATCAAGTAACCAATAGTAACCATTGTATTCGGAGGGTGACCTCGAATACCAAACCAATATGAGGGAGACCTCAAGAACCAATGGAGTAGCTAGCTCCCAAAATGTGAGGGGTGTATTGCACACACGCACCACATCACCAAAACAATATATCAATATCAATACAATACAAATCTAGGATGCATCCATACGCCCGCAAGACAATAGTGGCCATACAATATATCCGAAGCGCGCATAATCAATACAAAATGGGGACGGTGTGGAACATCACTCAACCACACTAAAGTCATGCCATTGGTGCATCAATGACACGGACATGGAACCCCCATGCCTAGTTAATGGCTCGGGTATCAACTGACAGGTCAAAGTGTATAGAGGTCAATCAATATCAAAGGTTCAATAATAGCAGTTCACAAATCAATATCAATAATCCAATAGCAATGGTTCAATTATCAAGATCCAATAGTAAGAGATCAATATCAAAGGTTCAATAGCAAAGGGTCAATATCAATAGTTCAATAGCAGAGCAAAGGTTCAATATCAAATTGGCAAGAGATCAAAGATGCAAGGAGATCATGAGAAACCTTATGAGAAAGGTCAGAATATCTGTACCTTAGCAATGAAGGCAAATGAGAGTGTGAGCACGAAGAAATAACGTCACGTCTTCTTCAACGAATCTACACGAATTACGGTTCGTACAATACTTATTAGCTCATTTAAGTTATAACGGATTTATCGCTTATATGAATCGTATTAATATTTTTAAAGTTATTAAGCGTGTTGTCATTTTTAATAATGAACCGAAATAAATACTTTAGGGTAATAACCATTAATTAGTCAAACTTAAGGGTTATAAATGATAAATGGTAGACTTAAAGGTTTTAATATGATAATTATCCTATTTGAGGCTTTATATGTCAATTTATAAAGTTCAGGGTTTGCATGTGACATTTACCAAATATTAAGGTTCGAAAAGTAAGTAACTTAAATATATAAATTATAACTCAAGTGCATGTTCATATTTCGTTTTCATATACAGATTTATGTTTCAAAATTTCATTTTCATGTACATGCTCGATCAATATTCAAGCTCACTCGCGATCCATATGACAAACGTTAACGACCAAGTAAACAGGTATTATTATTGACCCCCGACTCAACTATCCCGACAAGCTTTCAAACATACAAAACGGTTTACCCATTTGCCCCGCGATTACCTTCAAACTTACTCTTACAAGTCCAAGTATAACCCATATTCATTTTGATACTCCTTATTTACTCACGCATGCATGAAACAAAGAAAACAGTACCTGATTTATAACCTTGATGTATACACATGCCATTTTAACGAGCCAAATATTTTTGAAAACACACACCAATCTCTAATCTCCAACAACCGTACTCGACTCTAAGATGAAACATACAACACGACATGCTAACACAAGACATGACCTTATGTCGACACACGCACGATACACACACAAACATTATTTATAGAGCCGAAACAAATTACATAATGCCACACAAGTTCAAGCCTTATTCACGTTAATAAGCATGTACTCCTCTTGTTATTTCTTATGTTTTAACTTTCGCTGGTATTGAACCACCCAAAACTCACGCGCAGCCACACCATGTCGAGACACACTCACAATCACATACATTTATGAACTAAAACATTTTCATCACCTCACATGTGCATAAGTCGAAAAGGAGTGGTAACATGACGGCAAAAATGCTTATAATAGGCGTTATGATTTCATGTGAGGTTTTATTTTTTCTATGCTTAACAGCTTTAACGAGATAGACATCCTCATTAAAGACCCATACGAATAGCATATTGCTACTTAATTAAGATTACTTTAGGTTATATATTTGTGCAAGTGTCAACTGGAAGAGAACGAAAAGAATTTCTATTACCTGTTGTCTAACGAGACCGAGAGAGAACAAGAGAACAAGAATCAAGATCACGACTAAGCCTCTCCTTGGCTTGTAATACCCACGAGAGAAAATGGAACTCACAACCGAGGCTCCCTTCTTGCCCTAGAACCCCACGACAGAAAAGAAAGACCCACAACTCAGCTTCTTCCTCGAACCAACACGTTCACAAACACCTCGAACCTACACGATCACAACTCCGTCTTTTTGTTTTGAATTTGAATGGAATGGAGCGAAACATGTGATGGCCGTCACTTTTGTGTAGAGGGTATTTAGGGTTTTGTAAATAGGAAAAGTGTTTTAAATGGAGAGTGTAAATGAAATTAATTAGGACGAAAATTATGGGGATTGTGGGCGTGACTTTAGGCTGAATTTGGGGGGAACACTTATAGACAAATTCAATGATTTCCGTATTAACAAGTGTGGATGAATTTAGACCACTTTGAGTACAAGTGCATTTGTTACATGATTTAATATGGTTTGAAACCTTAGAAGTCATTTAAATATGTAATATTTACTTGTAGACATAAGTGTAAGTTGGTTATTTTTTTTATCTTGCATGAGTTTGAGTTAAGTGTTAAACGTATTTGACGAGCTTGATATATTTTACGGATCTTACAAATATTGACTTGAGGGGAAATTTAGTCATTTAACACGTTTACGATTTTTAGGGTTTTACAACCTCTAATCCATCTCTCTCTTGTATCTCAGCATTCCACCAAAATTGATGTACATATGTTTTAAGGATTGTTGGTGCTACAGTTAAAGCAAAGTGGATGGGACTATGGTTAAGGAAATCAATCATTTCATGAAAGCCTTCAAATTGATTGTTTTTTTATCAAATAAGCAATTGGATTATGGGTTTTGGAATACAGTGACGGCATTGTGATTAGTGAAGTGATATGATGTGGGATTGTGAATAAAGCAGTTGGGAGTGGTTAGGGTTTGTGTTAGGCGCCAATATGGAAGTGATTTGAAAATCAATTAAATGATCTGGCAGTGATTTGGGGAAATAAATACGTTATTACCAAAGTTACAAAACAGCCCCTCAGGTATCCATCAGCAGCAAAACTATGGCAGTGGATTGAAAACCACTAGCAGTGGTTTGAAATGTTCTAGCAGTGGATACATGTAACATATTGGATTTCATAAACACACTAAACCATAAGATCAAATAGGCGTACAAAGAGTTCTAGAGAGAGAAAGTTAGAGGTTTAGAGAACTTTAGTAAGAGAAAGAAAAGTCTTATTATGAGCTCCAATTCTCTACTTTGGGAGGTAGAGAGTATTTATAGTCATTACATAAATCGCCACCTAACGGGCTGTGGATCAGGCATATAGTGGGTAAAGACCCGTCCGTCCTCCACGGTGTTACTTAAACTAAATACTACTTAACTTATAATAATATACGACTACGAGCTTTCTAATGATTACATGTACTTGAGGAGACCGACTCTTTAATACATGGATTTACTAAATCCTAACAATCTCCCCCTAAGGGAGGTCACCCCAAGATCACCTCAAACATACCTTGAATACAAACAAATTTTACATAAAGATTGTTCTTGCATTCTTGATGTTTTCCATTGCTTTGAAGCTCGTAGTCATTGATTCTTCACATTGCATGTTAGGTTAATCCAAGTGGAGGTCTTTTTACTGATCCACGTGATAATGAGTTTTGAGCCGCTTTGAGATCATCACCGATAAGAAATCTACGAGATATCCATTGTGGTGTTGGTATTATGTGATGTTGTGACTTTCGGACCGACATGCTCACATTCGGATCATGAAATATTCTCATCGAGTAGCGGAAGCTTTCGTTGATTCATGATATTGGCGCACATAGCGTAAGCATGGAGTGAAAATATCGAGTCATTGATGCACTAATCATGATTTCTTTTGAGATGAATGTGTTAAGTGAGCATGCGGCTATGGATTGACCGCTTCATTCCGATCACCGCAAATGTAGGCGACTGCACACAACAGCTAGCAATAAATCGCACGAAAGTGTCTTTGATCACTTTCGTTGAATAGAGGTACACACCCATGGTTCCCGCTGATCAAGACAAGTACCGCTGTGATCGTATAATTCAAGAATTTCCTTGACAGGTTTCGCAATGCTCTAGTCGTTCTCAAACCGAACGCCTCAAAGAAGACAACACGGAGTGAGTGACGAATGAATATAGATTCACCGATTGATGAAAAGAGATTTGAAAACAATCGTGTATCGCATAATAGAAATTGTTTTTGCAATACAACAAAGGTTTTAATGAAAATCAATTATCAATCATAAACACCTTTTGATTTAAAGTATTCAGACACGGTCAAGTGCTAAGGAAAAGAGTTTTTAAGCACAAAGACCGGTTTTTCAAAGGTATTCGTCAATCCATAACTCGAACGAGTGATTGATTCAAAAGATTGAATCGCCCCATTGTTTCTCGCTCGGTTGTCACATGGTGATCTATTTAATAGATCTCACATGCCACCTACCAGAGCTTGTTTGATAATAGCTCCGAAGGCTTTCCATCTTCATTGTGAATATGTTTGCATATCACTCGGATGTTCCGCAATACCACAAGGATAATGCGTAGGACTCAAGATATAATCTCTCTTTCCACATTGTGTGAAACAGAGAGTCTTCATGGAAAGTGTCCTAAGGAGATTTATAGATGATATCGTGGCTCTAGACTCAATTGTGCATATTTGGATCCTGTGTCGGGAGACTAGGAGAGGGTCTCCTTCTTCAATATCAACAATCTCTAAGAGAAGTCGATAGATTATGTTGGTTCCCGTGAGAATGCAACAAGACCTTTAAGAGGAACTTGAGTGGTTTGGGAAGTTGAAGTGCGGTCGTCCACCGGGTCCATGACGCCTTGTCTTCAATACCGATGTTACCTTGGTAACCACCAAGAGCATATGAATTGAACCCGGTTTACGCCTAAGGTTGAATAATTGGAGGGCTATTTGTTTTCACCCTTTCTCATTCAATTATTTTTCATTCTTCAACCCTTCATTGCTTACCGAGACTTCATAGCTAGAACCTTGTTGGGTTTATTCCAAGACTAGCTCGCCTTAGTCCGCACTCTTCCCATATCTCATTTTTCTCCCTTTTCAATATACCTAAGGACTTCTACACTATCTAGTGGATTGTCCTCGGTAGATCCCTCCGGTTCGGCGGATCATGGGAACAAATACCTAACCTTATCATCCTTATATCACCATACATAAAGTAAAGTTGGTCGGTCTATTTGGTATTGTTCATCTGCCATTGGAACCAATTGAAAACCATTTGAAAAATCAATCCAGATACTTATGATATATTATCAAAGCATTTTGTACCTGAATGGTTTTTGATATTTTTTGGAACAAGAGCTCCCCCTCAACATGTGCATCAAGTGTTTGAAATCATTTTGCACACGGAGGCAAGAGAAAGAATTAACTTCTTTGATTACCATTTTCAAAAAAATATCAACATCACTTCCCTAATCAAATCAAGTAGATAAAGCATATAAGGGAAGGATGAGGTTTTCAAAAACTTGCTCCCCCTCAATATGTGCCTTGCGGTTTGAAAGATTTTTGCACATACAAGAGGGAACCTGCACATTGATATAAATTGATCACGTTTCAGATCTTTGTGGTTTAAGATAGATGCTCCCCCTCATCATGTGCATGGAAAACTTGAAATCGTTTGGCACATGTGGGATGGAGAGCTTGTACATCCTTATAAAACCATTTACCTATTTATCAGTTTAAATCTAATTTAAATCACAAATTCTCCCCCGATCACAATTATCAAATCATTTGAGATTTGTGATCTCTGTCGATTTAAATTGATTTTGAAAGCTTTTAAGGAGAATTGTGACTTGATTATGAAAATTCGGATTAATAGACTTTAAACTCCAATGATTAAACATGCACGAATATCTTCTGAAAACAATTGTATGACAAATAACCTTTTTATTTAATGAAATCATTCTCCCCCTCAATCAATGACATAAGTTGTTGATTGAGAGATAGATCCTGTTACAAACTTTTAAGTCCAGATGATTATCAAAAATAGAGTCCGAGTTATTTAAACAAAGCAATTATTTTTCAGCAGATAAATGTTAATAGAATCAGAGCATGAGATTTGAAAAACAAGATAAGGCATGGCTCTGTTCTTACTTTGAAAAGCAGGTTACTGCCTGAAATGACAATAAACCATTTTTTTCTCTTTCTCCCAAACATATTTTTTGATTTTTTTTTATTATATAAATTCAAACAACATCTAAAGTCCCGTGTCATTCTTTGAATGACAACATCAATACCGTAGATATAATCGAATCGAGAAAAACATGACAGAATGACAATATTTTTTTGAAGATTTTTCGAAATTTATCTACTTTTTATGGATTTTAAAAGTTTTATATTTTTCTATTTGATTTTTTAAGGTTTTATAATTTTGTATTTTGTTTTTCAAAAAAAATATTTACAGGGGATAGATGAAGGAGACCTTTTACTCCTCTTCTTCCTCTAGAAGACGTTTGAGAGTTTCTGGTTGTAGGCTCTTAAGACCCGTCGTGGAAGAATAAACTCAAAACGTTCTCTAGGAAGAGCTTTGGTGAAGATGTATGCTAACCGGTATTCGCCTTACAAAGTAAAGTTCCACCACACCGTTTTCAACTTGCTCCTTGATGAAATGATGTCAATTTCGATGTGCTTTGCTCTTGAGTGTTGTACGTTGTTGCATGAGAGAGCAATAGCACTTTTATTATCACAAGATGTAGGGATTTTATTGAATTCAAAGCCATAGTCGATAATTGGGATCTCATCCATAGGATTTGAGCACAACAAGATGACATGGCTATGTATTCCGCCTCTGTAGAGAAATAGAAGTACTCATTTGCTTCTTTGAAGACCAACTCACAAGCTTATCACCCAAAACCGAGCACCTCCGAAGTACTTGACGAGTATCTTGACATCCCGCATGATCAGCATCTGCATAGGTCGTTAGTGACATACCGGTGTCTTTCGGTACCAAAGTCCCATATTGATGGTTCCTTGGAGATACCGAAGACCCGCTTAACCGCTTCAAGGTGCTTTTAGTAGGCTTAGCACGGTATCTAGCACACATGCAAACAATGAACAAGATGTCCGGTCTACTAGTCGTGAGGTACATCGTGATCCAATCATACTACGATATTTTGTTTGGTCTACCATGATCCCCGAGTGGTCCTCATCTAGTTTCGTCACGCTCAATCATGGGAGTGTCAACAGGTCATTAGAATCGAATCTAAATTTATTTAAAATCTCATTTGCATATTTAGATTGATTTATGAAAATGCCTCCGGACTTTGTGAAATTTGTAATCCCAAGAAAATGACATTTGTCCCATCATCGACATTTAAAATTTAGAACCCATTTCATTTGAAAAGCGGTCACACTCATTGGGGTCGATCGAGGCAAAGATGATATCATCAACATAAATTTGAACGTGAATTAAATGTTTGCTCTTTCGGTGAACAATGTAGGATCAATCGCTCCTTTGTCAAACCGTAGATAGAAGAAACTTTGATAATGTATCATACCATGCCCTTGGAGCTTGCTTTAAACCGCATGAGCCTTCTTCAAACGATAGACGTGAGTAGGATGCTCGATTCACAAAGCCTTCGGGTTGGTGGACGTGAGCGACTTCTTTAAGATTTACGCTCGAAATGCCGCCTTTACATCCATCCGATAGACTACCATGTTCTTCTTGGCAAGATTAGCTAAAAGATTCGATTGCCTCGATACGAGCAACAGAGTAAATGATTCTTCAAAGTCAATACCCTCCTCTTGACGGTATCCTTTAGCAACCAATCGAGCCTTGTTCTTTAGGACATCACCATGCTCATCAAGTTTCACTTTGAAGATCCATTTTAGAGCAATGATCATAGCACAATCTGGAGCAGGTACTAGTTCCCATACATCAAGTCGATCAAACTCATGAATTTCTTCTTGCATGGCACTGAACCAGCTATTACGGAGTTGAAGAAGCACCATAAGGCATCGGTTGCAAGTTGTTTCCGTGTTGATACTGGACGAGAGGGATTTCCAATGATGTTGTCTAATGGATGATCGTGAGTCCATTTTCTAAGGTGTTCATGTGGCGCTTGTTGAGGGACCGAGGTAGCAGTCGATGTCTCCTCAAGAAGATGGTTCGATGATGATACAGAGCAAATATGTTTTCAAATGGAGCATCTTCGGGAGTAGCAAAGGGATTAACTTCATCATTGATGCCGTAAATGCTTCATGATGTACATTCGAAGATTGATGATTTGTTGATGAGATTGAGTTATCAGCAGCAGGTGCTTCTTGACTTAATGATATTGAGACTGAAGGATTGACTTCATTCTCAGGGATATGAGCAGCCTTTGTTGTGGGAATTGACGGTTCAATAGCACTTGGCTCATAGAGTTCATCAAACATCGGATAAAACAATTTCTTCAAATCATTGTCAGTTGGAGGTACATATGGAATAGCTGGAGAGAATTTTAGTACAAGGGATGAACCAATGGGGCTGTTTTGAAGTGCGGGTCCAGAACTGGGTTGTCCAGGAGCCATTTGACCGGTCAGCTCATCGAACGTAACGTGAATTGTTTCCATGATATTTCGGGTTCTCTTGTTGTAGATTCGGTAACCCTTCTTGTTTGGTTCATAACCAACAAAAACTCCAATATCTGCTTTTGCTCTTAATTTACCTAAATCTTAACTGTCATTTGTTGGATAGCACAAAGCACCAAACACGCGAAGGTAGGAGAGATCAGGTTTTCGTTTATGAACAAGTTCATATGGAGTTTTTCCATGAGAGGTGTGTATAAGTGAACGATTTTGGGTGTAGCATGCAGTGGCAATGGCTTCAGCCCATAGAAACATTGGAACCTTTGAATAAATAAGCATTGTTCTTGCGGCTTCTACAAGAGTTTGATTTAGCCTTTCAACAACACCGCTCGTTGAGGAGTTCGTGGAACACTTCTTTGATGATTGCTTCCAACACTTTCATAAAAGCGAATTAAGTCTTTGTTGATAAACTCGTGCCATTA
Source organism: Chrysanthemum lavandulifolium (assembly GCA_022545495.1). Taxonomy (NCBI): domain Eukaryota; kingdom Viridiplantae; phylum Streptophyta; class Magnoliopsida; order Asterales; family Asteraceae; genus Chrysanthemum; species Chrysanthemum lavandulifolium. The sequence goes on along the minus strand of JAHFWF010000025.1, from coordinate 176,379 downwards.
TCTGCTCGAATAATTCGATCGTATTGTTGAGTCAAACCTAAAGTCGTTTGATTAGTTTGATGATGACATCCGAGTTTCATCCTTTGTCCTCAAAAACTTTACCCAAGTAAATCGAGAGTAGTCATCAACAACTACTAGAATGTATTTCTTCCCATTTATCGCTTGCACTCTCATTGGTCCGCATGCATCCATATGAAGGGTATGAAGAACTTTCATTACTGTAATTTGTGGGTTTTGGTTTATGGGCATATTTCGTGCTTTTACCCAATTGGCAAGTCGAACAAAGATGATCCTTTTCATATTTTAACTGGGTAAGCCTCGCACAAGATCCTTTCTCGAAAGGTTGTTTATGGTGCCGAAGTTCAAGTGATTGAGACGACGATGCCATAACCAAGACTTTGTTTTAGAAGCCTTTGATAGCAAGCAGATTGGAAAGGACTTCATCATGTCATCGATAGAGATGGTGTATAGGTTAGAACCTCGAGTACCTCTTAATAGTTCTACACCATCAAGTTCTCTAACGAAGCAAGTATGTTTTCTAAAAGCCAATTCTAGATCGGAATTACAGAATTGACCAACAGAGAACAGATTGTAACCAAGACCTTCCACATAATATACCCTGGAAATCACACTTTTACCAACCACATAATCTCCATATCCCATAATAGCTCCAAAATGGTCATTCCGAATCTAATCGTCTCCGATGAATTTACTCACGGTTCATGAGCATGACCGGTCTCCAAATATATGCTTGGAACAACTGAGTCCGTGTACCACGAACGATTTGAACGATCTGCAGCTGAAACACGATAAAAATGGATAATCGGATAATTGGGATCCCCATGCAAGAATGGGTTCCATTTGGTTAGTAATGATGATTGGAACACCCACATCGTAAATAGAAACATTCATATCAAAATTGAATCAATGGAGTTATTATGAATAGATGTAGTACTAGTGTCCAGATTTGCCCTATTTAAAGTATGTTCACTTCTTAAGGGAATAGTTCTACCAGTAGGCATCCATTTTCTAGTGGGCATTATCGATTAACCTTATGGCCAATGTGTATCCATTGATAACCTATCTTACTAAATGTTCTTCCCGTGGGCTTCCACTTGCTTTCTAACTTTCTTTAGCCTTTGCCTTTTGCCTTCTTAGCATGATATTTTGCTTTAAAAATGTTAATCGGAGATTTGACACTTTAGACAAAACATTCACACCACATTCATGATTAGTAACAAAATTCAAGCGAGACATCATTACAAGGTTTGCAAATAGTATCGTAATTGAATTAATTACAAGACGCCTATGGCAAATACTAGAATCAACACGATTCGCTTTATTCGGCCTAAACTTAAAGTTCCTAGGTTGGTCTTCTACTTTCTTCCAATGCACATTCTTAGCTTGCGAGGTCCTATCATTCCTTGTATTGTCTTGATACTTTGACCGCTTGCTTTAATGTCACCGACACTCATGTAGAGGAATGGGAACATTAGTTGGTTTTGCTACTCTTGCATCTCCTGCTTAGATGTGCCGGGATCCGAACTACATGCAGCACACTAAGGTTCACTTTCTTAATGTAAGAAGTGCTTTGGATTTGTACTCCTAGAAGGCACACTAGAGTTCGCTTTCTTAGCACTAACAGATCTGGAATCTGAACTACTTGAAGGCACACTAAGATTCACATTCATAACATTTGGCATTGAAGGAATCAAAGGATTAACTCTCTCACCTAAGGACTTAGGGCATATTGTGATTAAGCATTATAGAAGTTCTTGAGATCGTTCGGCATATAAGCATGCATGCCCAATTGCATTATCAAGTGGTTTCTCTAACTTATCCTCTTCAACAATCTCACGGAGAGATTCTAGAAAATCCTTAAGGTATGAGAAATATGTTTGAATTGCAAGTTTGTTATTCCTAAGATGAGGGGGAACATATTTCACAGACAAAGCATATTTATTACAAGAGTGAACCTTTGATACACCATTCTCCCCATTGGTCATTGGCATTTTCCCTTTTGCCTGGCTCTTCAGATTCTCAATTTCCTTTTGCAATGAAGCTATTTGTTCATTATTTTTGTGACGAGTGACCTTTATTGATTCAAATAACTCATTGAAATGACGTTTAACCTTTTCATTTTCTTCTAGAAAACTTTCGTTTTCCTTTTGTAATGCATTTACTAAGTTTTGAAGATGAAACGTTTGAGAATTCGAGAATCTAAAGGAGGAGGCATTTGGGAGCTGTCACATTGTTCTTTTGACCCTTTAATTGAGAGATTTAGGCTTTCAACTTTTGATCGTGTTACAATGAGCTTGAATCACTTCATCACGCTTATTAATTTGAAAACTCGCATCAAACTCGAGCATCCGAGGATGTCTTGATATTTGAAGTTTTGACATTTTCTTTAAGATGTTGATATTTTAGATGTAAATTAAAATGCTCAACCTCTAGTTTAGAAAAATGTTTAACCAAATTATCGTAATCATCCAGTTCAATTTTCTCATTTAGTTTAGAATTAGTCTTTTCAAGCTCAATGACACGATCATGGGAGACTTTCAGGGCAACAAATAATTCATGAAATTGAGAAGCATTAATGGAACAGTTTGTAGCAGTGAAAAACACATCTTGAGTAATACATTCAGAAATAAGAGTCTCATTCAATGTATGCAAGTTCTTCCTCTCAATCTCATTATATTTTAGTGCTCGCTCATTGTCACTAACCTCTACTATCATTGCATCAAACTCCTTTTCCATTTCTTTAATGTCTAAGTTCATTCCCTTTTAAGACTTTCAAAATGATTGTTTAGTTGTTTAAAGAAAGGCATGACTTCGATTAAATAACATTATTTCGCTTGCTCAAAACCCTTTCCCTTCGCCATACCAAATGGTGTGATCCTTTTCTTACAAGTTTTCTCAAAATCAACAAATAGTTGAAAGATAACATATTGACCGATTAAGGTCTTGCTTTTAGTGGCAATAGTCCTAGGAACTAAATGCATGGGTGTATTGGGAGGATACACAATCGTGAAGGCATTTTCCTAAATAGGGGTTTGTTACAACAAGATTCTCTCGCTTTTGCTTATCTAAATCCTTTTCCGAACACTTGTTCGGGTGTTAACAATGTCCGAGGCTTAAACATGTTCAAGGAAATCCAATTCTCCTTCTTGTAATCATGGGGTGTGATATTTATTTTCTCTTTACATTTAGGATCGCCTAATTTCTTGTTCATCTTTTCCCTAGTGACTTCATCTCGATTTCTTATCTTCCTTAGTGCACTCAACCGCTAGGTTTCGCTCTAGGCTTAAGGATTTCATTGCCATCATAAAGAACCTTATGAGCATTTCTAGCCTTTTAATGACCTCTGGATTTGGTTCCTCAACAAGGGAATGCTATGCTTATCGCTAAGACTCTATACTTAGTGATTAAGTGAGCAATCGAATGGTATTTCCTTGTAAGTACAACTTATTTTCAAGCTTGTTTTTCAAGGTTTTTAGATTAGAAAAATCATTCAAAAGTTTTGATTCCTTAGCACCGAATTCTTGCTTAAGCATTTTAACATTTTCTTGTAGTTCTTGTTTTTGCTTAGCGGTTTTAGAAAGTTTTTCTTGTAAGGAGTTTAACTCTTTTTAATACTTCTTCTAAACCTACTTTTTCTAATAGTTGTACGCATTTGGTCATCCATTTCACGCTCACGGGTGGTCAACTCAAATTTTGCACGTTGTTCATAAATAGCAACACGTTCTTTATAGGCATTCGATTCGAGATGACGAATCATCGGGGCACATGCGGTGAATTCATCAAAACATAATCATTGTTGACTATAGAAGATGCATCACTTGGTACAATCTCACTTTCACTTTGTTTCACATATTGATCATATGGGACAACATTGATATTACCCATATTTTCAATATCTCGACTCAATAATTACAGATTGATTGTACTGTTATGTATCTTTGCTCATCAACTTCATCGTATAATTTTAATACCTTAGAAATGATTTTGTCTTTGGATGGACCAGCTTGTGGTGATGAAGATACTTTAGGAGAGACCATTGGAGAAATGCTAGCCATGAAAATGGTTTGTGCAATGGGTTCTTCATCAACATCAAAGTCGTATGCATCACAATCAACTACTTGAAAGGCATTCGATGATTATGGCTATCTCCCGAATTGGTTGCTCATCCACATCTGCATCATATGTCTTAGCATTTCCTAAGCTAAGAACAACAACTCCACTTCATCCAAAGTCGCACCATTATCCCGAGCTTGCACAAGCAACATCTTATCCCTAAAGTACTCGGCATTCGAGGCGCCATGGCGATGTGTAGTTCCTTGCAATGTGTCCCTCACCTCCACAATTGTAACATTTGATTGGCTTTGCTTGACCCTCGGTTTCCATTCCTTCCCTATTCTAATTTGCAAAGATAACCTCTACCACTCCTCCTCTTGCTTGTTCGCATCGCCTTTCTTGAACTGGCCGCACCATAACCTTCCCATCTTTGACATGGCTTGATTGTGTGGATTGGATGCGCTTATGAGATTGTTGTTAGTGTGTGGAAGAGAGTTCATGTTTTGACTAATCAGAGAGCCGCTTGATTAATGAAGTTTCCACGTGTGCATCAAGATCGCCTTGTTTGAACATAGGATCAGGAATGAGTTTGTGATTACTATTACCCATGGGTATGACTTGTGAGGCTTTGGTTGTGATTCCGATGTTTGAGTATAAGGCAGTTGAATCATTCGATGAGTGATTCATAAAATAAAACCAATAATAAGAGAAGTGTGTAGTATGTTGGGTAACTCAAACGTGTTAGGTTTGAGCACCGAGATCGTTCCGAACGAGGGTTGAATGGAATTTCCAACTCACGTCTCGATTATCGGGATTTGAATGAGAAAAGGGGATAAAATGATGTTATCTAAACTACGGGATAAGGAAAGCATAAATGGGATATCTAATCTACGGGAAAACCTAAGAATTAAGGCAAACTACGCAATTCTACACTAAAATGCAAATACGGGATTAAAACGAAGCTTAATAAAATGCAACTACGTCTAATTAATATCCTAAAATACCTAAAATTACTTTTATACTAAAATGATATTAGAAAACTATTTAGGAATTAAAACTAATTTTAGGAATTTTCTTGAATTAATTTGAATTAAAACTAAATTTTAACTATTAAAACTAATTTAAAATACTAGAAATTATGAAAATTAAGATGAAAATTATGAAACTATTTTTATAAAATCTAAAATAACCTAAGAGAATTTTCAAAACTATTTTTGTATTTTTCTCGATTATTTTTCTATTTTCTACTAATTTAAAACTATTTAAATCTAATTTAAATTGTGAAAATACCAAATAAAAGGGAAAAATATGGAAAAATATTTTTATGCTTTTCATATTTTTCTTAAACTGGAAAAATTGAAAATTATTTTTGGAACTTTTTCTTAAATATTTGCAATAAAAGCTATTTAAAATGATTAAAACTATTTTAATTAAGAAAATAGCAAACAAGAACTAAAAATTATGAAAATGCAGGAAATTCTAAAATGTTATTCTAAAGCTATGAAAATATAAAAACATGGGCTTATGTATGATAATTAAGAGTCAGAGTGTAACTGCTGAGGAAATAAGCACTTTATAATAAGCAAATAAGCACTAGAATGTACCAACCGATAATGAAGCTAATTAATACTAAAACTACTCTAAACCAACTATTTGCAACTACTCCTAACACCTAATAAGCAGATTGCCAAGGATTTAAGCTAAATGTTACTTAAGCAAAATGATTTCGCCCCTACTTTAAGCTACTCAGAATCGCTTATTCAATAAGCTAATGAGAAAACTAAACTGTGGTTCTCAAGACCACCAACCGTAGATCATTTGTCCAAAATTTCAGCTCATAAGAACTAGTGATGAAGAAGTTAAAGGTCAAAACTAATCGGCTATATGGAGCATAGTCATTGATGCAAAGAAACAGATGGCGAAAAGGGCTTATAGCAGCCCGATTAAGCTAAGAGATAAGCTTCTAGATGGCTACAAAGGGCAATACAAAACAAGCTTAGACTAAGGGCTAAAGGGAATCAAAAATCAAACATTCATTGCAACAAAATAAGCTAAAAGCAACGTGAAAAAAGTTTTGATGATGATGTGCAGGCAACAGAAAGTACTAGGGCGATCAAGCAATTTCTAGTGAAATTTAAGCAAAACTAAAACCTCTAATCACAAAATAAACTGAAATAAGATCATCTATGCTATCTAAACAACAAGCAAAAGCTCTAAAACCGATGTTTAAAACCGATTAAGACCCTAAAATTGATCGTGAATTGAAACCGATTTGGATGAGATAAGATATGCAAGATGATTTAGCTAGAACTTTTAAGACTCAAAATGTGATTTGTAACTTGAAATATTACTTGAGACGACTTTTAAAACCAAGAACTCTCCGAACTAGACCACATTCCATACATCTACATGGCTAAGAACCTAAGATTTAAGACTAAACCAAACGCCCTTTAAAACTAACTGAAGCAATAAAACCACTTGAAATTATAAGGAAACCGATCTCAACTAATTATACTAACTCAAATCACTTTAAAACTTAACATTTAAACAAACATGGAAATGTAAATCACTAAAACTCGGTTTTGACTTTCAAATTTTACCCGTTTGACTTTCATTGACTTTTTTTCTAAAACTGAGATTGAGAACAAAAGAAAACAAGAATAAGCTCTCATAAGCTTTAACAAACTTACTTGAGCTTATTTAAGCAGTGAAAAAGCTTTTGAGACAAGATTAATCTTAAAATGAATAAAAGCTCATATGACAAGGAATTATAAAATTGCATTAATTGAGAAGTGTTTACAAACTTAAATCTGAAATTACAAACTAATTAACTACTGAAAATTTAGAATGACAGGATAGTAAATGATCAAAACTCCTCTAAATACATAAGGAATTGGATAACTCTATCTTGTGATGAAGAGGGCTTATATAGCTGAGCTGAGGAGAGCTTGGGATGCCTTTGGGAAGCTTCTGGGAGATCTAATCTCGGCCTTTGATCATCCATCTCGAATCATCTAATCAATCTTAGCCTTAGGATCAATGTGGTGAGGTGTCTCCTCCAATAGAATGGCTCCCTTCTGCCATGTTGGCACTCCAATGACGGACACACACCCTCTGACACGTTGTCAGAGGGTTCTAGAATCTCATAAGTACGGGTAAATGAGGGTGACATGTGGGTAATTGGGCATGAAGGTAAAACAGTGAAAATGGGTGAGGATTTGGGCGCGTTTGGGTGGGTTGGGATTGTTTATTATTATTCAATTATGTTTGACCGGGTTAAGAGGATAGTTGACTCGGGTAAAGTGTATACCGTAACGGGTCGATTCTTGGATTGGTTTAGGAGACCGGTAAGTTTAATTGGGCCGGGTATTTGAGTGTTTTGGTTTGGGCCGAATATAGTGTATTTGGACTTAGGATATATATGATTGGACTTGGACTAGTATTGGATCCATTTGGTTATCATAGGGACCAAAGTTGTAAAAGCTGAAACTCCAAGGACCAAACATGTAAATTCTGAAAGTATCTTCAAGGACCATTCTTGACAATATTCAAATAGACCAAGGGCTAATTTGCAACTTATGAATCTTCAAGGGTCACTTTTGCCAAATGTTGAAACTTGAGGGGCCAGTTTTGACATTGCTTCAAACTTGAGTGTATCCTTCAAAAATCATCCTCGGAGAATAAAATCTTCATAATTGCACAATTTTGATCTTCCGGCTCGGCTTAAGCTCTCTTGATCTCTCGTGCTCGGATTTACGTCTGATTTGGTTCCTTTTTGTGTGTTTTTACATATCCGTACCTGCACAAGCACAAACTCAAGAAACACGCAAATATTAGCAATAAACGGCTCTTTCTTGGTTATTTTTGGTCAGTTTTGATAATGAAAAGGTATGTGTTTTAGCACATACCAAAATACCCCAGACGAGACCATTGTCGTGTCCTCACGCAATGTAATCAACTCACGCTTCTAAAAACAAAGATTTCAATCTCTTTCTACTAAACCTATAAAAAGTAGCAAAGATTCCTCAAAAGAGATTAAGAAACCCGTATTTCTAAAAACGCCCCGTTTACCTTTTAATTCACATGTATAGATATTATGATTAAGCACATTCCGGTTATGAATGACGGTTTGTTGAACTTTCATGTCGATCAATAACTCCAACATTTTTCAAACGACATTTTTAGGATCACGGAGTAAGAAACACAACACAGCGTGAAGTGACCATACGGATAGAATACATCGTCCCTGATTTTTCACAAGTCCCCAAACTAAGCGTAAAATCGAAATCATTGTTAAATATGATTCTTGATGCTAACACTACCCATGGAAGTTACTTATGTAATTACCTTTTGTTCCCATTTTCCTATTTTCCTCTAGATTTTTTTATTTTTGTGAGAAATGAATTTCTTCAAGTTTCTCGTTTTGATAAGAATTAATCCGATAAAGATATAAAGCTAAGTCGATAATTAGTTATCCGCCTTCTCTCAAGAACCATTGTTCCAAAAATGAGGTCCACATCAAGGAATTTTTATTCACTTATACTTTTGACTTTTTTTTCATCATTTTTCAACATCATTTTTTTTTTTTTTTTTTTTTGCACTTATACTTTTACTTATATGAGCTATGAACTACGGAGCTTCACGGGGTAATTCCACGACTATAGGCTTCATGAAATGAGGATCCCGGCTGGCTAGGCTAAGACCTCATTCAATCCTGGCTAAAGATCCAAGGGTCCGATCTCAACACCGCAGCTCACAACTTAACTTATTACTTTATCACTTATCACTTATTGCTTATTTATTACGGATCCTTGATGTGTACCCAATTTTTAAAACAAAGATTCTTTTGAGAATACAAAGAACTAACTATCGCCAAAAACTCAACATCTTTAATTATTGATTAGACAGATATGGGGTGAAACAATTTTGTGGGAACAAAAAGCCATAAGTACCTTCGATGGGCTCTAAAGAGAACCAACTACTCCATGCTTAGCATCTAAACTCATAAGTAACTCTATCATTTCTCGATCTCCGCAAATTTAAAATCCCAAATAATGAGATCCGCGGATGCTTAGCCGATAATTTTTAAGATTACCTATGGTTAAGGGAACAAGCTAGGGCTCAACACGCCCAAATAAGTCGAATTCCATTCCTACTCTCACCAATGGAAAGTCAACAAGGTGTCAAAACATATATTAACTTAGCAAATGCTTCGCCTAATGAAATAAAGTCATGCATATTTAAAGTCACTCAGGAAACTTGCAAAATCTTGGCCTTGTGAGCTAGAATTGCATTTTATAGCTTCTTGTCTAAGAGACTAGCAAAACTTTTCAATCAAAAAGACTTAACAAAAGCTTACAAAATTTTTAAATTTTCTCATTTTTGCACAATTTTTTATTTTATAAGGAAAAACGGGGTTGCGAGAGTACACGACGAAAAACAAGCAAGTGCGGTCAAATCAAATCGAAGATTACCCACCCCAGACTAAAACAAAACATTGTCCTCAATGTTTAAAGCAAGGGTATCACGAAAATCTAAAAGCCGTTTATTAAGTATGCTAGAAGATAAACGTTAGTCGATAAGATTAGGATATCGGATTTCCATCAGCATCGATTATGAAACTCGAGTGGAGAAAAGACAAACTTCGAGCACGAGAGTCTTCATATCGGGAACTTCCTAAACACAACATCACAAACAACCAAACACGAGAAATCGAAGAGGCTAACCCCTTCACGTCACTTATAGAAAACATAAATAAGATAAAAGGATAAGCATGGGGTGCCTCCCACGAAGCGCTACTGTTTTTGATGACCGAGTCGCTAGCCTGACTCGTCCCCAAATTCATTTGTCCTTGGGGAAACAAGCGGAAGGGATACCCGGATCAAAGATGGTATCCTCACTCCGGAGGGAAAGAGAATGGGTGGGTAGGGAGGGAAAGAAAATGTCGGGCTCAAGCACATAAAGATTAAATCCTCCCGAACTCACAAAAGGTTTTTCAAGAAAGATTGATCCATCATCCGGCGGTTTTGCGGGTGGACAAAGAGATGACGGATCAAAATGAGAATACTCCAAAGAAGTCAGGAGTACATGGTAGAGGATAAGAGGTGAAAGCTCAATACTGAAGGCATCCATCGGAGGATCCTTATCTCGAACAACGTTTCTAACAAAGAACTCATCAATGCATATCCCGGGTTGAAAATCTTGTCTTCACATGTGGGCTCAACGGATAAGTGAGGTCGACTCAACAGAGGAAGGAGAATCATCATTAAGCAAGCTTTCAAGAAAAGGACATCTTGATTAGAGTCGCACCACACTCTCAATACCCGGCGGTATTGGATCATCAAGAAATAAGTCGATTACTTCCATATCAGAATCATAAGGCGGATTATCAAGAATATCGTCTTCAACCACTTTAGTCAATTCATCAATCTCCATAATATCTTCAGTGTCAGATTCATCACTTTCTTCATCTTGCATAACATCACATGATGGGAGAGAAAGGTCGGAACACAGAGATGGGACAAGTGGTGTGCTCGAGAGCTAGCAATATCCACCACTTCGTTGTGGTCTCGAATCGGACTCAAAATCTTTGTCAAAAGAGGATTAACTTCACAAAAGGTGTAGTCATCATCGAACTTGAACACTGGATTTGAGAAAATTCCTGAAGTAACCTCAGAGATGTCAAGAGAATCACATAAAAGCGAATCACAATCACTATCAGATACATCCTCGGAATTGGAGAACATCTCAACATGATCATTTGAAATATCAAGAGAAGGCTCATCACAAATATCAACAACCCCAGACTCTCTTGGGCTTGGGATAAGGATCTCAACATTAGACACTTCCGTTTCCGGAATAGTACTAAGATGCTCATCCCCCATTATGAGAGAGTCAACGGGTTCAACAATGTTTGAAGAAATAGAATCATCTACCTCTTCCAAAATGACGTCACTTCTCTCAACCGGTGTGAGAGAAGGGGAAGGGTCGGAAATGAAAGGCTTAGAATCGGGAGTGGGATTGCCACTCGGAGGAGTATAATCGTCATCAGAATCAGAATCGTAATAATAGGTAGTTGGACGATGTTGGATCACTTTCGCGGCTTCTTCAGCTAATAATTCACGATAGGTTTTCTGATTAGGATCTTTTTCTTGAGCAGGTTCATGAATCAATTCTTTTAATTCATTTAACTCTTGTAATATGTTGAGAAAACCTTGGTGAAATTCTTGATCATCTAACGGAGTTTGCGGTTGAATTTCTTGGTATTGTGGAGGTGGGTTATAAGCATAGTCGTAATTATCACAAGGAACTTGCTCGTAAACAATCGGGTTCTGCATCTGACAATCGTAATTAACGTGCGGACCTCCACAATACTCACAACAGTATGATTGTTGTGACGAATACGGGTAAGGTTCATAACCAAAGGTTGAGTTGTTAACTTGATCTTGATATTGAAAACCTTGGTGAGGACCACCACAGTACTCACAAGAGTATGATTCCGGCTCATGGTACAAGGGTTGGTTAGGAAAATCGGTTGTCTCATTGTAAGGATTATGGTGAAACTCGGTTCCTGATTTACCATTGCTACAAGCGGACAATTCCCACCATATTCGGTCCGCGCACCATATGCACAAGAGTCGATAAATCAAGAATTATCCGTGATAGGCTCGGGAGTCACTTCGGGTCGAAACATATTCCATTTCCTCACCGGAGAAGGAGTAGGAATCGAGGGTTCTCCAATTATGTCATTATAAAGAGCACTCTTTTGTTCTAGCCGTGCATAAAGACGGGCGAGATCTGGATTTGGATTAATAAAATTATTGCATACATCACAAAATCCATTCCGACAATTATTTCCGCACCAATCACATATACATTTCAAACACCGAAATTGATTCTCTTCCATATTGCTTTGGCAATGAAGGCAACGACGATAATTGATAGTATCCATGAGAATTAAACATATAGAGGGTAAAAGAAAAGAATTATCGGGTTAAGAGGATAAAAGAAGAATATTTTTGGGTTTTTAAAACAAATTTTGAAAAGGAAAATCTTTTTGGGTTTTTATATTTAAGAAAACACAATATTTTTGTAACCGTCACGTCAACCGGTGCTCGGTAGCTCTCAAAAGTACGCTGCAATGAGCGGGAACGAAGAGTGGATCGTTCTTGATCCGCAATTTAATGTCAAGACTTTCCTTATACCCGTGTATAGGTTGTACCTTCAAGGTGAGCCGACGTAACAATTGACGTTTTTCTTTTGTTGGTTTTAAATTTTATGGTTTTGTAAACACTCTAGGAAGAATGTTTTGGTGTTTTAGATGTTTTGGGTTTTCAAAATATATATTTACAAAAACGACGGTAACTTCACTCGGGGAAGGATCTTCAAATGCACGCGATTCGAGACGGAATACGAAAACTCGCTACAAGCCCTCCCCGGCAGCGGCGCCAAAAAATTGATTCTGAGTGAATAAACACGTCAAGCTTACTCACACAAGCTAGCCACTTGTGAATGACTAACCGTAAGAAATTTAAAACGGCTCAGACACTGATTCTCTGATAATAAAGGCTTAAGGGTGTGTGTATGGATAAAACCTCAATATCGATATCAAAAATAATCACGAAGATAGATTCAAATTCCTTTAGGAAAAGAATAATAAATCAAATCCGTGTGTGATCGTGTATACGGATTAGACAACCCGAATCGCTTCCCAACGAGGCGTGAATTGCCAACGCTCGCTTTTGGTTTGGAATTTAATGCTCGATGTTTTGATTTGTTTGATTTTGATTTTATTAAACTACGGGAATAGGGAAAGTAATTAAGGGAATCTATTTTACGGGAAATCCTAAGTGCAAATTATACTAAAACGTAATTAAAATGCAACTACGTCTAAATTATATCCTAAAGATGCCTAAAATTACTTTTACCCTAGAAATGCAATTTGAAAACTAATTATGAATTAAAACTATATTTTTGGATTTTTCTGGATTTTATTTAAATTAAAAACTAATTTTTAATTATTAAATCTAAATTAAAATACTAAAAATTATGAAAATTAAGGAGAAAAATATGAAACTACTTTTATAAAATCTAAAATATCATAAGAGACTTTTCAAAACTATTTTTATATTTTTTTGATTAATTTTCTATTATCTACTAATTTAAAACTATTTTAATCTAATTTAAATAGTGAAAAATACCAAATAAAAGGGAAAAATAAGGAAAAATCTTTTATGCTTTTATATTTTTCTTAAACTGGGAAAATTGAAAAATATTTTTGGAACTTTTCTTAATTATTTGCAATAAAAGCTAATTAAAAGTGACTAAAAACAGTTTTTAATTAAGAAAAATACTAAACAGTGACCAAAAATTATGAAAATCTTAGGAAAATTCTAAAATGTTATTCTAATTCTAGGAAAAATATAAAATGTGATGCTTATGTATGAGAAATAAGGGCTGCAGTGTAAATTAAGTCTAGATAAGCACTTTTAAATAAGCAATAAGCTCTTAAACTGAATTCTAGCTAAAAGCAGCTTACAGGAACCTTAAGGTGACAGTTTTAGAACTAATGGAGCATGAAATTAACTAAGGATCAAAGTAGGATTAAGCTAAATAGAGGTATACTAGATAATAAGCTAATAAGCTAAAGGGAACAAGCAAATAAGCTAATGGGAGAGGGAGTCCTAATAAGCTAACTATACTAAGTTATCTAGGGGCATCTTACGCTACTCTAACAGGCTGATAAGCACCAGAAGCTTAATTTGCTAACTGAGCTTAAAACAGTTAAGGGTGAAAGAGGGACGACTTTTGAGCTTATATTTAAGCTAGCAAACCAGCTTATTATCCAAAAATTACTTAAATCAGATTTAGACCTTGTGCCAGAGAGTGAAAAGAAACAAGTTTCAAAACTTTTGAAGCTCAATTGAAGAATTGAAGAGATCTGATATAAGGGGACATTTGGGGACTGTTTAAAACTGCTTTTGCTCATATGCAGATGGGACAGATTTGAGAGCTGATTTAGAGCTTGTAAAAGCTTTTGAAATTTTGTGAAAACTGATGATAAGCTAACTATAACTGCTAAACTCTACACAAAACTACTTTTTTTGGGTTTTTGAATTGATTTAGACAGCAAAAATTGCTAGAGAAAGTGACTGAAAAACTGTTTTAACAGTTAAGTTTTTGACAGCAAAGGTTTTTGACAAAAGTGTTTTGACACTTAGACACCAATTCAGATCTAAAGGACAAACTAAATAGGACCAACTGACCTCCAAAACAACAATGAAAAAGAGTTTAGACTACTCATTGCCAAATTACTGTTTTGACTAAACCTATAGACTCAAACTTTAGAAATTAGACTTGTACTGCTAGAGACTAGAAAGAGATATTCAAGACTACTTATCTAGCACAAATGAAACCCGTGAGAACTTATAGGAACTCAAAGAATGACCAAAGGTGGTGAAGAACCCGACAGGCCAAACACCCTTTTATGAGAGGTGTTTGGCGATTTGGTCTAATGTGTACTTTGAGCTTGGATTTTAAAAGACAGAGATGTAGATACTTCTTATTTATAAGAGAAAAAGCTATTTTAATAGTGAATAAGTAAAGGTAATAAGCAAATAAGCAGTTTGACTTTTGTTTGACTTTTATAAAAACTGAATAAGACTGAGATAAGATGAATAAAACAAGCTCACATAAGCTATACAGAGCTTATATGAGCTTATACTAACAACGATATAAGCTTAATCAATGGAACAATGCTATTAACCTCAAATGAGAAAAGATGAAATTTATATTGAGACTTGAGATGAGATTACAAACTAAAACTGAGATTACATGAAAAATTTTAAGAAACCATTATTAAACTACTGAAAACTTGAAAATACAAGAAACATAGACTTAATTAAAATGAAAATTACTACTACACTACACACATTCTATTGTGAGCTTAGGGGGTCTATTTATAGCCTTGAGCAGGTCTTGGATTCTTGGTTGGAAGAGCCTAGAAGCCATTTTGAGCCACACAATCAATCCATAGTCACCAAAGCCAATCAAAGAGCTCCATTTCATCCATTGAGGTGCTTCGGCCAATGAGATTTTGCCAATTGTCCACGTAAGTACTCTCTTTGACAAGTCAGCTGTAGATAAGGTTCTAGAGATATTCTAGTACGAGGTTTGGTGTTTGGGTGTGGGTAATTGGTGGAAAACGGGTGCGTTTGGGAGGAAGGAGGACAGGGGTGTGTTTGGGCGCGTTTGGGATTAGAATATATTATTTTGAAGGGGTTGACCGGGTAAATGGGGGCATTGACCGGGTAAATGGGTTTGATAATAAGGTGGCCGGGTTGTTTAGTTATTTATTGGACCGGGTAATTTGTTTGTGATATTGGGCCGAGATTTGTTAAGTGGATTTGGACTAGGGACTTAGGATTATTAATGGACTATATTAAATGATCCAATGCACATATAAGGACCCAAGTTGTATTTTCTGAAACTTCAGGGACTAGACATGTAAATTATGAAATTATCTTCAAGGACTGAATTTGTCAATCTTCAATAGACCAGGGACTGAATTTGCAACTTTTGAAACTTGAGGGTGTTTTCTGTCATTTGCTGAAAGTTCAGGGACTATTTCTGACATTTCTTCAAACTTTGATCAAATCTTCACAAATCATCCTCAGAGATTAGAAATCTTCATAAATGCATAATTCGACCTTCCTACCAAATTTAAGCTCTCTTAATCTCGTGCTCGGATTTACGTCGATTTGGTTCCTTTTGCGTGTTTTACATATCCATACCGCACAAGCACAAACTCAAGAAAACCACAAATATTAGCAATAAACGGCTCTTTCTTGGTTATTTTGGGTCTATTTTGATGATGAAAAGGTATGTGTTTTAGCACATACCAAAATACCCCAGACGAGACTATTGTCGTGTCCTCACGCAATGCAATCAACTCACGCTTCTAAAACCAAGGATTTCAATCTCTTTCTACTAAACCTATGAAAAAGTAGCAAAGATTCCTCAAAAGAGATTAAGAAAGCCTTAATTCTAAAAACGCCCCGTTTACTTTTTAAATTCTCATGTAGATATTACGATTAAGCACATTCCGGTTATGAATGACGGTTTGTTGAACTTTCATGTCGATCAATAACTCCAACATTTTCAAACGACACGTTAGGATCACGGAGTAGAAAACACAACACAGTGAAGTGACCATACTGGATAGAATACATCGTCCCGATTTTTCACAAGTCCCAAACTAAGCGTAAAATCGAAATCATTGTTACATACGACTCTAGATGCTAACACTACCCATGGAAGTTACTTGTGTAATTACCTTTTGTTCCCATTTTCCTATTTTCCTCTAGATTTTTTTATTTTTGTGAGAATTGAATTTCTTCGAATTCTCGTTTCGATAACTTTTATTCCGATAAAGATACAAAGCTAAGTCGATAATTAGTTATCCGTCTTCTCTCAAGAACCATTGTCGTAAAAATGAGGTCCACATCAAGGAATTTTTATTCACTAACTTTTGACTTTTTCAATTTTCATCATTTTTTTTATTTTTATTTATTTATTATTATTTTTTTTTAATTTATATTGCACTTATACCTTTACTTATATGAGCTGTGAACCACGGAGCTTCACGGGGTAATTCCAAGACTATAGGCTTCATGAAATGAGGATCCCGGCTGGCTAGGCTAAGACCTCACTCAATCCCGGCTAAAGATCCAAGGGTCCGATCTCGACACCGCAGCTCACAACTTTACTTATTACATTATCACATATCACTGATTACTTATTTATTTATTACGGATCCTTGATGTGTACCCAATTTTTAAAACAAAGATTCTTTTAAGAAGATAAAGAACTAACTATCGCAAAAAACTCAACATCTCTAATTATTGTTAGACATATATGGGGTGAAACAATTTTGTGGGAACAAAAAGCCATAAGTACCTTCGATGGGCTCTAAAGAAAACCAACTACTCCACGCTTAGCATCTAAACTCATAAGTAACTCTATCATTTCTCGATCTCTGCAAATTTAAAATCCCAAATAATGAGATCCGCAGATGCTTAGCCGATAATTTTAGATTATCAATGGTTAAGGAACAAGCTAGGGCTCAACACGCCCGGTCAAGTCGTAATTCTATTCCTACTCTCACCAAATGAAAGTCAACAAGGTGTCAAAACATATATTAACTTAGCAAATGCTTCGCCTAATGAAATCAAGTCATGCATATTTAAAGTCACTCGGAAACTTGCAAATTCTTGGCCTTGTGAGCTAGAATTCACATTTTATAGCTTCTTGTCTAAGAGACTAGCTAACTTTTCAATCAAAAGACTTAATAAAGCTTACAAAAATTTTAAAATTTTAAATTTTCACATTTTGCACAATTTTTCATTTTCTAAGGAAAACGGGTTGAGAGAAACGCGACAGAAATAAGCAAGTGCGGTCAAATCAAATCGAAGATTACCCTACCCCAGACTAGAACGAAACATTGTCCTCAATGTTTAAAGCAAGGGTATCAAGAAAATCTAAAAGCCGTTTATTAAGTATGCTCAAAGATAAACGTTAGTCGATAAGATTAGGATATCGGATTTCCATCAGCATCGATCATGAAACTCGAGTGGAGAAAAGACAAACTTCGAGCATGAGAGTCTTCATATCGGGAACATCCTAAACACAACATCACAAACAACCAAACATGAGAAATCGAAGAGGCAGACCCCTTCGCGTCACTTATTAGAAAATAAAAAGAAGAGAAGGATAAGCATGGGGTGCCTCCCACGAAGCGCTACTGTTTTTGATCACCGAGTCGCTAGCCTGACTCGTCCCTGAATTCATTTGTCCTTGGGGAAGAAAGTGGTAGAGATACCAGGGTCAAAATGGTGTCCTCATTCCCGAAAGAATGAGATTGGGTGGGTTGGGTGGGGAAGAAAATGTCGGGCATCAGCACATAAGGGATAACATGAAATAATGATCCATCATCCGGTGGTTTTGCGGGCGGACGAAAGAATGACGGATCAAAGAGAAATGACTCCATAGAAGAAGAAGTCCATGGTACAGAGAGGTGTTTCTTATAGGTTCATCAACGAAGGCATCCAAGAGAGGATCCTTTTTCCGGTTAACTTTTGTGATAAGAATGTCCTCTCCGAAGAGTATCCCAGGGTTAAAAATCTTGTCCTCGGAGAGGAAGGAAATCAAAGTATCATCTACATGAAAATCCTCACGGGGAGAGGAATCACTCTTGGATAAAAAATAATGTTGGACCTCAGGATCAACAAGTTCATCAGCCGGAAACTTTACTTCCTTTTCTTTCTTTGGGAAAAACGGATCATCGTATTCATTTTCTTTATTCTGAGAGAGGATTGAGTCGGTGGGAGCAAGTCCATCGGTGAACTCCTCACTTTCTTCGTCAAAGAGTTGATTCTCAAACGTTTGATTATATTCAGAATCGAATTCAAACAAGGGATTTGTGAATGTCGCTTTGAAAGATTCGGATTGAAAGATGTCTCGAAGAAGTTTCCATAATTTCGAGAAGAAGGAGTGGGATTGCCACTCAAAGGAAGGTTGATTTTCTTAGAAATCGGAGGTGGGACAAGTGGTGTGCTCTTAGAGCTAGCGCTTCCACCACTATAGGTTCACTTTCTTCACATCATCCGGATCATCCGGAGGGGGGTAAGAAGATGGCTCGTTATATAACAATTTTTCAAGAAAAAGAATGTCCCCCTCCGGGTCAAAAGTAGCATCATCAATCTCAACGGGGACTGAATCATCATTAAGAAAGGCCTCGATCTCTTCCCAAGTAGGGTCACTTTCCGTAGTGAGAGACGGGAAAGAGTCGGTCATAATCGGATTAGATGGTACAGTGGGATTGCCACTTTCTTCAGAGAAATCAATCACACCGATGCTATGAATCGAATGATCATCGGGTGGAGCTTTTGACGTTTGTTCGGCAAAAAACACAATCTTATCATTTCCTTTTCTGATCGTTAACGTTCCTTGGTAATGATCCACAAGGACTTTGCGGTTCTCAAGAATGGTCTTCCAAGAGTGAGAGGACTCGGGCGTCAACCTCTATATCAATGACGGCGAAATCCACGGAAAATGGAATTTATCCACTTGTACCATAACATCGTTGACTACACCAACCGTGTGAGCAATTGTTCGATTAGCTAATTCGATAGTCATACAGTCGGTATAAGAGTCTTCAATCCAAGCTTATGATATATCGCAAGAGGCATGAGACTTATGCTTGCACCTGAATCGGTCAAGGCATTACATTCCTCAGTATCATTTAAAGAGCAAGGAAGGAGAAATTTCCCGGGATCACCAAGCTTCTCGGGAGCTTGGTTTGAGGAAGAATTAAACGGTGTAGGCTCAAGTGAAATCTCTGAAATTTGTTCCAATTTCTATTCATAAATCATGTCAGCAGCTTTGATCATATCAGTCGTAAGTTTAAACTTTGTTCCAGAAACAACTTTCATTTTGTCTAATCGTGATTGAATAGATTTGCATGGTGTAAGATTAGAACTTGGTGTTATGACGGAGATAGAAGGAACTTGGGCAACCAGAGGTTGGACGTATTTGGCTTTTCCATTATCAAGAGGAATTACCGGGTCCTTTGTCACCTTGGTCTCTCGTGCTACATTCCTCACCAGAGAAGAATTAGTCATCGAGGGCCCATCATCACGAATGGTTACGGATTTCATTTCTCCCTTCGGGTTCGGAATCGTGTTACTTGGGAGGGAACCGGAACTCGAGGGTTGACTTATTTGGCACAAAACAGCATTCAACATACTTTCAAGTTTATTATGCGAAGCATCCAATTTGTTGTTCTGAAGTCGAATCTCATTCCTAAACTCATTGCTTTGTCTAGTTAACGAAGATTGAAACTCGTTTCTCAAGCCTGAAATCTGGGTTCTCATGGTTTGGATGGTAGCATTATTGTTCTGAATGTAGTTTGAGAATTCATTAGAAGGCAAAGGTGAAGCTTGATAGCTTGGATTTTGATATCCTTGATTGTAGTTAACTCCTTAGTTTGGGTATTGATTTGGTGGGGCTTTGAATTGGTTTTGAATATTTGGTCCACGAACTTGATTCTGATTAAAACGATTCTGATTGTTTGATGGAGAAAATCTCGGAGGTCCCATTTGATTACTAACACGAGGGTTTGTTTCAACTTGAGGACGGTATTGGTTACCTCCGGTTACGGCATTAGCATCGAAAGGATTGCCATCGGTGGCGGTACAATTGTAGTAGGCATGCGGGCCACCACAAGTAGTACAAGTAGTTTCCACCGCTTTGACTTGAGCGGGTGGAGAAGAATTAATCTTAACCAAAGCCTGTATCATATCCATAAGCTTTTCAATCTTAGCATCGGTGCTAGACGTATTTCCGTAAGACGAGGACGATGGTGTAGCACTCACTCGAGCAGCAACTGATTTGCTACGTGAGGTGCGAACTTTAGATTTGTTCTCAATAATGGACAAGGCATCTCTCGTTGATCGGGTCAACAAATTACCACCCGCGGCGGCATTGAGAGAGTCTTGATCAGTCTCATTCAAACCGTTATAAAACGTATCAAGTTGGTGCAACTCAGAAAAACCATGATGGGGACATTGCCTAAGCAAATCTTTGAATCGGTCCCATGCCTCACTAAATGATTCATCAAATCTTTGTGTGAATTTTGTTATTTCATTTTTTAAGCTTGTTGTTTTAGACGGTGGGAAGAATTCGTTCACAAATTTTGAAACTAAATTCTCCCATGTGGTTATCGATCGAGGGGGTAATTTTTCGAGCCAAATCCGGGCGGCCCCCTCGAGTGAAAATGGAAAGAGGAGTAGCTTGATAGCCTCTTCCGGAATGTTACGGTACTTGATCGTAGACGTGAGCTTGTTAAACCGTAGGATATGAGAGTGAGGATCGTCCTCTCAACCAGTAAATTGGCTTGATGATACCAAGTTGATCAAGCCGTGTTTAAGCTCAAAGTTATCGGCAACGATTGCCGGGACGACGATGGCTTCTCCGTAACCCTCGATGGGTGCCTGGAGTTGCTCTAGCATGGATCGGTTGTCCTCCGCCATTTCGATTATGGGCGGGGTCTGATTAGTTCGAATCTCGGGTTTGACTAATGGACCACGTCTATTTCGCCTTCTCGGAATTGTAGCGGTTTCACGTATCGGTCTGTAGTTATTAGAACGAGTGCGCATGCACTTTCAAAAACCAAGGCAATTAAAAGAGAACGTTATTCGAAAACCACAGTGAACTTAACCAATAATCCCAAGTGAATAAATCACCTCTACAAGACAAACGCACAAGCGAGCGGAGAAGCTTTGTAGGTCGTGTGAAGCTTATTAAAACCCGCTTCTTTTCAACCGCAATTTAATGTCGGGCCGTCCTTATACCCACCACACGCTTTGTTTATCCGATAGAAATAAATAAATTCACAAGGCGACACAAAGGCAAGTTTTTGATCTTTAGTTCGGGAACTTATAATGATAACACCTCCGTTGAGAATGTTATATAATTGGTGTCTTCTATTTATTTAGCAAAAACACAAGAGAAAATCATTTTGTATTTTTAATCTGATATATATATATATACAAAAGAAAAAGGAAAATATTTTTTTTTACTTTTTTTATTTTATAGAAAAATAGTAACTTCACGAATGAAGGATCTCGAGTCACTAATCGTCAAACCTCAAACGATATTGTCGTGACACAACCTCCCCGGCAGCGGCGCCAAAAAATTGATTCATAAAATAAAACCAATAATAAGAGAAGTGTGTAGTATGTTGGGTAACTCAAACGTGTTAGGTTTGAGCACCGAGATCGTTCCGAACGAGGGTTGAATGGAATTTCCAACTCACGTCTCGATTATCGGGATTTGAATGAGAAAAGGGGATAAAATGATGTTATCTAAACTACGGGATAAGGAAAGCATAAATGGGATATCTAATCTACGGGAAAACCTAAGAATTAAGGCAAACTACGCAATTCTACACTAAAATGCAAATACGGGATTAAAACGAAACGCGAATAAAATGAAACTACGTCTAATTAATATCCTAAAAATACCTAAAATTACTTTTATACTAAAAATGATATTAGAAAACTATTTAGGAATTAAAAATAATTTTTAGGAATTTTCTTGAATTAATTTGAATTAAAAACTAAATTTTAACTATTAAAACTAATTTAAAATACTAGAAATTATGAAAATTAAGATGAAAATTATGAAACTATTTTTATAAAATCTAAAATAACCTAAGAGAATTTTCAAAACTATTTTTGTATTTTTCTGATTATTTTTCTATTTTCTACTAATTTAAAACTATTTAAATCTAATTTAAATTGTGAAAATACCAAATAAAAGGGAAAATATGGAAAATCTTTTTATGCTTTTATATTTTTCTTAAACTGGAAAAATTGAAACATTATTTTTGGAACTTTTTCTTAATTATTTGCAATAAAAGCTATTTAAAATGATTAAAACTATTTTAATTAAGAAAAATAGCAAACAGTAACTAAAAATTATGAAAAATGCAGGGAAATTCTAAAATGTTATTCTAAAGCTATGAAAAATATAAAAACATGGGCTTATGTATGAGAATTAAGAGCTGTAGTGTAACTGTTGAGGAAATAAGCACTTTATAATAAGCAAATAAGCACTAGAATGTACCAAATGATAACAGAAGCTAATTAATACTAAAACTACTCTAAAGAAACTATTTGCAACTACTCCTAACACCTAATAAGCAGATTGCCAAGGATTTAAGCTAAATGTTACTTAAGCAAAACAGATTTCTGGCCCCCTACTTTAAGCTACTGCAACTGCTTATTCAATAAGCTAATGAGAAAACAAAAACTGTGGTTCTCAAGACCACCAACCAGAGATCATTTGTCCAAAATTTTAGCTCATAAGAACTAGTGATGAAGAAGTTAAAGGTCAAAACTAATCGGCTATATGGAGCATAGGTGTCGATGCGAAAAAAGCAGATGGCGAGAAAAGGGCTTATAGCAGCCTGATTAAGCTAAGAGATAAGCTTCTAGATGGCTACAAAGGCAATACAAAACAAGCTTAGACTAAGGGCTAAAGGGAATCAAAATCAAACATACATTGCAACAAAATAAGCTAAAAAGCAAGCGTGAAAAAGTTTTGATGATGGATGTGCAGGCAACATGAAAGTACTAGAGGCGAGATCAAGCAATTTCTAGCTGAAATTTAAGCAAAACTAAAACCTCTAATCACCAAATAAACTGAAATAAGATCATATATGCTATCTAAACAACAAGCAAAAGCTCTAAAACTGATGTTTAAAACTGATTAAGACCCTAAAAATTGACTGTGAATTAAAACTGATTTGGACAGATAAGATATGCAAGACAGATTTAGCTAGAACTTTTTAAGACTCAAAATGTGATTTGTAACTTGAAATATTACTTGAGACAGCTTTAAAACCAGTAACTCTACTGAACTAGACCACATTCCATACATCTACATGGCTAAGAACCTAAGATTTAAGACTAAACCAAACGCTCCTTTAAAACTAACTAGAAGCAATAAAACCACTGAAATTATAAGGAAACTGATCTCAACTAATTATACTAACTCAAATCACTTTAAAACTTAACATTTAAACAAACATGGAAACAGAAATCACTAAAACTCTGGTTTTGACTTTCAAATTTTACCCATTTGACTTTCATTGACTTTTTTTCTAAAACTGAGATTGAGAACAAAAGAAAACAAGAATAAGCTCTCATAAGCTTTAACAAACTTACTTGAGCTTATTTAAGCAGTGAAAAAGCTTTTGAGACAAGATTAATCTTAAAATGAATAAAAGCTCATATGACAAGGAATTATAAAATTGCATTAATTGAGAAGTGTTTACAAACTTAAATCTGAAATTACAAACTAATTAACTACGAAAATTTAGAATGACAGACAAGAAATGATCAAAACTCCTCTAAATACATAAGGAATTGGATAACTCTATCTTGTGATGAAGAGGGCTTATATAGCTGAGCTGAGGAGAGCTTGGGATGCCTTTGGGAAGCTTCTGGGAGATCTAATCTCGGCCTTTGATCATCCATCTCGAATCATCCAATCAATCTTAGCCTTAGGATCAATGTGGTGAGGTGTCTCCTCCAATAGAATGGCTCCCTTCTGCCATGTTGGCACTCCAATGACACACACCCTCTGACACGTTGTCAGAGGGTTCTAGAATCTCATAAGTACGGGTAAATGAGGGTGACATGTGGGTAATTGGGCATGAAGGTAAAACAGTGAAAATGGGTGAGGATTTGGGCGCGTTTGGGTGGGTTGGGATTGTTTATTATTATTCAATTATGTTTGACCGGGTTAAGAGGATAGTTGACTCGGGTAAAGTGTATACCGGGTAACGGGTTGGGATTTGCTGGATTGGTTTAGGAGACCGGGTAAGTTTAATTGGGCCGGGTATTTGAGTGTTTTGGTTTGGGCCGAATATAGTGTATTTGGACTTAGGATATATATGATTGGACTTGGACTAGTATTGGATCCATTTGGTTATCATAGGGACCAAAGTTGTAAAAGCTGAAACTCCAAGGACCAAACATGTAAATTTTGAAAGTATCTTCGAGGACCATTCTTGACAATCTTAAAATAGACCAAGGGCTAATTTGCAACTTATGAATCTTCAAGGGTCACTTTTGCCAAATGCTGAAACTTGAGGGGCCAGTTTTGACATTTCTTCAAACTTGAGTGTATCCTTCAAAAATCATCCTCGGAGAATAAAATCTTCATAATTGCACAATTTTGATCTTCCGGCTCGGCTTAAGCTCTCTTGATCTCTCGTGCTCGGATTTACGTCTGATTTGGTTCCTTTTTGTATGTTTTTACATATCCGTACCTGCACAAGCACAAACTCAAGAAACACGCAAATATTAGCAATAAACGGCTCTTTCTTGGTTATTTTGGGTCAGTTTTGATAATGAAAAGGTATGTGTTTTAGCACATACCAATGAGCTTGTTTCTCCCTGGTTGGTTTTGAACTGATTAAGAATCCTTTTTTCAAACATAGCATGTCTCTCATTCTGAAGGAGGAAGGCATAGAGTTGCTCATAGTTTGTATTCTTCAATCCTTTGGTTAGCTTTACAGAGGTGACAAACTTGTGCCATTCGGGATTCATGTTGTTCACAAACTTTGAGTTCAAATTGAATGTTTGGCATAGTCATTCGATGTTCCTCATATCATTAACAAGCTTGTGGAATCTCACATAGTACTCATAGACACTCTCATCTAGTTTCATCTTGAAGTGTTCAAATTCATCATAGAGTTGTGATTCTCTGTCTTCCATAGTTAATTCGAACACGAGAGAAGCATCTTAACATTATCCCACACCGCCTTGGCTTCGTGTTGTGATTGATCAACTTGTAGATATCTTTTGGAAGACCTTGAAGTACGATGTTAGAAGCCCGATATCAAGATCGAATCTCTTTTCTCCTTATCATCGAGCTCATCATATGTCTTTGGTCCGCCTATTCCATAGATCATTGTTCCATCTTCACCGTATCAATTAGGTCTATAGTAGTCTCAACCCGATACGGTCCTTCATCAATGGATTTGAGAATGTTGACTCCATTTTCCTTTCCAAGACAAGACAATCGATTCATTGAGCCCAAGAGTCGTAGTCGGTTCATCAAGCATGGGTGGACGAGTATCCAACCACCGCTTGAACATCCTCGGCAACAAAGGAGATGATTGTAGGAACATTGGTAGACATGATGACAGATTAAACGGATTTTATAACTCTCGATTAAACCGGAAATAGATTCTTTCACGGGATTTTACTAAATCAAGAGAAACCGTACATGCATGAGTCAACCAAGTCGCTAAGAAAACTGAACCAAGTCGCTAAGCACCAAGTTGCTAGTAAAATTTTGACAGAAAGTCGCTAAGCACCAAGTCGCTAAGTTGTCAAGTCGCCAACGAGCAACTCGCTAAGCACCAAATCGCTAGCAAAATTTTGACAGCAAGTCGCTAAGCACCAAGTCGCTAAGTTGTCAAGTCGCTAAAGAGCAACTCGCTAAGCACCAAATCGCTAACACCAAGTCGCTAACAAACTTAAGTACAAGTCGCTAACTTTCACCAAGTCGCTACCCGTAGTGGAGACTCCACTAAGTGTATTGTTTGTCGGCTTGTCTCAATAGACAAGTAGCTAGCTCAACTCGCTAAGGCCTTCAACTACAACTCGCTACCAAATTACAAAGCAAGTTGCTAGCAAGAAAACTTGTCCGTGGCTTAAGTCGCTAGCAAGAAAAACACATAAACACCACTTTTCAATCCAAAAACAACCCAACCACGATGATTCAAGCTTAACAAATCAAAACCCAAGCACATACAATGATTCTAAACACAAAACTACACTCAAGTTTCAAACTTTAACACTAGAAATGATCCAATGATGCAAAACCACTAAACTTTTCAAACTCTAAAACCACCTAAAAGTCACTAGAAATCCAAAGATATGTAAGAGATGAGCAAACCATGGCTCTTGATACCATTTGTAACATATTGGATTTCATAAACACACTAAACCATAAGATTAAATAGGCATACAAAGAGTTCTAGAGAGAAAGTTAGAGGTTTAGGAACTTTAGTGAGAGAAAGAAAAGTCTTATTATGAGCTCCAACTCTACCTTGGGAGGTAGAGTATTTATAGTCATTACATAAATCACCACCTACCGGGCGTGGATCGTGCATACAGTGGGTAAAGACCCGTCTGTCCTCCACGGTGTTACTTAAACTAAATACTACTTAACTTATAATAATCTACGACTACGAGCTTTCTAACGATTACATGTACTTGAGGAGACCGACTCTTTAATACATGGATTTACTAAATCCTAACAATACAGCAATCACTCTCCAATCTTTGACTAAGACCACAACAACCAAATATGTACCAAATAAACCTTCTTATCACACATTTGAGAAACACTGAATAGATTGTTATTTAGTCCCTGTACCAAATAAACCTTCTCAAAATCCATCTTTCCTGTTCTGATGGTTCCTCTGCCAACTATTTTTCCTCCCTTTGGATCATTGCTAAATGCCACATGTCCTCCATCATAAGCTTCAAAATCCTCAAGGTTGCTCCCATCCCATGTCATGTGCCCAGAGCAACCACTATCAAAAATTCCTTTATCTTGTAGCTCCTCTTGTAGATTGCCCTACACATGATTTTAAACAAGTTAGTTCCTTTTGTGGACCCAAGCCAATCTCGACTTGGGTGCCTGCATCAACATAATTAAATTTCTTTAGGTCCATTGATGCACCACGGCATTGTGCAAAACCTTGGTCTTAGGCTTCCATTGCCGCCTAGCTAAGGCATTTACAAACATAAAATGGTTTCCAACCATCGTGTCGCTTATCACCTTTGGAATAGTTAAAACTTCTTTTGATTCGGTGGTGATATTACGCTTAGCAATGGAAACAGCTTGTTTAGCAATGGATATGTTTTGCTTAGCGATGGTTGGAACCCATTTGGGTGCGGCGATGATTATAGATTTTGTTTTACCATTCCTCATTAGCACCGCCTGGGAACCATATTTTTGTTAGGACGAGGATTGTATTCTTTGAAAAGTTTTGATGATTTACCCTCCTCCAATGGTTCCAAACTTGTGGTTGGTTTTATAACAATTTCTCTGTAGATGCTCAAAACTACCACATTTAAAACAAGCCTTTTGACACATTGAAACTCATCTCCTAACTGCTTGAAATTAGGCCATTGAAGTTTCTCCGATTACCCCTAGGTATGTATCTTTCATCCGTCCCTAGGTAACTCATTATAATCTACCACTTTCCTAGAAATTGGTGCTCCAAATCTAGGCATAAGATTGGCTTATTTAGAATCAATGCACCTAACTTTTCTAACTTCTCGATTGTGTTGATTCGCACCTATCTTCCTCGAATCGATTCCCAATCCTCAATAATTGGACCATCGATGACTTATCAAACCTATCTTAGGTGATTCAGTCTTACTAATCTCTTCTACAGGTTTGTTGAAACTAAATTCACTACTAAATGACAGTTCTTTTGTTGGTGGTGCATGTTTCATAAGAGAGGGTGGTGGCATATTGTTGTAACCTAGGCCAGTACCATCTTTGAACAATTTTTGTCCAATTGGCTTATTTACTAAATCAGAAGCATATTGTGTTTTAGCAACCCTAACAACATGTTTTTCTTTTTCTTCTAGGGCTTCTTGTTTTACACTCTCTGCTTCTTCTAGTTTCTGTTTAAGCACTTTTTTTCTCTATCGTTAAGATCAATTTCACCACCTAGTATGTTAATCTTATCTACATACTCAAACTCACATTTAATACAGAATTTAAGTTTCTCTTCAACACTCTCAAGACCAACTTTATAACCTAAGTTATCTAGTGAAAGTCTTTCTACCTCTTTTCTCAGACTCTCATTAATAGCTTTAAGAGATTCTAAGTTATCTTGACATGATTTAAAAGAACAAGTAGAATTTTTAGAATCATTAGATACCTCAGAATCTGAACCAGAAGATGAAGCATAGGCCATGAGAGCAAAGTTATGCTCTTTAGAAGCTTCACTAGCAAGAAAAGCTACATTAGGACCTTCTTCAACATGATCACTCCAATCATAATCACCAATACCATCTTGAGCAACCAATGCTGAAGAAGAAACAGGCTCTTGAGTAACTTTCTTGATGCTTTCAATCCTCTTAGGAGCTCGACATTCCCTAGCAAAATGACCCTTCTTCTTGCTGTTAAAGCACTCCATCTTGCTTTTGTCAAATCGAGCTCTTCTTTGACCATCATATTTGACCTGTCTACCAGTCCTCCTCAAGAACTTCCTAGCTTGCAATGTTAACATTGCCATTTGCCACTGAAGATTGATTTCATCAAGATCATCAGGATCAATTTGATCCAGATCCTGATTTAGTACAGTAACATTGGTTGTAAGGTCACTAAGAAAGCACGATGGAACCATCACTAACATTATCACTAACGGTGGTATTATTAGCAATAGCGATAGATACTTCATAAGCAACGGTGGAAACATCCCGAGAATTATCATGCCTCGTAGACACAAAAGAAATGTTTTGTGTTGATGAGGATGAGTCACTATGTTCTTTTCGGACTCATAAACTTTCGTGTTGTTGTAGAGATTGTCCGAGTCATCTTTTCAAAGTCATCTTTTTCCTCCACACAACAAGATGAACAACTCATTCGGTGACAAAATTCGATGAACTTGATATTTATATCTTCTTGAGCAACTTTGTAGTCCACCAATTTCAATTGACCGATCGGTTTGCGATCTGTTATAAGTGCCATCAAGTTTTCTCCACTGAGAGCAGTGAAGTTTTCAAGCTGATGCTTGAGCATGTTTTTCCTGGATTTCTTGGTAGCTTCATTACCAGCAAATCTTGTTTCAATGGCATTCATTAATTCCTTAGCTGTCTCATACTTCTCAAAGTCCAATGCATACTCATTAGGTATTCCCATAGTGAGAATACTATGAGCTTTAATCTCCAGCTTCCTTCTAGCCTTTTCAACCTCACTAACAATGCTTATATCCTTACCATCATCACTCTTCTTAGGAAGAGTATCACCATTCTCAACAACATCCCAGATGGTGTAGTCAATCATGCGAATGTATTACCTCATTCGCATTTCCAAACTTGATATTCACCCTGCTTCAACATGGGTACCTTTGATGCAGTAACCATATGAGTTTCGTCAGACATCTTAACTTATCTTGAATAGAACTGGAATTGACTTCTTCTTGATTACAGTTTCTAGAACACAAGCTCTGATACCACTTGTTGATTCCAGTTGAGCAAACGATCCTTACAGAAACTGACTTAACAATTACTTATTAAATATTACGTGGAATATAATATTTAACCTTATAAAAAAGAACAGTAATAACACTTAAACACCTCAATTATATTAATAACGAATACTCTAAATAGTATTAGGGTTTTACAAACTTGAAGTGTATCGACCTTAGATATATCAAAACACACGTATATCTAATCTAACCTAGGACCTCCTTTTATAGGCTAAGGAGTCCTTTACAATATACAATACATATCATACAAGATAAATATCTTTTCCATATTTATCTAATACAAATATTAAACCGACTAAACAAACTAGCGGTGGTTACAATACATTAGCCGTGGTTACACAAATACTACTACCTGTGGTTTGACTCAGCAGTCATTTCCTTCTTCTACCCGTGGTTTCCTTTGCACTAGTAGTGGTTCCATCCTTAGTATAATTCTTCTCAGTGGAACCTAAAACCCAACAAGCATTTTCAAAGCTTTCTTTCAAGCTTGCCTTAGCCAGGTGCACAGCGGAGCACACTATATCATTGATCTTACTGCTCCTTTTAAGAATGATCATCGTGATTCTCCGTTCGGGGTTTCATCAACTAGAACAACAACGTATCATCCCACGCTTGAATAACTCTTCTCATATTTCTTTCCACTGAATTCTGAAGTGATGCCTACCAGGAGTGTCAAGAGACCACTTCCCCCAAGTAGTTGAAGTGATGCATTCAGTATCATTGTATAAAGCTTAAGAACCCGAATACACATATACCCAAAGAAAGAATAACCAATAATACCGAAGTATCAGATTGAATCATTGATCATCTCTGCGGATATCAACTCCAGAATGTGTGATTAAGCTCAATCACGTGAATCTGTTGTACATCCCCGATGTACACATTTATCTTCTCTGATGATTGTGTATAAAGCTCAAGAACCCGAAGTACACAAATACCATCACATACTTGTGTACCTCTTTTATCATCAGAACCTGTCTCTAACATCTCTTCCCCCATGTAGTTGGAATAAGAACAATAAAAGCCATGAGTTAAGCACTGAGTTTCTCTGCGGTTATGACATTTATCTTCCCGAAATAACTTAAATCAAGCAGAAGTATGACGTTCATCATGTGTACTTGTTGTGCTTTTAGATGTATGTCTCCTTCCCCTTGCTGGTTTTGATACCTCAGAATCAGCAACACATTATAAACCCATATACTTGAAATCTTTTGAGAAGAACACTTGAAATCTTGTGAGAATCAACTTGTTGAAGAACAATGTGAGCAAATCTAATTCGAGATTAAATCTGGCTTTTCACTCTCCCCCAATTAGTGCTCTCCCCTAAACTGTCAATCTTTCTGATGAATGCCCAGAATTTGAAGAAGTCTTTTGATAATTAAATGCATGTCGTCTTTAGTCTTCTAACACGCAGCAGAGAATATAGAACAAACTGTAGACTAGACCTTCTTCAAGATTGTACGTTTGGGGAACAGAATGTCAACATCTTCGTCTCACCAAATGCATTCCAATTAACTTTCATATAGCAAATCAGCCCGTAATGTACACATGAAATGGTAACACCAAACTGACAAGTTGGAATACTGATAGTCTTAAATTTGTTGCCCGAGATAGGTGAAGGTGGATAAGATAGAAGTACGGAGAATAAGACATGAAGAGATACATAATCAACCAATCGTCGACACAAATCATTTCATAAGTTATTAAACCCGATCAGGTAAACTTGTTGAGAGTCTTTGGTGTACACATTGTCTCTCCCCATGATGATTACGATTTATCAGAATCAGCATAGTGATGTGTATGTGAAGCATTAACTAGAAGCACTTTATCATTAATCATATCAGCCCGTGAGAAGATGTCAACAAACAGCTCTTAGTAGAAACTACATGTGAAGATGACCCGATAAGAAGAGTGTTGGAATCGCTCCTAACATAGAAATGGAACGACATTGACGGGATTACATTTTCTATCTTTGTTAGCTTAAACACATGGGCTTGTTATGTCATATTGTAATAGTTGTATGTGTTAGGCTATAAATACCCTCCTAGACTTTCCTAGGAGGGTGAGACTCTTAGTGCAATTTACCTTTCATTTTTAATAAAACACACACTAGTTTCGATTCTGTAGCACCTCACATATTTCAGGTCTATATTTTACTATTTTACGTTATATAAATTACTTTTAATTATTTATATAAGTAATCTCAAAAATTAAATAGTGTGAATTATCCTCACAACCAACATAAGACTAGGAAAAGTCTATGTGATCAAAAATACTTTAGTTTCACCACTAGTCATAATTCATATGAATTATTGCCACTTTGCTAATTTTAGGTACACATTTTACCTTTAAGTTATACGCGTGTCCGATCCTATGTTATTAGGTTTTAACAACATAGAAACACCATATTAAACTTATCCTACTTTTAATATACCTAGTTGGAGTATGTTGATAAGTTTTAACATTTTTGGAAGTATTACATTTTTACGTTACCCCGGTTTTAAGTTTCGTGAATTAAGGGCTTAACATTAGTAATTACCTGGACCAAACTATACCCTAAAAACTAAAGAATATCACATTACACACACACTACCACCTCAAAAGTGATGTGGCGTGTAAAGGCTTCTTCACAAGGCCACTTGGCCTTTTCTCCTTAAACATACACACTTACTCACCGACC
This sequence comes from Chrysanthemum lavandulifolium, assembly GCA_022545495.1. NCBI lineage: Eukaryota > Viridiplantae > Streptophyta > Magnoliopsida > Asterales > Asteraceae > Chrysanthemum > Chrysanthemum lavandulifolium. The sequence goes on along the minus strand of JAHFWF010000025.1, from coordinate 143,749 downwards.
TTGTCCCCCATATACCCCCAAGTCACCTCACACCTATCATTTTACATGCAAAAACACACACAAATCCTCTCCCCCCTCCTCCTTTGCCATCCAACATCATCACCATAACACCACTTCATACTTTGATTCACACCATAAGAATTACTAAGAAGATGGTGCTAGAGTTGGTTCTTACATGATCCTAGGATTGTTTTGTTGATTTCAAGGGTAAAGTAGAAGATATTCAAGGAACAAGGGGCTGAAGTAAGAAGGTTATTGCAAAGTTAAAAGGGTTTGTAAGCTTGGCTTAAGAGATTGAAGACAAGGGTTGAATATTGAAGGAGGTTTAGGCTTGATTGTTCTTGTGACCATTCAACCTAAGTCTTGTAAGAAGTTTAAATATCTTGTCATTCAGTATGGTTGTAATGATATTTATAATTATTTGATGTAATTTTATATAAGTAGTACATGTAATAAAGCTTGCATGATGTTGTACATAAAATTGATGGGTAAAAACTAGTGTAGAAACTCATTAAGACAACTAGTAAGAAACTAGTGATTTATCATGAGTTTTAACATAAAAATCATAAACTTTGGACTTGATTTAGTTTAAGAAGTTGTTAGAGGAAGTAAAAACTAGAATTTGAGCTTTTTAATCATTTGAAATGGACTTATAGATAAAAAGTTATGGTTAAAAGAAGATGACTAGATGAAAATTGGTTATTAAGTCAAAAGTCTTCGGAAACGATTTTAAAACGCGATTTAAACTATTTTATTTTCCGAATAAGCAAAAGTGTAAAACACGAAAGTTGCTCGGAATGAAATTATCTTCAAAAAATCGGGAGCACATAAGAAGAAAGTGAACAGAAAGTCTTAAAAACAGCAAATACTACACGGACCTGTTGTGACTAGAAAACAACCATGGTCATGGAAACATACTTGTATTTTGATTCTTTGAGACCAAAACAAAGCCAAGGTTAAACCAAGGCTAATGTCTCAAGTTATTTTAACTTAAATATAACCAGTAGATATGACCATGATTGTTGTTTCAAAGTTGTTTAATCGTAACTTAGCCGCACGGCTAGTTTGGGTATGTTAACCCGAAAATTGTTTCAAAAACTTGGTCATTAGATGAAGCTTTACTAGATTTTGACAAAACTAAATAAATGACATTTTCACAAGTTTTAACTTCTATTTAAACCCATGAACTTATATTAATCTAAAAACTATTTTTGAAACCATTATATTCCACAATTCATAATATGACACGCCGAAATTATTTCATCACAACACTTACACATGGTAAATGCTTCACAACACAACTTATACTATCACGTCACCACTCAAATAGTCTTTGACGAAACACGAAATATGTTTTGTACAACATTTTTCTCATCAAATACTTACTTATAAATGATAAGTACTACAATAGTATGGAATTTCGTTATCATAATGAGGCCTCTTCTGGGTATCGTATGGACGAGTTGTGAATTTACGATTTAAAGTGTCCTGGCTCCTCGTACGATTACTACACGACCTCTTGATTTTGATAGCCCGAACGGTGGTACGAGGTCATTTATAAAAAGTCTATGAGCCAAGAAAACACTTAAGGGATATCATAGCTTAATATCCATGTACAACATCATAAGGCAACCAATTTACATATACTTGTACACTTATATTGAAAACTATACTAAAACATAATTACTATACTTTCGTAGGTAATCACTAAAGATCGCAGTCTCGACATACTACTGATAACCACGGTGAGTTCATAGCCCCAACTTTTGTTTAACTATTTTACAAACTACTTGGGGGAGATACATGCTAAAATATTTTATTATGGACAATTGCTTGAAAACTGAATGCCTTGACTGTATTATTGCATGCCTAAATTGTTTATGCCAAAAGTCCCCAATATCATGGACCACTAATCACTGGGAGTGAGCGCAATTATAGTGGATAGGCCTATCGGGATTGACGAATCCCGTTTGTGTTAGCCGGATCGGTAACCAAACGCACTTTATTTGAATTACCTAGGTATATGGCAAAATACCTACTCGGGGCAAGTTACTTATATATTTATATATATCGTCCGGTGATATGTATACAACAGTCAGTCGTGAGTTTCATAAGCTTAGAGCAATAATAACTATCAAGAAGATAATTGTACACATTGCAATTATACTACGATTATTGTCCACTACTGTTTTCAAAACTATGAATTCACTCAACCATTATGTTGACTTTTCAGCATGTTTTATCTCAGGTCCGTAAGATATGTCTGGCACTCGAATGAAGGCACACGGAATAGGCATTTTGAAGACTATGCATATTATCATTCGAAAACTTTTAAACTTATTAAGTACATTATGGGACCTCTACTCTGATATTATGAATAAAATCGAATGATAATGTATTTTAAAACGTCTCATTTAGAGTCATTTTCTGTAATGTGTACTTTGTGCTAATAAGTAATATCCTCAATTAGCTTCCGCTGCTATTCAAAACTGAGGGTGTTACAAATTGGTACCAGAGCTACAGTTATAGAAAACCAGGGTGCATTATACACCTAGACGAACTGATCTGACAATCTTGGATATGAGTGATATCCGAGATGGCCTTACACGTGTGGAAGACATTATCTTGGATCCCATAACCGGTTTTCTAGTGCTCAAGAACAAAGTCACTCGTATGGATAAAGCACAGAATGAAGACGGTGAGCAGATTAAAGAGTTGAAACGCCGCGTAGCTTCAGCAGAAACGAAGTTAGAAATTGCTCAAACCGACCGATATAGGCTCGAGATCGACTTCTATAACGTACGAGCAGAAATGCGGGTCATGTTTCAAGAACTAAGGGGCTCTAGGGAGTTTCGCCCTAATGATGCTATTGATGTGCTGGTTGCTCACGGGAATAACAACCAGCCCGAGCCACATCAATCTCCGGACTCTTGAAAGACTAGTGTTGTTATAATAGTTAGAAGACTTAGTAAAATTTGTAATAGCTAGTAAACAATGTAATTGCTGACTGATAGTTTCGTCAGTAAATTTTGAAGAAACCTATCATGGGTTTCGAATTTGTAACTCTGATATAATGGATTAACTATATATGAATGTAACTTTTGTTGTATAAATTTATCTCGTCTTGTGTTGTGATTTAATTTCCAACGTTGTTCTTCTATCATTTCTAATCGTGCTTATTATCCAACATCCTACTTATACCATATCTCTTGTTTAATTGATAGAATCATGCCACCTAAAGCAAAAAGCCAAGCTGCTATTGATAAAATGGTTGTCGATAAAGTGGTGGACGACTTAGAGTGACGAACAACCTGAACTACAAATGCCGCCACGGTCACCGAAATTTCTTGAAGTCGCAAAACTACCATTTTCGAGGAACTTGCAACCGCTAGGGCAGCGCAACTAATGTTGGAGTGGGAGGTTCTAATGCTACGGGACCCGACTATTGGTGCCGAAAGAATAAATGTCAAACCAATGCCAAGGGCTGCTCATCAAATAATTCATGAAATGCCAACCTACAAATTTTTAAGGCATTGAAGGAGCTGTAGGGTTAACCCGATGGTTTGAGAGATCTGAATCTGTATTCACGATCGACAACACCATCGAAGGCGCAAGGTCAAATCACGGTACAGATGCTTTAATGGATGAAGCATTATCCTAGTGGAATTATGTAGTTCAACCAATTGGCATTGCAAATGCCTACAAAATTTCTGGGTCGAACTCAAAACAATGATGATCAAACAATATTGTCCTCGTAACGAGGTACAAAAGTTGGAAGATTGAATTCCGGAACCACATAGTTAAGAGGCGATATCACCACATACAATCGTCGATTCAATGAATTGGCAATCTTATGCCCAACAATGGTTCCAACCAATGAGAAGTTCTTGGAGAGGTACATATGGGACTTCCACAACCTATACAGGAAATGTGACCTCATTTGATCCAAAAGCGATAGATGATGCAATGGGAATGGCTCGTGGATCGATGGATCAAGCGGTTAGAGCGAGGCTGCTCGATTCATAACATTAACCTCAACCGCAACAATAACAACAATAACCATCCCAATAACAATACCCATAACAACAACAAGAGAAGGTGGAATGATAGCCAAGGGTAACAACAACAATCCTTGATAAGGTTTTAAAATGTACCCTTTTTGAGGGGTCGTTTAAGCCCTTAATTGATCACTTTTGTATCCGTTATTACTTAATATCGTTTCTTTTCACTTTTTAGGTCTCTTGAAGGTAAATTGCGGGAATGACACTTATTCGGACGAAAAGGCGCAAATATACGAAGAAAATGGCCAAAGTCAAGAATCGAGACACTCAAGCTGCTGAATTGAAAAGGGACGACATTAGATTATACTTGTGACGCCGTCAGAACAAGCTTTGTCACGATACAATAGCCAAATTGCTTATTTTCAAGTGACGGCATCAGGTTTTAAAAGAGTAGGGCGTCGCAGCTCAGACGGCCTAGATTTGATCCAGACGGCGTCAGAGACTCAAGGCGACGGCGTCACAAACATAAGGTGACGCTGTCACAATGATAACATGGCCAAGACAAAACCATAATGACGGCGACGCAATGATGTCACAAATCAAAGGGTGACGTCGTCGCGATTATTACATTATATATAGAATACGAATTTTTTAGTTTTCAGTGTGTAGTTTTGTGGAGTAAAAACCTAAACCAAACCAAGGCTGTCTTGTACAGTATTTTAGGGTTCCATACCCTATCTTACATCAAGATAAGTGTTTTACTTCATTAATTTAATTATGTCTTCAATTGATTGTGTGTATGCTTGCATGTTCCCCATGTCCGGCTAATTTACTTGTGTGTTTGCTTAGGTAATATGAAACTTAGTTATTGAATATTGATTGGTTGTCTCTTATCTTAGTTGTGATTGACCTAGTATTGCGATAGGTCATTCGTTGTGTTGTTAATGCTTGATTAATCTTTGTTGAACCTTAGTTTATAATCACCTAGAGTAATTGTAGGCTATACATCCAAAGAATACCTTAGTGTTAAGTTTATAAATCCTAGAGATTTTGTAGTCATTAACCTTTGGTAGCTTCAAAGAGTTAGGGATAAACGTATACCCTACGACCTTAGAGACACAACGCAATTAAGAATAAGGACATGACAATTCAACCATCAATAGGAGATAACTAGGGAGTAATAAAGCCTAAGCAAATACAATTTTAATCATCATACGAGCATACAACAATAGACATAGACTACATTCACCTTAGCTTAGATAATTAGATAAATAGAGTAATCGGTAGAAATACCAACCCCCAAATCCAATACCCCGAGATTCGTAATTTCCATTTTCTAAAAAATATAAAAAAGGATAAAAAATAATCTTCCTCAACCCCAACCTTAGCGTAGTAAATTCTCACTAGCATTCCAATTCCCCTAGAGAACGATATCAATTCTCGTGGCTTACCCTAATACTACACTACATCGATTAGGTTCACTGCCTAGGTTGTTGAAAATCTTGCTCGACGAAAAGGAAGTTCCTTTGACCCCGAACGCGCTGTATAAGCGTATCAAGTTTTTGGCGTTGCTGCCGGGGAATAGAATAGCTAGTTAGGAGTCCACCTCGTTTAGGTTTCCTTGCTTGATTCCTATCAAGTAAGCTTTTTTTTCCCATTTTTAGCTTCCTCGTAGTCTATCCCCCCTCTTCGTGATCTTTGTTCGTAAAACCTATCACTCACAATGATACGTGTCTTCCACCAAAGATTCTTCACACTACCCGCCCTCAATCCTCCTCCCATTCCCAAAATTGAGAACGCAATCCCACAAAACCCTTCACCCGTTCACCACTTTGGAAATCACCTAGAGCATAATGAGATTAATTGGCAACAACAAAGTCCTTTCTATGACTCAGATTCCGATGAGGAGTTTGATCATGGTGAAGCACTTGACAACGGGGAGGTCATGGATGAAGTTAGTTTTGAAATGGAGGAAGACCCCTCCCAATGTTTTGACCCTAGGTATAGAATTTAGAAAGATAGTCTCTTTAACATGCAATTCCCTTGCAAAATAGGATTAGAAGCATTCAATGCTTACTTGAATTCGTTCTCGCCTTTAAACTTAATCTCAAGGAACTTATACAATAAAATTAAGGTCAATGAGTTAACTTATCATGGGAACAATGTTGTTGAAGCAGTCACTCATTTGCATGTGTTTGTTGGAAGTTTTGCTTATTTGGTTGAATTCATGGTCTTAGAGAATTTATTGATAAGGACCTCAGTCAAGTAATTTTTGGAAAACCTTTCAAGAGAATGACTGGGTTGAATGAATGAATGATTGATGGTCTAATTACATTCTCTGATGAAGTTGAAGACTTTGTCTACCAAATGCCACGTGCTCATCCTAGGTTTAAACACAAGGATATTGAGGTGTGTAATAGAATGACTCCTATTCCATTGCTTAGTGAAAGGGATAAGCAAAATGGACTTAGATACCCATATGAGAAAACTAAGAGGTATTACAAACAATGCCTCGCATTAGAGATGAGTACAAGAAAAGTGAGAGAGCATTGGAATGGCTTAGGTATGGGCACGTGGCGTGCACGAGACAACGTAGGGCACGACTTGAGTCTAGCTACAAGACTCATAAATAAAGAAAAGCGCTTCGTGGAGGCACCCCATGCTTAATTGTTTGCTTGTTTGTGTGTCGTGTATCTTTTATTTATTGTTTATTCTCATGTTTGAATTTATGAAAATGCTTTATTTTGTCTTTAACCTCGTCTTAATTACATATAAAGGTATTTTACATAAGGGATAAGTGTAGGGAGGATTACACACGTTTAAAAAAAATGTGAACATGAGAATTACAATTAATTAAAAGATATACATGTGTGTTTGTTCGAGTCAAATGCTTGTATCGAGTCATAATGGATGTTTTGCAGGAAATTTTTCCAGATTCTAAAGATGTAAATTTTCCAAAATTTTTCCGAAATTCGCATACCGGTTTACGTCGGGATAACTGATGGCGTCGGGATCCCAACTGACGCCTCGGGAGGAGCATAAACAACTTATGATTTTTTCTCGTTTTCGAGCTACTTATAAATTTTGGAATTTTCGGTCTTAATTTTCCAGAAAATCTGTAAACATCCATTCCACAAGCATTATATCCTAGTTTAGTAGAGTCTTATATATATTCTTACCGCCGATTTTACGCGAAGATTTCTTTGGTTTTCTTCAAGTGTGCAGGTTTAATTTACCAAGAAGAAGATACATAAGATGAGAAGGAGCTTTTAACGCAAGCGTTCTTCTTGAAGAAAGATGTAACCACCACTTTATACGGATCCTACCGAGCTAATAAGGGGAGTATTAGTTTCTTTCGTCTTTTAATTACCTTCCATTATCATAACTTTGATACTTTCAGGGAACATTGGGGACAATGTTCAGTTTAAGTGTAGGGAGGGAAAATAAAAGGAACTTTGAAACTATGCTTATCCTTGACTATTTGCTTTGTCCAATTTCATTTGTGTAATAAACCATGAGAAATATCGGTTAGGGTAATTTTGGCACCAAATTAAAATTTTTCGTGACATGTAGGAGTGGGCCATTAGTCTTAATAAAGCGTCTCATGGATAGGAAATTATATGACTAGCACAAAAACCCTTTACCACTTAAATTCCACCCAAAATGTGAGGATCGCCCTTAGATTTGTAGGAATTAAAGCATTCATCTTTGATGCTTAGAGTGTGAACCGGTAGTATAATAGATTCTAGAACTTGTTTTGTGATGCATTCCGAGATCGCTAGTAAGACTACACTTGTGTAGTTAGGAATAACTAAATGATAAGAGGCATTAGGATAACCCTTGTTTGATACCCGTAATATAATTACTTCTTCCACATCGGTTGAGTAATTCCCCCACACCTTTGCGTTGTACTCATCTTTAGTACACGATACCCCTAGTTAACCCCTCAGAGCCTATCCTTTTCGTTGTTCTCGTGATGTTTCGGTTTTTCGGAATATCAATGAAGAGCATTGTTTACAATCCACCCCAAATGTACACCCAAATCGCCTTAGCCTACCTTGTATGCACTCACTTTTAGTGCATTATTGTTATCACACTAAACCCTTAGTTCAATTATCTTGTTGCTTGCATAAGTTGCTAAGTCGAGTCATATCCTTTGTACACAATTTTGGGACGATTGGGACTCATGGGAAAAGTTAAATTTTATGAAATGACGGGAAGGGAACGTTAAATTCAAATTCCCTTTATTTGCGTGATAATGTACTCGAAGTGTTTTGATCTTTTCAATTCGGGTCAAATTAGTGTTAGAGTAATAAAAACTCAAGTGTACGGATGTGCCTATAAATCCCTATCATTTTGATGTTATCGTAGAGGATGGTAGAGTAAAAGTGTATGAAAACAAAAAAAAACAAGATACGGGCTACCATCCTACATCTATCTTTAAATTTATGTTTGTTTATTTCAGTTATGTAGAGTTTAGAGTGTCGAGTCTTGGCTTAGCAACTCCATTCTTCGCATGCTTGTAACATAAAGATTTTTGACTTGCCACCACTAAATTGCCTATCTCACCAAACCCTTTGTTTCCTTACCGTAAGCCTATCATTACAACCCTTTAAAAGACCTCTTGGATAGTCTTTCCTAGGTGCTTACGCCAAAGCGATGGAGGTTTGATCTAGTCTCAAGCCTATGGTAATCTATGTACTAGGACCGGTTAATGAGTGTCTATCTTCCATTTCCAACTTGTTATATTTCATATACACCCGAGAGATGTGAGTATCCAAACACCCCATGTGAGGTGCTAGTATGTAATTTCCGTGCTTGTTATGACTTTTGCGGGCTTATATGTGTTATGGATCGTTCTAAACTAATGCTTCATGACCCCTAACTTATAAATTAATTGGCTAAAAGCACATTTGCTTGAGGACAAGCAAATACCAAGTGTAGGGATATTTAATAAGGTTTTAAATGTACCTTTTGAGGGGTCTTTAAGCCCTTATTTGATCACTTTTGTATCCGTTATTACTTAATATCGTTCCTTTTCACTTTTAGGTCTCTTGAAGGCAAATTGTTGGAATGACACTTATTCGGACGAAAAGGCGCGAATATCTGAAGAAAATGGCCAAAGTCAAGAATCGAGACACTCAAGTCGCTAAATTGAAAGGGGCGGCATCGGGTTATACTTGTGGCGCGTCGAACAAGCTTTGTGACGATACAAGAGCCAAATTGCTTATTTTCAAGTGACGGCATCGGTTTTTAAAGAGTAGGCGTCGCGGCTCGGACGACCTAGATTTGATCCGACGGCGTCGAGACTCAAGGCGACGGCGTCACGAACATAAGGTGACGCCGTCACAATGATAACGTGGCCAAGACGAAACCCTAATGATCGGCGACCGACGGCGTCACAAATCAAAGGGTGAAGCCGTCCGATTGTAACCTTATATATAGAATCGAATATTTTAGTTTTCGGTGTGTAGTTTTGTGGAGTAAAACCTAAACCGAACCAAGGTTGTTTTGTACAAGATTTTAGGGTTCCATACCCTATCTTACATCAAGATAAGTGTTTTACTTCATTAATTTAATTATGTCTTCAATTGATTGTGTGTATGCTTGCATGTTCCCCATGTCCGGCTAATTTACTTGTGTGTTTGCTTAGGTAATATGAAACTTAGTTATTGAATATTGATTGGTTGTCTCTTATCTTAGTTGTGATTGACCTAGTATTGCGATAGGTCATTCGTTGTGTTGTTAATGCTTGATTAATCTTTGTTGAACCTTAGTTTATAATCACCTAGAGTAATTGTAGGCTATACATCCAAAGAATACCTTAGTGTTAAGTTTATAAATCCTAGAGATTTTGTAGTCATTAACCTTTGGTAGCTTCAAAGAGTTAGGGATAAACGTATACCCTACGACCTTAGAGACACAACGCAATTAATAATAAGGACATGACAATTCAACCATCAATAGGAGATAACTAGGGAGTAATAAAGCCTAAGCAAATACATTTTTAATCATCATACGAGCATACAACAATAGACATAGACTACCTTCACCTTAGCTTAGATAATTAGATAAATAGAGTAATCGGTAGAAATACCAACCCTCAAATCCAATACCCCGAGATTCCTAATTTCCATTTCTAAAAAATATAAAAAAAGATAAAAAATAATCTTCCTCAACCCCAACCTTAGCGTAGTAACTTCTCACTAGCATTCCTATTCCCCTAGAAAATGATATCAATTCCCGTGTCTTACCCTAATACTACACTACAACGATTAGGTTCATTGCCTAGGTGTTGAAAAACTTGCTCGACGAAAAGAAGTTCCTTTGACCCCGAGCGCTGTGTAAGCGTATCAATTGGGTGATAAAGATGCACAACAGATCCGAATGTGGTTACGGTACGTTTATACTCAATAACCATTATGCTAAAATCTTATTTGATTCGGGTGCTGATAAAAGTTTTATATCTACTTCATTTGCATCTTTACTTGATATTGCACCCACTACATTAGACACCGCCTTTACCATTGAGTTAGCAAATGGGAATCTTGTAACCACCAATATAGTACTTCAAAACTGTACACTAAACTTGTTTGGTCATCCATTCAAAATAGACCTCATGCCAATAGAACTCGGAAGTTTCGACGTTATAATTGGTATGGAATGGTTATCGCAACAAAATGCAAATATCATATGTGGCGAGAAAGTTGTACATATTCCTATCGATAATGAAACCTTGGTTATCCGAGGGGATCGAAGTGGAACTCGCCTGAACATCATTTCTTACATTAAAACTCAAAAGTACATCAAGAAAGGATGTTATGTTTTCTGAGCCCATATAACGGAGAAAAAGTTAGAGGAGAAACGACTCAAAGATGTACCTATTGTACGTGATTATTCTGAAGTCTTTCCTGAAGACTTACCCGGACTTCCACCACCTAGACAAGTGGATTTCCAAATCGAATTGGTGCCAGGTGCCGCACCAGTTGCTCGAGCACCCTATCGTCTAGCCCCTTAGGAATTGCAAGAGTTATCAAACCAATTGCAAGAACTTACGGATAATGGTTTTATTCGACCAAGTTCATCACCATGGGGAGCTCTAATCCTATTCGTTAAAAAGAAGGATGGATACTTTAGAATGTGTATTGATTACAGGGAGTTAAATAAACTAAATGTAAAGAACCGATACCCACTTCCAAGAATCGATGATCTTTTCGATCAACTCCAAGGTTCAAGCGTATAGTCCAAGATCGATTTGCGATCCGGATACCACCAACTTAGAGTTTGAGAAGAGGATATTTCGAAAATGAAATTTAGGACTCGATATGGTCACTATGAGTTTCAAGTTATGCCATTTGGTTTAACTAATGCTCCAACAGTATTCATAGATCTCATGAATCGAGTGTGTAGACCATATTTGGATAAGTTTGTGATTGTGTTCATAGATGATATTCTAATTTACTCTAAGGGTGTGTTTGGTACCGAGAATTGGGGCAAGAGAAATGGAAATGGTTCCATTTCTCTTGTTTGAATTGAAAAGCGAAATGGGGTAGAAATGGAGAAATGGAGAGAATTGGGTAGTGTAATTTGGTTAGCTCCATTTCTCTTATTTTGGTGGAGAAATTGGAGAAATGGATTATTATTTTTTTTTTTTACATTTAAAAAATTAAAAAATATTTAAAAAAAAATATATATTTTAAAAAAAAAATTTTTTTTTTTTAAAATAAGTTTTTTTAAATAAATACATTTTTTAAATTATTTTTAAAAATTATTTTTTTAAATATTTTTTTAAATAAATACATACATTTTTTAAATAAATACATTTTTTTCAAAATTATTTTTAAAAATTATTTTTTAAAATTTATTTTTAAAACCATATTTTTTTAAATATTTTTTTAAAATTATTTTTTAAACAAATAAGTTTTTTTTTAAAATAATTTTTTTAAAATTATTTTTAAAAAAAATAAGTTTTAAATAAGTTTTTTTAAAAAATTATTTTTGAAAATTATTTTTTAAATAATTTTTTTTCATTTCTCGGTCAAGTCTCATTGTTACTAAACATTAGAATTGAACACAATTCTCTCTGATTTCTATTCTCGAGATTTTATTCTCTACTTCATTTCTTTTCTCTGAATTTCTCTCTACCAAACGCACCCTAAGAGTAAAGAAGAACATGAAAGACATCTCAAGCTGATCCTAGAGTTACTCAAGAATGAGAAGTTGTACGCTAAATTCTCAAAATGTGAATTTTGGATCTCAAGTGTACAATTCTTGGGCCATGTAATTGATAGTCATGGAATTCATGTGGATCCCGCCAATATAGAGTCCATAAAGACTTGGGCTGCCCCTACAAATCCAACGGAAATACGTCAATTTTTAGGACTTGCTGGATATTACCATAGATTCATTGAAGGTTTTTCCAAGACATCAAAGCCTTTAACTAAATTGACTCAAAAGAATGTGAAATTCGATTGGGGCGAAAAAGAAGAAGAAGCATTTCAATTTCTAAAGGAGAAATTATGCAGTACACCTATCTTAGCGTTACTTGAGGGCAACGAAGACTTTGTTGTATACTGCGATGCTTCGTATAAAGATTTGGGAGCAGTGTTAATGCAATGACAGAAGGTGATAGCTTACGCCTCACGACAACTTAAAAAGCGCGAGAAAAACTACACCACTCATGACTTAGAGTTAGGATCAGTCGTTTTTGCTCTTCGAATGTGGAGACATTATCTCTACGGCACAAAGTGTACAGTATACATAGATCACAAAAGATTGCAACACATTCTGGATAAAAAATATCTAAACATGAGACAACGCCGCTGGTTAGAATTACTTAGTGATTACGACTGTGAAATTCGTTATCACCCGGGTAAGGCAAACGTCGTGGCAGATGCTCTTAGTTGAAAAGAATGACTCAAACCTCTAAAGGTTAGATCGTTGGGAATGATTATCGTATCACCACTACCCTCACAAATCCTTGCAGCACAAACCGAAGCTATCAAAGAAGAAAAATGAATCAAAGAGAATCTCTACGGTATGTTAGAGAACAAAAACGGTTTTGTAAAGCGTTCTGATGGAACGTTATGCTTCAAAGACAGAAGTTGGATACCACTCTATGGAGGCATATGAGATTTGATTATGCACGAATCGCATAAGTCAAAGTACTCCATTCATCCGGGGTCCGACAAAATGTATCATGATCTCAAAATGCTATATTGGTGGCCTAACACGAAGGCTGATATTGCCAAATATGTTGGTAAGTGCTTAACATGTTCTAAGGTCAAGGCCGAGTGTCAAAAACCATCAGGATTACTACAAAAACCCGAGATTCCTATGTGGAAATGGGAAAGAATCACGATGGATTTTGTTACGAAATTACCCAGAACACCGAGCGGTTATGACGCCATTTGGGTAATTGTGGACCGTTTAACAAAATCTGCTCATTTTATTCCAGTCAAAGAAACTTATGATATGGATCAGCTGACCAAGCTGTACATCAAAGAAATAGTTTCTAGACACGGTGTACCAATTTCGATTATCTCAGATAGAGATAGCAAATTTAATTCAAATTTTTGGCAGTCACTTCAGAAAGCTTTTGGAACTAAACTAGACATGAGTAATGCCTATCATCCGCAAACTGACGGTCAAAGCAAAAGAACCATACAAACCTTGGAAGATATGCTAAGAGCTTGTATTATCGATTTTGGTAAAAGCTGGGACTATCATTTACCATTAGTCAAATTCTCTTACAACAATAGCTATCATTCGAGTCTTAAATCATCACCGTACGAAGCATTGTATGGTCGAAAGTGTCGATCTCCCGTATGTTGGAATGAGGTTGGCGATGTTCAACTCTCTGGCCCAGAAATTGTACGGGACACAACTGAAAATATTATTCTGATCAGAAGCAGACTACAAGCTGCTAGAGATCGCCAGAAAAGTTATGCTGACACTAGGCGAAAACCATTGGAATTTCAAATTAGAGATAGGGTTATGCTGAAATTCTCGCCTTGGAAAGGCGTAATCCATTTTGGAAAATGTGGGAAACTAAGTCCACGATATATTGGACCATTCAGAATCCTAGAAAGAGTTGGTCCGGTAGCATACAAACTCGAGCTACCTCAAGAACTAAGTGGAATCCATAACACTTTCCACGTGTCAAATCTTAAGAAATGTCTTTCCGATGAAAGCCTTGTCATTCCACTAGACGAGATTAAGCTCGATGACAAGCTACATTTTATTGAGGAACCTATTGAAATAATGGACCGTGAGGTCAAACAGTTGAAACAAAGCGAATCCCCATCGTCAAAATGCGTTGGAATTCTCGCGAGGACCGAATACACACAGGAAAGAGAGGACCAAATGCGACAGAAATATCCGCATCTCTTCTTGGGTACATCAAACTAAATCATGAGGACATGATTTCCTTAACGGGGGAAGGCTGTAGCACCTCGCATATTTCAGGTCAATATTTTACTATTTTACTTTATATAAATTACTTTTAATTATTTATATAAGTAATCTCAAAAATTAAATAGTGTGAATTATCCTCACAACCAACACAAGACTAGGAAAAGTCTATGTGTTCAAAAATACTTTAGTTTCACCACTAGTCATAATTCATATGAATTATTGCCACTTTGCTAATTTTAGGTACACATTTTACCTTTAAGTTATACGCGTGCCCGAACCTACGTTATTAGGTTTTAATAACATAGAAACACCATATTAAACTTATCCTACTTTTAATATACCTAGTTGGAGTATGTTGATAAGTTTTAACATTTTTGGAAGTATTACATTTTTACGTTACCCGGTTTTAAGTTTCGTGAATTAAGGGCTTAACATTAGTAATTACCGAGACCAAACTATACCCTAAAAACTAAAGTATATCACATTACACACACACTACCACCTCAAAAGTGAGGTGGCGTGTAAAGGCTTCTTCACAAGGCCACTTGGCCTTTTCTCCTTAAACATACACACTTACTCACCAACCTTGTCCCCCATATACCCCAAAGTCACCTCACACCTATCATTTTACATGCAAAAACACACACAAATCCTCTCCCCCCTCCGCCTTTGCCATCCAACATCATCACCATAACACCACTTCATACTTTGATTCACACCATAAGAATAACAAAGAAGATGGAGCTAGAGTTGGTTCTTACATCATCCTAGGATTGTTTTGTTGATTTCAAGGGTAAAGTAGAAGATATTCAAGGCATAAGGGGCTGAAGTAAGAAGGTTATTGCAAGGGTAAAAGGGTTTGTAAGCTTGGGTTAAGAGGTTGAAGACAAGGGTTGAAGATTGAAGGAGGTTTAGGCTTGATTGTTCTTGTGACCATTCAACCTAAGTCTTGTAAGAAGTTGTTTAAATTTCTTGTGATTCAATATGGTTGTAATGATATTTATAATTATTTGAAGTAATTTGATATAAGTAGTACATGTAATAAGGCTTGCATGATGTTGTACATAAAATTGATGGGTAAAAACTAGTGTAGAAACTCATTAAGACAACTAGTAAGAAACTATCAATTTATCATGAGTTTTAACACAAAAATCATAAACTTTGGACTTGATTTAGTTTAAGAAGTTGTTACAGGAAGTAAAAACTAGAATTTGAGCTTTTGAATCACTCGAAATGGACTTATAGATAAAAAGTTATGGTTAAAAGAAGATGACTAGATGAAAATTGGTTATTAAGTCAAAAGTCTTCTGAAACGATTTTAAAACGAGATTTAAACCCTTTTCTTGTCCGAATCAGCAAACGTGTAAAACACGGAAGTTTCTCGAAATGAAATTTTCTTCAAAAACTCTGGTGCACATAAGCAGAAAGTGAACGAAAAGTCTTAAAAACAGCAAATACTACACGGACCTGTTGTGACTAGAAAACAACCATGGTCATGGAAACTTACTTGTATTTTGATTCTTTGAGACCAAAACAAAGCCAAGGTTAAACCAAGGATAATGTCTCAAGTTATTTTAACTTAAATATAACCACTAGATATGACCATGATTGTTGTTTCAATAGTTTTTTAATCGTAACTTAGCCGCACGGCTAGTTTGGGTATATTAACCCGAAAATTGTTTCAAAAACTTGGTCATTAGATGAAGCTTTACTAGATTTTGACAAAACTAAATAAATGAAATTTTCACAAGTTTTAACTTCTATTTAAACTCATGGACTTATATTAATCTAAAAACTATTTTTGAAACCTTTATATTCCACAACTCATAATATGACACGCCGAAATTATTTCATCACAACACTTACACATGGTAAATGCTTCACGACACAACTTATACTATCACGTCACCACTCAAATAGTCTTTGACGAAACATGACATATGTTTTGTACAACATTTGTCTCATCAAATACTTACTTATAAATGATAAGTACTACAATAGTAGGGAATTTCATTATCATAAAGAGGCCTCTTCGGGGTATCGTATTGACGAGTTGTGGATTTACGATTTAAAGTGTCCTGGCTCCTCGTGCGATTACTACACGAACTGTTGATTTTGATAGCCCGAACGGTGGTACGAGGTCATTTATAAAAAAGGCTATGAGCCAAGGAAACACTTAAGGTATATCTTAGCTTAATATCCATGTACAACATCATAAGCCAACCAATTTACATATACTTGTACACTGATATTGAAAACTATACTAAAACATAATTACTATACTTTTGTAGGTAATCACTAAAGATCGCAGTCTCGACATACACTGTTATTGCTATAAAGTACTACTGATAACCACGGTGAGTTCATAGCCCCAACTATTGTTTAACTGTTATATAAACTACTTGGGGGAGATACATGCTAAAATGTTTTATTAAGGACAATTGCTTGAAAACTGAATGCCTTGACTGTATTATTGCATGCCTAAGTTGTTTATGGTAAAAGTCCCTAATATCATGGACCACTAATCACTGGGATTGAGCGCAAATATAGTGGATAGGCCTATCGGGATTGACGAATCCCGTTTGTGTTAGCCGGATTGGTAACCAAACGCACTTTATTTAAATTACCTAGGTATATGGCAAAATACCTACTCGGGGTAAGTTACTTATATATTTATATATATCGTCCGATGATATATATACAACAGTCAGTCGTGGGTTCCATGAGCTTAGAGCAATAATAACTATCAAGAAGATAATTGTACACAATGCAATTATACTACGACTATAGTCCACTACAGTTTTCAAAACTATGAATTCACTCAATCATTGTGTTAACGTTTCGGCATGTTTTATCTCTGGTCCGTAAGATATGTCTGGCATGCGAATGAAGGCACACAGAATAGGCATTTTGAAGACTATGCATATCATCATTCGAAAACTTTTAAACTTATTATGTACATTATGGGACTTCTACTTTGATATTATGAATAAATTCGAATGATAATGTATTTTAAAACGTCTCATTTAGAGTCGTTTTCTGTAATGTGTACTTTGTGCTAATAAGTAATATCCTCGATTAGCTTCCGCTGCTATTGAAAACTGAGGGTGTTACACATTCTCTCTCTAGTTTTTCTCTCTAACTTGAAGATGGTGTTCTTCCTTCTTCCTAGACCTCCCAATTCATCAAATCATCCATAAAAACGATCATAAATTGGTATCAAGAGCAAGGTCGGTTTGTTATCATTGGTTGATTTTGGTGATGTTTTTCTTGTCAAAATCTTGTTTTGAAAATATGTTTTTTAACAAAGTTGTCAACTTTTCACATACTTTTTGGGTTTAAACAGATTCTTTACAAGCTTATTGAATCTTTTTTTTTGGTCAAAAACAGTTTTAATGGTTACAACTTTTATTACTTGTTTTTATCCAAATACTCGTGACAGTTTTCTGGTCATATTCCTATGGTCATAATGGGTCATTATCGTGCCTCTTTATGTCTGTTTTTCTGGGTGTCTATTGAATCTGGTCGAAATCTTTGGTCGGAAAAAGGACGCCAGAAACAAGTCAACAAGGGTCAAAACCCTAGTTTTACGCCTAAGGATCTTCAGATTTGTTATGAGTAACTTGGAAAGTTACTCGTAAGGACCTTTTTTACGCCTAATATGGCTTACGTGTAAGCTTACGCATAAGTTTTAACCTTACGAGTAAAACAATCATTTACACATAAGAGACCTTACGCATAAGGACTTACACGTAAGATCTTTATGCCTAAGGTTCTTGGTTTACACTTACGACCCTTCAAATGTTTACGCATAACTATCTTTACTCATAAGGACAGAAAAACAAGATGAAGAAAGAATACCTTGACCAGACCCAAACAAAATACCAACGAGTCTTTTATATGGACTTCAGTTTATCACATCACAAGTCCGAAACAAAATGAAAAATCAGATGCGACTGTTGTAAAAAACGAAGTACACCACAACCATCAAATACTCGACTAAACCCTATAACCAACTCTGACACAATCAATATCCCATCCTCCACATATTATACTCTTATCTCCATCAAGACTCGAGCAGGAAATGTAAAACATTAAATGAATCTCAGACTATTTCGTGTTATTCAAAGAACATCTGACCTTAAAGGTCAAACCACGAAAATAGAAGCATCATCGATCCTTGTTGAAGTATTATACTTCTCAATATCCAAACTAAATGAAAAGATGTATAACAAATGTGTTATAATCTATTCTTGGCTTGTTTCAAGACCATAAAAAAATAGGAATATCATATGTAGACCCTACCTTAGACCCTCCAAAGGATCTTGATGCCATGTTGTGTTATCTTTATTTGGTTGGAGCTTGAAAATTGTATACATCTAGTAAGGTTGCGTTTGTAATTGTGAGATTCGCGTAGCACAAGACTCGGATTTTGATGAGTTTTATGGTGTTGAGATGAGATGGGTTTTGTTTGTTGCTAGATGAGTTTATGAGCGCAGATTTGATAATCTGCGATGTAAAGATATGTTGTGATGAATGGGATATAACGTGTGAGGCAGAGAAAAGCTTTGTTGGAGGCGTATTTATTAGATGTGTACTTAGGGTTATGTCAACTGTGAGTGTATTTAGGGTAGATATTATTTATACCAGTTTTAAGTTTGTGCTGAATTGCTATTGGGCCATATTCGGATCACCAATTGGGCCGTGTTCTATCTTTTGGACAGGGCTGAATCTTTTATACTACTCGATTGGATTGGGTCATCCTATTTTGGGTTTAATGTGTTTTAATATCCGAATGTGATGGACTCATAATTTACAGTGTAATTATCATCCAAAAAAAGTTTTTTCTACAAAACTTTGGATACAATTTTTTACTAATTGGTTGAATTGGTTAAGAGTGGTATTTTGGTTGATACAATTATTTCACGAGGATACAAATTTTTGACAAGAATCGGGAAACCATTATCAAAGTTCATTTAAACCTTTAACAAATGCTAGTTTTGGGCATGTAACAGAAAGATGTGACTACGGCGTTAATTCTTTATTATTTATTTGAGGTTGAAGTGGGATATCACGGGTGTGTGTACTTAGTATCTGAAGATATCGGGGTTGGTTGGATGCATGATTCTTCAAGATCCTTGTTCGAGCTTTAACCATTATGAATGACAAAGACTTGAGTTGTCTAGTTATACCTGATGTAAGGAGTTACGTTGTTGTGCTCACAGCGTATATCTATCACTTCTAAGGAGGTACGTTGTTGTGCTCAAGTGTCACAAAAAGTTGTGGATAATTCGAGAAAATTTAGTTTACCCCTTTTCGATCCGGTTAATCAACCCGGTAAGGAAAAGGGTTCTTCGTCTGACAATAATGCAAGTTTAAGTCACAAGTTCAGGTTATTTTACTTTAGTCTCAAGTTCATCATATTGAGTTTTCTCCATCAGTGGTCATTACAAAAAGCCATCAGAATGATAATGGGTCGGTAATGAGTTAGCTGAGAGGAGTATAAACGAGCAGAGAAGTCTTATCAGCAGTTGATTCTCACGAGATATTTATGGTACTTCTCAATTGTTCGATTAATTGTACATACATGGTTTCGCTGTCTCCAATTCATCATCAACATACGTGGTGTATGATTTTGTTTCATTGAAAATATCGGGGGGAAGAGAGTGTACGGAATCCTGTTTCTTTGACAACTTTTACGAAAACCCTCTCCTTTCATGAATTTCTTCAATCAGGGGGAAGAAATGAGACGATATGTGGTTCAAACGTCTCACTTTGGTGTTATCGTCTCACTTTCACAGGGTTATGGTGTGTGAAGTTACCTAAATATGATGTTATGATGCCTCACACACGATCATTTTATGGAGTAATTTGCATATTCACAAGTGATTATTATTTCGGAAGACCGCAACATTCAGGGGGAAGTCGTTTCATTTCGTTTTTCGCGGCTTTTTTGGTGTGAAGCATTTACATACGTGAGAAGATCTTGTTGATTTCTTGCATGTTACCCCCGAACGGATTTTCCGAAATAAGACAAATTTACCTTGTGTGGTTTACTGCTCATCTACAAATTCCGCTGTGAACTGAAAATTTCAAAAGTTAGAGGAAATGTTCACTGCATCAAAGTTTCATATCTGCTGAAGACGGTTGTCGGTTTGGGAAGGCGATTGAAACTTCGCCAAAAAGAAGTGTCTGGAGAAGTGCTAAAGACATGTAGCATGATTTGGGGGGAAGTTAATCCATTTCATGCATATTACATCATTTGCCTACAAGTGAAGAAAACGGTTCTCAAGTTGAGGTACAAGAAGAAGACAAAGAGCGTAAACTTTCATCATCCTCAGCATTTGAAGAGCTTATGAAGACCTTTCTTCATTTGTTTTTTATACTTATAGAAAATGTTGTAAGTAATCCCTTATGTCGTCCCATTGGGGGAAGATTGTTGGAATCGCTCCTAACACAGAAATGGAACGACATTGACGGGATTACATTTTCTATCTTTGTTAGCTTAAACACATGGGCTTGTTACGTCATATTGTAATAGTTGTATGTGTTAGGCTATAAATACCCTCCTAGACTTTCCTAGGAGGTTGAGACTCTTATTGTAATTTACCTTTCATCTTTAATAAAACACACACTAGTTTCCATACTCTCTCTAGTTTCTCTCTCTAACTTGAAGATGGTGTTCTTCCATCTTCCAAGACCTCCAGATTCATCAAATCATCCATAATAACGATCCTACAATTGGCATTAGAGCTGTATGACCATATATTCTCATATGTCAATCAACATGCATTATTTTCACACTTCTCCCCCTCAAGAATTGCATACGAAGTTGCCACTCTTTATTGAACAAGTGAAATCATCACGATGTAGTTTACTCACAGTTGTCCTTCGCAAAAATTGCATATGATGTCGCCATTGCCATTTTTGATTGAGCAAATGAAATAAGAATATAATCAACGGTAAGTAGATCCACTTGATGACTGAGCGAGCATGGAAAAAGCATGAAGCTTGTTGATGAGAATGGTCATAAACAAGAAGATTTCTCTTCTTTCGAAGATAAAGCGCACTGAAGCGTACACTTTTCTTTTCTTTAAGGAATGAGGCTTGAACTGAAGTATTCAAACGTCATATATCTCTTTTCTACTTCTCATAGCTAACTTGTTACCAACCCCATTATCATTCAGTCGACTCTTTGTCGTGACAACTGATGGAGAAAACCCAATATGATGAATTTGACACCGAAGTAAAATAACCTGAACCTGTAACTTGAACTTGTACAAATGTGTGACTAAGAGTGGTGTAGAGAGTTCCTGCAACTTTGAATCCCTAAGTACTCTATACTCTTCACCCAACCAACCATCAAGTATAAGACATATATCACCTCTTGAAAACCCACAACTAACGTGTGACACTGCGCACTACAACGTAACTCCTTAAAGTGATAGTTATTTTGTGGTAGTAGACAGGAAGAATCACCAAAAATAACTAGATTTCCATGTCTTCGTCATTGTAAGTGTTAAAAGCTAGAACAAGGATCTTGAAGAATCTTCATCCAACCATCCTTGATACCTTCAGATATTAACTACACACACTCGCGAAATTTCACTTCAACCTCAAATAAATAATAATGAATTAACGCCATAGTCACATCTTATGGTTTAAATGCCCAGATCTTGCTCCTTTTTGATGTTTTCAATGAACTTTGATAATGGTTTTATCCTGACCTTAGTAAAAAGCGCATAACCCCATAAAACCTTGTAATAACCAAACTGCAATGAAGAATATCAAAACAATCATCCAAGATATGAAGTACACACTTTATCCCTTCTTTGAATTTGAAACCGTAGCACCAGAATCAGATAAGATCCAGAAATACACTTTCCTGTCACCAGGATGGTTCCATTATCACGGGATTTTAAAATTATATGGTTTAAACCAAAAATAGTTTCTTTCGCGGGATTTTACAAAACCAAGAATAAACCGAGAGATAGTTCCAGAAATGCACTTTTCTTTTACCGGGATGATTCCATCGTCACGGGATTTTACAAATCTATGATTTAAACCGAGAAATAGATTCTTTCGCGGGATTTTACAAAATCAAGACTAAACCGTAAACAATGACAGATTGAATATGTTATGACAACTTTGGTTTTGGTGAATATTGGTTTAGGGGAACATGCAATGGATTACCAACAATTCTTCTTTTGAATGTAAAATAATTCACAAACCATACTTAGTAAATTAGTGTAAACTACTTCACCCTGAAGGTTGACCTTATAACATCTAAGTACATGTTTCTCCCCCATGATGGTTTCAAACTTTTGGAAGCATCATTGACGTGTACAACCATATGCACGAGAATTTCTTGTCTAAAGCAAACATCTTGAAAGATCATGAGTGAAGCCGAAAATTCTTGAAAGATTTTTCTTAGACTGTGAAGTATTATTGACATTCTGTAACGTCTAATATCCCATGAGAATTGCTTATCACTTCTCAACCATTTAAACACTATGGCTAACATACCATCCACGTAATCAGTCAGCTATTGTTGTGACCACTTGATGAAGTAAACCTGATATACCCGACCTGAACATGAAGTAGAATTTTCCAGTTTTGTTACTTAAGCTTGTACTATTCTTGTGAAAAAGAACGGTGTACCCAATGTACAAAACCTCTTGACGTATCCTCAATTACGTGAGACACCAAAAGTGATAGCTACTTTTTGGGTTAAGAGAAGAATCACAAAAGTAACTAGATAGCCAAGTCTTCATCACACTCGATAAATGCCAAACAAGTCATCTTCGCGTAAGGGAAGAAAGAAAGAAGACGAAATAAGTACACATGGCCGGAAAACCTCACTTCAAATCCAGATAAGAAATACCGTACAAACAACCCTGTAGTCAACCTAGTTCCAATAACAATTCAAGTCGTGACTTAGTATGCAAACTACCTTTCTTTTGCCAAGTATTATACCAAAATAAGCCATGAAACTTGATATCCAAAATACAAATCTTCTGATATTAACAAATTGTATCCAATATTTTTGAAGAAAATCTCGGATAACAATTGATATTATCAAAACTTTATGTATAAAAAATAAAGTCAGATAACTATTTTGATAAATCATTTAAGCTCATGTATTTCAGCAGTCCATGAAGACCGCGAGTAGATCAAATCATACAAAGCCCACAACCGATCCATTGAGAGGCCCAATTACACTCCACACGAATCCAATGTCCAAGTCCAATCCATCACACCGGATCCAACCACAACACTTAAGTTTGGTCCAACATATCAATTTATATCTCGCAGTAGGCCTAAATCCAATCCAAATCGCAGTCCATGTGATACAACAAATCGCAAATCTCATCGTCAAATTGCAAAAAATAACATAACAAATAGAAAATCTCATCATCAAATAACAAATCGCTGCCCATGTGAATCTGCTCCCGGCCCACAACAAATCGATTAAACCCAATCCAAATGATCCGCCTGATCCAACATGTATAAGGCCCAAAATTATTCACGGTAATAACGAGGCCCGGTCCAACAACAAATCTACTCTTACCCTAAACAAAAAGGTATAAACACTCTTTACTTAACTCATTTCAACCCTAATATTTCTCAAACCCTAATCATACTTTTCATCCACCCCCAATTTTATCACTCATCAAATCGCACCAAAAAAATAAAATAGATCTCATGAAAACCTAGATTTAAATCATGTCTCAATCATCACATCAAACTCTTCATCAACAACAATAGAATAAAACCCTTGAGCACTTTATTTCTTTGTTATTCAAATTGATCTCGCCACAGGGATGGCTTGAGATGAGGAATTGGCTTCAAGATCTAACCAAGGTCTCCGCTAGGTTCTATTTAAGATTTTGCGTTAGGTTTTTTTGATATAGAACGAACCAAGAGAAAGTAATAACATAGTTGTTATTAACTTAATCTTTATGTCCGGATATAAAACATACTTGATCAATCATGAGTAATAATTTCGTGTATGTGACTTTGATAGTCTTGATGTTTAAAAAAAGCACGAAATATATTCTAAGATCCAAGGTAGATTTGATTGATGTATCATTTTGTAGTGAGTCTTTTGAACGAATTGAAGATAAAGAATAACATAATTGTTATTTTCTTTATCTTTTGCTTTCGGATATTAAACAAGAAGCTTGGTCTTCAGATGATGATTTATGATGACATACGTTCCAAAGAAAAATCTCTTAAAGATTATAAACAAAGTGAACTTTTCTGAGATCATTTATCTTTTATGTTTTCGATTTAGACAATGAGTCTCGTTAGTAGTAGAATGAGATTGTGAGTAGGATTTGGGTTATGATAGAGTAGGATTTGTCTTAGGATTGAGATTGATGTTGAAGTGGTAGTTGTATTTGAGATCTGTTAGTTTTCTTGGCCATGTTGTTTTTCTTTTCATATAACAGGACTGATGATGTTTAATGAAACTGAGGTCATGAGTGTTTGTTGTATTGGTGTTTGGTTCTTGTGATCAATGGTCATACTCTTCTTCAACCTTTCTGTCATAGTTAAGTCAAACCGCAGTAATGAGTCATATTCAACTCCTTCTTCTAATCTATCCAAATCACAGCAGTCTTCAAAAATGGTTTTCAAAATGCTTTCTAGTGTCAAAAAGCAGTAAGTTTTTACCAAAACACATTTGACAGGGTCAAAACTCAGATGACTAGGTCAAAACTTAGTTGACTGGGTTAAAACTCAGTTGATTGGGTCAAAACTCGATTGGTGGGTCAAAATCGATTGACCGGGTCAAAGCATCAACCTAAAAAACCGGATCTGGAAAAACTCAAATGTCAAACCGCATTGTAGAACCTTCAAACCGCACTGAAGAACGTCCATGTATAGTGCAAACCGCAGCAAAGAACATACTTCTTACCAGCACAAATCACAGCCAAGAACTGCGTTAAAACTCAATCACGAACACCAGAACAAAACCAAGAAATTGCAGAAAAATTGCTTTAGAAACAGATAACAACAAAAATTATTCGACCACACAAACAGTTTTCAGAAACTGTTATAAAACAATTATAAAAACCTGTTAAAACATTACTTAAACTATTAAAATGACCACATCAAACTTCAACCAGTAAACATGTTCAAACCAGTAAGCAACATAGACCAGATTCAAAGAACATCTTAAAACTACTTAAAAACTTCCGATTTAACAACTCTTAACACAACAGATTCACCAATAGTATCAAAACGCTTATAAACCCGCACACAAACCGCATCAAACAAGGTATAAAAATGTGATACGAACCCCATGAATCAACACAAACAACAAAGCCTTAGCTGTGATACCAATTGTAGGATCATTATTTATGTTGTTCATATGATTCGGGAGGTCTAGGATTATGGAAGAACAATTTAGCCATTTTAGATAGTGAAAGAGTAGATAGGGTAGCTTTCTAGAGAGAGAAACACTTATGTGTGTGTTTATTAAAAATGAAAACTACCACCCCTTTCCTTAGTGGGAAGGGGTATTTATACAAACTACTAAATGCCACCTACGGGCTGTGGATCAGGCATACAGTGGGTAAAGACCCGTCCGTCCTCCACGGTGTTACTAAACTAAGCTAATAACTAATAAATAACGATATGTCTACGAGCTAATATATGCTAGACTATTGTTAGGGTGACCGACACTTCAACATGGATTTTGTAAATCCCAACAAGATGTAGTCCTAAAGAGTGTAGTGCAGCAGTTACAAAACAACACTTTTGGAAAAGACAAATACACCTTGATAGATAGGATGTTGAGAAGAAAAGGCAAGCTAGTATTGGGTGATGATTTGCAGTTAAGGAAGGCCATCATTCAACACTATCATTCAGATGCTATGGGTGGACATTCAGGTACTACAATGACTCTGCACAGGCTACAAAATATATTTTATTAGAAAGGGATGCAAAAGATGGTTAAGCAGTTTGTGAGAGAATGTGACACTTGTCAAAGGGAGAAACCTGACCTAGCAGAATATCCTGGACTATTTCAGCCCTTACCTATACCAGATAAGATATGGAGTTCAATTTCTATGGACATTATTGAGAGACTACCTAGTTCACAGGGCAAGACAGTGGTTTTGGTGGTGGTGGAAAGGTTAACTAAACAGGCACACTTCTTTGCTATGCAACATCCTTTTACCGCAAGTATAGTGGTACAAGTATTCTTTGATCATGTTTATAGACTACATGGGCTACCTGAATCTATTATGAGTGATAAGCATTCTTTGATCATGTTTACAACATTCTTTGCTCATTTTTGGCAATCACTGTTTAAGACTCTCAAAGTTCAGCTTAAATTGTCTACTCTTTATCATCCACAAACTGATGGATAAACAGAGATTGTGAACAAATGTTTAGAGTGTTTTCTCAGATGTATGACTGGTGAAAGGCAAAAGGAGTGGGCTACTTGGCTTCCTATGGTAGAATTCTGGTACAACATAAAATTTCACGCAACAATTAACACCACACCTTTTGAGGCAGTTTATGGTCAACAACCTCCATTGCATAATCCCTATGTACCTGGTGACAATGTTGTGGTAGTATTTGATAGAACATTGAAGGTTAGAGAAGAGTCATTGCAGATGCTTAAGTTCCATTTAAAGAGAGCATAGGATAGGATGGTGAGTCAAGCTAACAAGCACAAAAGTAATAGACTTTTGGAGGTGGGAATGTGGGTGTATTTGAAGCTCCAACCTCACAGACAAGTGACTATTAGAAAGGAGTACCAACATAAGCTATCCTCCAAGTACTATGGCCCTTTTACGATTATGGATAAATTTGGTGCAGTGGCTTACAAGTTAGAGTTACCACCAAACAATCAAGTCCATACGCTCTTCCATGTTTCTCAGCTAAAGTTGTATAAAGGATGTGAAAAAAAGGTGGGAGCCCTGCCTCATTGTGGTCCTAATGGGTTGGTGACAGCTGAGCCTGTTGCAATTCTAGACACGAAGATGGTCAAAGTAAACAACATAGCAGTGGGTTATGTTTTGATTAAATGGTCCAACCATACTGATGGGGATATGGGAAGTTTATGGTGATCTCATTCAAAGGTACCCAACATTTGAAAACCAAGAATGAGGACAAGCATTGTTTTAAGAAGAATGGATTGTTATGAGTCAAAGTGATTTAGAGACCAAAAGTGAAAATTCTAGAAATTGAAGGACCAAAGCTGTCAAGTTTTAAATGTTAGTTAGAATGGGCGCCAAAAGCAGTTAAACCACATATTTTCCTATTAAAGGCTTTCCTTTTCATTTCTCATTTTCTCATTCTTGATTCATAAACATTTTCTCTCATTAACCTCTTGTAATCATTGTGTAAACCACATTATACCAATAAAAAACCCATTTCAAATCTTGCATCTTGTGAATAGATTCTTAGTGTGTTTATTTCCGGTTTTTAAGTGTTTTCATTTCATTACGATTTCTAAACACATGTTACAGGTTTTTATTCAAGTCATTGACTCAAAAAACTTGATAATTCTCAAGTATTTGAGCAAGAACGTTTTTGCTACAGTTGGGAAAAACTATTGAACTATTTTTCTAAGAAAAAAAATATAGTTATGCTTTCGCGTAGAGATGCTATTGCAATTCTGTATCTAAAACTTTTATAACAATTTATAAATTATGTTTATCGTTTAGAGGTGAGTTATATTAAAAAATCAACATTTATTAAATCCCGTCTTTCATGGGGTCTGAAGGAGAGACGGGATTATGGTGTGTGAAGTTACCTAAATATGATGTTATAACGCCTCACACACGGTCATTTTATGGAGTAATTTGCATATTCAAAAGTGATTATTATTCCGGAAGACCGCAACATTCATGGGGAAGTCGTTTCATTTCGTTTTTTGCGGCTTTTTGGTGTGAAGCATTTACATACGTGAGAAGATCTTGTTGATTTCTTGCATGTTACCCCCGCACGGATTTTCCAAAATAAGACAAATTTACCTTGTGTGGTTTCTTGCTCATCTACAAATTCAGCTATGACTGAAAATTTCAAAGTTAGAGAAATGTTCCTTGTAACAAAGTTTCATATCTGCTGAAGGCGGTTGTCGGTTTGGGGCGATTGAAACTTCGCCAAAAAGTGTCTGAGAAGCGCTAAAGACATGTAGCATGATTTGGGGAAGTTAATCCAATTCATGCATATTACATCATTTGCCTACAAGTGAAGAAAACGGTTCTCAAGTCGAGGTACAAGAAGAAGACAAAGAGCGTAAACTTTCATCATCCTCAGCATTTGAAGAGCTTATGAAGACCTTTATTTATTTGTTTTTTATACTTATAGAAAATGTTGTAAGTAATCCCTTATGTCGTCCCATTGGGGGAAGATTGTTGGAATCGCTCCTAACACGGAAATGGAACGACATTGATGGGATTACATTTTCTATCTTTGTTAGCTTAAACACATGGGCTTGTTACGTCATATTGTAATAGTTGTATGTGTTAGGCTATAAATACCCTCCTAGACTTTCCTAGGAGGGTGAGACTCTTATTGTAATTTACCTTTCATCTTTAATAAAACACACACTAGTTTCCATTCTCTCTCTAGTTTCTCTCTCTAATTTGAAGATGCTGTTCTTCCATCTTCCAAGACCTCCCGATTCATCAAATCATCCATAATAACGATCCTACAATTGGCATCAGAGCCGTATGACCATATATTCTCATATATCAATCAACATGCATTATTTTCACACTTCTCCCCCTCAAGAATTGCATACGAAGTTGCCACTCTTGATTGAACAAGTGAAATCATCACGATGTAGTTTATTCACAGTTGTCCCTCGCAAAAATTGCATATGATGTTGCCATTGCCATTTTTGATTGAGCAAGTGAAATAAGAATATAATCGACGGTAAGTAGATCCACTTGATGACTGAGCGAGCATGGAAAAAGCATGAAGCTTGTTGATGAGAATGGTCATAAACAAGAAGATTTCTCTTCTTTCGAAGATAAAGCGCACTGAAGCGTACACTTTTCTTTTCTTTAAGGAATGAGGCTTGAACTGAAGTATTCAAACGTCATATATCTCTTTTCTACTTCTCATAGCTTCTTGTTACCAACCCCATTATCATTCAGTCGGCTCTTTGTCGTGACAACTGATGGAGAAAACCCAATATGATGAATTTGACACCGAAGTAAAATAACCTGAACTTGTAACTTGAACTTGTACAAATGTGTGACTAAGAGTGGTGTAGAGAGTTCCTACAACTTTGAATCCCTAAGTACTCTATACTCTTCACCCAACCAACCATCAAGTATAAGACATACATCACCTCTTGAAAAACCACAACTAACGTGTGACACTGCGCACTACAACGTAACTCCTTAAAGTGATAGTTATTTTGTGGTAGTTGTCACACCCCCAAAATATCGCAGCGAAACGATAGTGTCATTGGGGTATGACGTCATAGCAAAAAATATGGATAAAGAAAACGACCTCTATAATGAGACGTTTTAAATAGTTTACCATTCGATTAAATAAGTTAAAGTTTACAACACATGAGATTCCAAAGTTTGATAATACATAAAGGTTTACAAAACATATCGAATGGTAATTGATAAAAACACTAGACTCAATGTATGCCATGAGACCCAAAGCTCCATGAAATGCTATCGCCTTACAACTGAGATAAACATGCTAAAAGTGTCAACACAAAGGTTGGTGAGTTCGAAGTTTGTAATAAAATGATCGAAATACTTTGAGAATGTTCACACAACAAAGGCATTGTAAATCCACTCGGTTCAAGTTCCGCCCATACAAAACTTGCAACCTGTGTGTTCACAACCCATTGCCTAAAATAGAATGACAATCATGAATATGCGCATTAAGGTAGTTAAAAGTATAAATGTCACCACAAGGGTCTTCCAACAACTCGTGTTGGGATGTTCCTCAACGCTCACGTTGAAATTTGTATCCATAAAATGGCCTTCCAACATATAAATCTTGGGATGTTCCTCCAACGACTCACGTTGGGCTGTATCAAATAATTGGCCTTCCAACATATAAATGATGGGATGTTTGTTTAAGTCTAGTCACTACGCACCAAGTCTAAAGTATAAGTAATGTTGTTTGGCAAAAGAGTTTAAATGTTTGGATAAATAAGCATATATCTAGCCCCAAATAGTTTATAGGAATTTAAATGAGTTAAAGCGGGTATGAACTCACCGGTATGATTGATATGCTAACAAAATGAAGTGCACTAAAATGAGGCTCGGAACTATCCGCGACCTAAAATGAATGTCATGACTTGAATTATGATATGTTGTCGTGAATGCAAACTCATATGATATTCATACCACTTATGCGTTTTGGAAATAATGTTTATCGTCAAAATATGTTTATGACATCCGTCGTACTAAAAATACTCTACAAGTAGTTATGTTGAAACAACCTCCTATGGTAGTCGCAAAATGGTGCAAACCGAGTGTTAGGAAACGAACTCAACAGTTTTGGAAAGCTTGTGTTATTATCTCAAAGTTTTAGTACTTAAGTTTCCATCCTAGAGGTCTCGATCACAAAGAAAAATATTGGTTAAGTATTGTATTTTAGTCCAAAAATATAGTTTAAGGGATGGTTTTCGGCCAAGTTTGAGTGACTATATGTTATTCGTTACAACTCCGCTCACCAAACGGTTTAACATTTTGGAAAATATGCTAGGCGAACTTACTTTTACTAGAAGACATCACGTTATAAAAAGTTCTACATCATTGTTAAAAACGTCCGCCAACATGGTCCTTTAGTTGCCGTAGTATGTTTTTAATAGAGAATATATTAATTTTTGCTAATAGAATAAAGTTACGGCAACTTGGTTTATCGCGTGTAATTTAATCGTTACAAGTCCGTTTTCTACGTTTTCTACATCCTTAGATTCGTGTCAAAGTATACTTATATATTTTTGATAAGTCGGCCCAATTTATAAAGCTTAAGACTCATTTTCGACTCGTAAAGAGTGACATTTTGATGCTGAAATTTCTGAAATTAATAGTTTTCATCGTCAAACTTGAAAAATTCATATCTTCTTCGTTATAGCTCCGTTTTAATCCGTTCAAGCGCCACGTTTCGTTTTAAAGTGTATTTTCTAAATATCTAGCCCAAAATATTATAACCACTGCCGGATTTTCCCGAATTAAAAATATGGATGACCCTATTTAAAACGTATCGAAATGAGTTTTCTCGCGCCAAACCTATTCTAACCCATTTAAAACAACTCCGAAGCTATTCTAATCCTACCATACACCTTCTTAGGGTGTCATGGGTTCCTAGACATCACCAAAATAAATATATAACAAGGAATAATTGTAGGATGACTTAGATATATATAACCCTTAAACAATCAATGAAAAAGTGGTACAACATCATATGACTTGCATGTTTTGCTCAAATATGATGAAATGATTATGAAATAAATATGTAAGATGAAAATGGACATGAGATGCTTACAAGAATACTTGATGAGGTTTAAGGACAAAGGGTTTTCCTAATCACTTGAGGTTTTATTGCAAAACTTATACAACAAGTGATACTAGTGTTTAAATAAACTTGTCTTGAAATTTATATGATGATCCTCCTTTGGTCTCCTTGTGGCTGCCGAATTTTTGGAGAGGAAGAGAGCAAGAAATATTTGATCTTGAAACACTTTGTAAAATGAAGTGAAATGTGTATGTTTTATTAGTATAATACAAAGACTAGTAGATATTTTGCTAATATCTCATTGACTCACCCTCCCTTGTCGACAAGGGAGGTTTGTCATTTCTTAATATCTTTTTTTTTTTTTTTTTTTTTTTTTTTTAAGTATAAGTGTAAGATTGTGAAGTTAAATTAAGTTAAGTGGTAAGTTGCGGTCACTTGTGAATATTTTAGGGTAGCGTTGGATAAAAATAAATTTTCACGGTCAAGATAAAATATTTTAGGTCATAAAATTTTAAAAATACATTTCTTGCAAAATTTGAGTGATATAATAATAATCGCGTCGAATTTAAGAAAAAGCGTCGTAATTATATAAATATAACAATTTATATGCGAAATAAATTTAAAACATTGGGTAAACTCATAATATAATTTTTATAAACTTAATATGAGTATAAAAATATGTTGGGATAATTTTTGGAAGTATCGGATCAATTGTTCAAAATAATTTATTACGCGATAACGTTTATTTAATATGAAATGCAAAACCCATGCATGACTAGTATGATGAATGTAGAGTTTGAGAAATGACTAAAAATTGAGAATTGTGACAGTAGTAGAAAGGAAGAATCACAAAAATAACTAGATTTCCAAGTCTTCGTCATTGTAAGTGTTAAAAGCTCGAACAAGGATCTTGAAGAATCTTCATCCAACCATCCCTGATACCTTCAGATACTAATTACACACACTCGCGAAATTTCACTTCAACCTCAAATAAATAATAATGAATTAACGCCATAGTCACATCTTATGGTTTAAATGCCCAGATCTTGCTCCTTTTTGATGTTTTCAATGAACTTTGATTATGGTTTTATCCTGACCTTAGTAAAAAGCGCATAACCCCATAAAACCTTGTAATAACCAAACTGCAATGAAGAATATCCAAACAATCATCCAAGACATGAAGTACACACTTTATCCCTTCTTTGAATTTGAAACCGTAGCACCAGAATCAGATAAGATCCAGAAATACACTTTCCTGTCTCCAAGATGGTTCCATTATCACGGGATTTTACAATTCTATGGTTTAAACCGAAAAATAGTTTCTTTCTCGGGATTTTACAAAACCAAAAATAAACCGAGAGATAGTTCTGGAAATGCACTTTTGTTTTACCGGGATGATTCCATCGTCACGGGATTTTACAAATCTATGATTTAAACCGAGAAATAGATTCTTTCGCGGGATTTTACAAAATCAAGACTAAACCGTAACCAATGACAGATTGAATGTGTTATGACAACTTTGGTTTTGGTGAATATCGGTTTAGGGGAACATGCAATGGATTACCAACAATTCTTCTCTTGAATGTAAAATAATTCACAAACCATACTAAGTAAATTAGTGTAAACTACTTCACCTTGAAGGTTGACTTTATAACATCTAAGTACATGTTTCTCCCCCATGATGGTTTCAAACTTTTGGAAGCATCATTGACGTGTACAACCATATGCACGAGAATTTCTTGTCTAAAGCAAATATCTTGAATGATAATGAGTGAAGCCGAAAATTCTTGAAAGATTTTTCTTAGAATGTGAAGTATTATTGACATTCTGTAACGTCTAATATCCCATGAGAATTGCTGATCACTTCTCAACCATTTAAACACTATGGCTAACATACCATCCACCTAATCAGTCAGCTATTGTTGTGACCACTTGATGAAGTAAACCCGATATACCCAACCTGAACATGAAGTAGAATTTTCCAGTTTTGTTACTTAAGCTTGTACTATTCTTGTGAAAAAGAACGGTGTACCCAATGTACAAAACCTCTTGACGTATCCTCAATTACGTGAGACACCAAAAGTGATAGCTACTTTTTGGGTTAAGAGAAGAATCACAAAAGTAACTAGATAGCCAAGTCTTCATCACACTCGATAAATGCCAAACAAGTCATCTTCGCGGAAGGGAAGAAAGAAAGAAGACGAAATAAGTACACATGGCCGTAAAAACCTCACTTCAAATCCAGATAAGAAATACCGTACAAACAACCCTGTAGTCAACCTAGTTCCAATAACAATTCAAGTCGTGACTTAGTATCCAAACTACCTCTCTTTTGCCAAGTATTATACCAAAATAAGCCGTGAAACTTGATGACCAAGATACAAATCTTCCGATATTAACAAATTGTATCCAATATTTTTGAAGAAAATCTCGGATAACAATTGATATTATCAAAACTTTATGTATAAAAAATAAAGTCAGATAAATATTTTTATAAATCATTTAAGCTCATGTATTTCAGCAGTCCATGAAGCCCGCGAGTAGATCAAATCATACAAAGCCCACAACCGATCCATTGAGAGGCCCAATTACACTCCACATGAATCCAATGTCCAAGTCCAATCCATCACACCGGATCCAACCACAACACTTAAGTTCGATCCAACATATCAATTTATATCTCGCAGTAGGCCTAAATCCAATCCAAATCGCAGTCCATGTGATACAACAAATCGCAAATCTCATCGTCAAATTGCAAAAAATAACATAACAAATAGCAAATCTCATCATCAAATAACAAATCGCTGCCATGTGAATCTGCTCCCGGCCCACAACAAATATATCAAACCCAATCCAAATGATCCGCTCGATCCAACATGTGTAAGGCCCAAAATTATTCACGGTAATAACGAGGCCCGGTCCAACAACAAATCTACTCTTACCCTAAACAAAAAGGTATAAAACACTCTTTACTTAACTCATTTCAACCCTAATATTTCTCAAACCCTAATCATACTTTTCATCCACCCCCAATTTTATCACTCATCAAATCGCACCAAAAAAATAAAATAGATCTCATGAAAACCTAGATTTAAAACATGTCTCAATCATCACATCAAACTCTTCATCAACAACAATAGAATAAAACCCCTGAGCACTTTATTTCTTTGTTATTCAAATTGATCTCGCCACAGGGATGGCTTGAGATGAGGAATTGGCTTCAAGATCTAACCAAGGTCTCCGCTAGGTTCTATTTAAGATTTTGCGTTAGGTTTTTTTGATATAGAACGAACCAAGAGAAAGTAATAACATAGTTGTTATTAACTTAATCTTTATGTCCGGATATAAAACATACTTGATCAATAATGAGTAATAATTTCGTGTATGTGACTTTGATAGTCTTGATGTTTAAAAAAAGCACGAAATATATTCTAAGATCCAAGGTAGATTTGATTTATGTATCATTTTGTAGTGAGTCTTTTGAACGAATTGAAGATAAAGAATAACATAATTTTTATTTTCTTTTTCTTTTGCTTTCGGATATTAAACAAGAAGCTTGGTCTTCAGATGATGATTTATGATGACATACGTTCCAAAGAAAAATCTATTAAAGATTATAAACAAAGTGAACTTTTCTGAGATCATTTATCTTTTATGTTTTCGATTTAGACAATGAGTCTCGTTAGTAGTAGAATGAGATTGTGAGTAGGATTTGGGTTATGATAGAGTAGGATTTGTCTTAGGATTGAGATTGATGTTGAAGTGGTGGTTGTATTTGAGATCTGTTAGTTTTCTTGGCCATGTTGTTTTTCTTTTCATATAACAGGACTGATGATGTTTAATGAAACTAAGGTCATGAGTGTTTGTTGTATTCGTGTTTGGTTATTGTGATCAATGGTCATACTCTTCTTCAACCTTTCTGTCATAGTTAAGTCAAACCGCATTAATGAGTCATATTCATCTCCTTCTTCTAATCTGTCCAAATCACATCAGTCTTCAAAAATGGTTTTCAAAATGCTTTCTAGTGTCAAAACACAGTAAGTTTTACAAAACACATTTGACAGGGTCAAAACTCAGATGACTAGGTCAAAACTTAGTTGACTGGGTTAAAACTCAGTTGATTGGGTCAAAACTCAGTTGACTGGGTCAAAACTCAGTTGACCGGGTCAAAACGCATCAACCTAAAAAACCGGATCTAGAAAAACTCAAATGTCAAACCGCATTGTAGAACCTTCAAACCGCACTGAAGAACGTCCATGTATAGTACAAACCGCAGCGAAGAACATACTTCTTACCAACACAAATCACAGCCAAGAACTGCGTTAAAACTCAATCACGAACACCAGAACAAAACCAAGAAATTGCAGAAAACTGCTTTAGAAACAGATAACAACAAAAATTATTCGACCAGACAAACAGTTTTCAGAAACTGTTATAAAACAATTATAAAAACCTGTTAGAACATTACTTAAACTGTTAAAATGACCACATCAAACTTCAACCAGTAAACATGTTCAAACCAGTAAGCAACATAGACCAGATTCAAAGAACATCTTAAAACTACTTAAAAACTTCCGATTTAACAACTCTTAACACAACAGATTCACCAATAGTATCAAAACGCTTATAAACCCGCACACAAACCACATCAAACAAGGTATAAAAATGTGATACGAACCCCATGAATCAACACAAACAACCAAGCCTTAGCTCTGATACCAATTGTAGGATCATTATTTATGTTGTTCATATGATTCGGGAGGTCTAGGATTATGGAAGAACAATTTAGCCATTTTAGAGAGTGAAAGAGTATATAGGGTAGCTTTCTAGAGAGAGAAACACTTATGTGTGTGTTTATTAAAAATGAAAACTACCACCCCTTTCCTTAGTGGGAAGGGGTATTTATACAAACTACTAAACGCTACCTACGGGCTGTGGATCAGGCATACAGTGGGTAAAGACCCGTCCGTCCTCTACGGTGTTACTAAACTAAGCTAATAACTAACAAATAATGATATGTCTACGAGCTAATATATGCTAGACTATTGTTAGGGTGACCGACACTTCAACATAGATTTTGTAAATCCCAACATGATGTAGTCCTAAAGAGTGTAGTGCAGCAATTACAAAACAACACTTTTGGAAAAGACAAATACACCTTGATAGATAGGATGTTGAGAAGAAAAGGCAAGCTAGTATTGGGTGATGATTTGCAGTTCGGAAGGCCATCATGCAACACTATCATTTAGATGCTATGGGTGGACATTAAGGTACTACAATGACTCTTCACAGGCTACAAAATATATTTTATTAGAAAGGGATGCAAAAGATGGTTAAGTAGTTTGTGAGAGAATGTGACATTTGTCAAAGGGAGAAACCTGACCTAGCAGAATATCCTGGACTATTTCAGCCCTTACCTATACCAGATAAGATATGGAGTTCAATTTCTATGGACATTATTGAGAGACTACCTAGTTCATAGGGCAAGACAGTGATTTTGGTGGTGGTGGAAAGGTTAACTAAACAGGCACACTTCTTTGCTATGCAACATCCTTTTACCACAAGTATAGTGGTACAAGTATTCTTTGATCATGTTTATAGACTACATGGGCTACCTGAATCTATTATGAGTGATAAGCATTCTTTGATCATTTTTACAACATTCTTTGCTCATTTTTGGCAATCACTGTTTAAGACTCTCAAAGTTTAGCTTAAATTGTCTACTCCTTATCATCCACAAACTGATGGATAAACAGAGATTGTGAACAAATGTTTAGATTGTTTTCTCAGATGTATGACTGGTGAAAGGCAAAAGGAGTGGGCTACTTGGCTTCCTATGGTAGAATTCTGGTACAACATAAAATTTCACGCAGCAATTAACACCACACCTTTTGAGGCAGTTTATGGTCAAGAACCTCCATTGCATAATCCGTATGTACCTGGTGAAAATGTTGTGGTAGTATTTGATAGAACATTGCAGGCTAGAGAAGAGTCATTGCAGATGCTTAAGTTCCATTTAAAGAGAGCATAGGATAGGATGGTGAGTCAAGCTAACAAGCACAAAGTAATAGACTTTTGGAGGTGGGAATGTGGGTGTATTTGAAGCTCCAACCT
Organism: Chrysanthemum lavandulifolium; assembly: GCA_022545495.1. Lineage (NCBI taxonomy): Eukaryota > Viridiplantae > Streptophyta > Magnoliopsida > Asterales > Asteraceae > Chrysanthemum > Chrysanthemum lavandulifolium. The sequence goes on along the minus strand of JAHFWF010000025.1, from coordinate 105,758 downwards.
CACAGACAAGTGACTATTAGAAAGGAGTACCAACATAAGCTATCCTCCAAGTACTATGGCCCTTTTACGATTATGGATAAATTTGGTGCAGTGGCTTACAAGTTAGAGTTACCACCAAACAATCAAGTTCATCCGCTCTTCCATGTTTCTCAGCTAAAGTTATATAAAGGATGTGAAAAAAAGGTGGGAGTCCTGCCTCATTATGGTCCTAATGGGTTGTTGACAGCTGAGCCTGTTGCAATTCTAGACACGAAGATGGTCAAAGTAAACAATAGAGCAGTGGGTTATGTTTTGATTAAATAGTCCAACCATACTGATGGGGATATGGGAAGTTTATGGTGATCTCATTCAAAGGTACCCAACATTTGAAAACCAAGAATGAGGACAAGCATTGTTTTAAGAAGAATGGATTGTTATGAGTCAAAGTGATTTAGAGACCAAAAGTGAAAATTCTAGAAATTGAAGGACCAAAGCTGTCAAGTTTTAAATGTTAGTTAGAATGGGCGTAAAAGCGGTTAAACCACATATTTTCCTATTAAAGGCTTTCCTTTTCATTTCTCATTTTCTCATTCTTGATTCATAAACATTTTCTCTCATTAACCTCTTGTAATCATTGTGTAAACCACATTATACCAATAAAAAACCCATTTCAAATCTTGCATCTTATGAATAGATTCTTAGTGTGTTTATTTCCGGTTTTTAAGTGTTTTCATTTCATTACGATTTCTAAACACATGTTACAGGTTTTTATTCAAGTCATTGACTCAAAAAACTTGATAATTCTCAAGTATTTGAGCAAGAACGTTTTTGCTACAGTGGGAAAAGCTATTGAACTATTTTTCTAAGAAAAAAAAATATTGTTATGCTTTCGCGTAGAGATGCTATTGCAATTCTTAATCTTAAACTTTTATAACAATTTATAAATTATGTTTATCGTTTAGAGGTGAGTTATATTAAAAAAATCAACATTTATTAAATCCCGTCTTTCATGGGGTCTGAAGGAGAGACCTCTGACCTTTTTTCAGGGAGTGAGGATCGAACCCTTGACATATGTGTCCAAATGAGAAGGGTTTTTCAACTGATACAACCCTACTATAGGTGAATTATATTACATACTATAAAAAAATACCTAGTAAGGGATAATTTTTTTACCATCATTTGTCATTTGATCTAATGGCTTACATTAAATGCCTAATTAATAATTAAAATCAAATTAATGAGCTGGGGCATTTAGGTTCAAATAGAAACAAAGTTAAACTGTAAAATCGCATCAAGTCTCAATAAACTGTGCAAAATAATCCATTACGCCTCTGATATAACCTTCGATTCAAGGTACCGTTCATACTCATAACTCTTAATATATTTTCTTTTATTTTCGATTTTGTTCACAAATTATGTATGTATGTTCAATTATTAAGTCGTATTGTGTATTTTTGTTTAATTTGTTGTTGTTGTTGTTGTTGTTTTGTTTTTTTATGTAGTTACTGAAAATAAGCATGCTAGTTTTCTTTACTGATGTGTTATTATGTGTTTATTAAAGATTTTTTGTAGTTAAATGATAATAACAAGGGTTAATTGATGATTTTATTGAATAAATTTGTGACTAGTGATTAGGTTTTAGGTTTCTAATATAGTTACTATTGTCTTTGTCATCAATTATTGCTATATTTTTCTTGCTTGTCTTTGTGAACTCTCAGAAACGATCTAGCATCTCTTGTCATGTCTTTGGGGTCTTACAAGTCAACTTATTGTAAAATTGCCCTTTGTTCATGTGTCCTATGAATGCCAAGATTTTATGATCATCCATGACGATCTTGCTTGATTCGTCGTTGAATATTTCGGTAAAGTAGATTAAGTGCTCATTTTGGACTTGCTTTATGAATGACAACCTGACGTAATCTCTAGTGCACTTCCTTCTTGGTTGGAAGTTGTTGACAAACTTGTTGGTGCAATGATAACCAATGCCATTTTAATATTTTAATCATGACAAATATACATTAGCAACACTAAAAATCACAAACGATAGCCAAAAACCGAAAAACCTTGATAGATGGGTCAAACACATGGCTAGCGCACTAGCCTCGGTTTAAAATAATTTTTTGGTTTTCCAAGTGGCTTTCCTCTTACCCGACTAAGGTGATTTTTTAATAAAGGTTCGTACATGATATTTGAGAAGTTTACTTTAAGATTTAGAGATAGAGAGATGCCCAAAACAAGTCCTCTTGGTTTTACAAAAATGACAACTCATAAACGTTTATACGAAGCCTCGTGTCAAGGAAAATTTGTTTTTCCTCAAACTGGGAAGTTTATACTTTAACTAGAACTTCAACGGAAAGTATTCAAGTGACCATAATCCTTACGTTTATCTCCACTAATCACATAAAGGGTTTACTCCTTTATTGATCATTTAAGACGAGGTCACTTGGCGTGAATGCAATTCTATCATTTATGAGATTTTTATTTACCTTGATGCAAAGTACTTAACTTACTTGCATCAAGATGATTAGTGAATGAAGGATTACCAAGTTTCAATACTTGAGTTTGAATTCTCAAAATATAAACATTATTTGTATTATTTCAAATATGTCACACAAACATTCTCTTACACACTATTTTACTCCTTGTCCCCTACATGCATATGGCTCACAAAAGGCGCGGCACCTTGGGCTTTAGAGCCTTGCGCCTAGGCGCGCCTAGGAGAGGTGAGGAGTCTTGAACCTTTTTTTTCATATTTAACATTTATTGACCTCATTTGTTAGTTAAGCCTAACCTAAAAGCTAACTAAATCAGACAATTTAAGAATTTTATCCTTCAATCAAGTGTTTATACATACAGACATCTCTTTCAATTTTGAGCATGAGATAATGAAATGTCATAATGTCATTATCTTAATACATTGGTTTATATTTTTGGTTTTAATACGAGATTTGTTTTGATAAATCAAGTATTTTAGTCTTATTAAAGTCATCATTAATACATAAATTGTCACGCAAAGTTTTTAAAATTTATTCAATGCACTGCGCCTCATATTCATGAAGCTCGCGCCTTAATCTGTTCCTCGCCTCAAGGCTCCATAAGCCCTTTTCACCTTAGTGCGCCTTGAGCCTTTCAAAACTTTGCCTACACCAGAAATCAATCTACTACATTCCCTTATGTCTCCCCTATTCTAAACAATGCCAGCACGCATTCTTCTTCTTCCTCACAATAAACTAATCACAACCCTTAATCTCTAAGCTTTATTCACCATCACCACGTTCTTCATATGTGATTATTGGATTTTCCACATCACTCTCTTACACACCTATCATCCTACTTCTTCCTCACACACTTTTAACATTCAAATTTGAATTTGAATCACTCACACAGACCCTCTCAAATGCCACCCACACACACATTCACTCACAACTCTTCTAATTTGAATTTGAATTCAAATAACCCCCCCTCCTCCTATACAACCATTATACAACTCATCTATAACACATATTCTTACACCATATAATCTATTTTCTTCTCCAACACACTTCCCGCTTACATTCACCAACTAATTTGAATTTGAAATTTAAATTACAACTCTTGACAACTCAAATTCACTCACACACCCTGAACCTTCCTCTCCAAGTTTGGGTTTGCCAACTCACTTCCCTCATACACTTTTACAAGTCTCTTACACATTCACTTACACATGCATACATCTCACATCGTACAACTCATCTTATAGCAACTATTTGAATTTCAAATTTGGGAGGCAAGGTAATAACCAACCCTTGTTGGAGCACACAAAGTTATTACCCAACACACAATATCCAATAGTTCTTCTCTTTCTCTTTAAAATTTAACTAAAACCCTAAAACTATCTAGTTATCACCTCACAAATGTTTTTATACACCAAAACCTTGGCTAAATGAGTTGGTTGACCTTATCCCACTTTAAGTGTTGGAATGTTATTCAAAAGGTCAAAGGTGAAGTGCAATGAGGGGTTTAACAAGAGTCATGGTGTAAATAAATAAAACTGAAAAAATTCCTCGGAGAGCACCCAATGCGCTAGGTTACGCGTCAGGCTCGTTTGGGATTTTGTAGGTTTTGTCTATAAATACTCACCTCTTGTCTTTTACATTCTCACCTCTTGGCAATAATTATTTCTCTCTAATTTATTTTCTCTCTACCCTCTAAGTCTACTATCTTATTATGTTCTAACTTCTCATCTAATCATCATTTGAAAGAACACTTATTCCATAATAGAGATTCACAAGAACCTAATCCACTCCTATGAATTATTTCGATGGTCTTCTTCTCTATACCCTTTATATTAAAAACGAGTTTCTAGGCTAGGTTAGGTTCTACCAAACAAACAAACACATGTAATCACTTTTAAGGTTGTAAAGTCTTGTATCTTGGTGAGAAGCCTATATCGTGGAAAGTATAGTTAGGGTTTGATACTTCTGGTGGCAAGTCTTAATGGTCTTAGTGGAAAGTCGAATCACAAAATTCTTGTGGGTGGTTTCTGAGGACGAAATACCATTGGAGTAGCTCTTCTTAGTTAGCGTAGATCTTAGTGCATATCAATGGAGTAAAGTTGTAAAGGTTTGTAGTATACCGTAAGGATTATCCTTAGTAATAGTATACGCGTCGTTAATTCACAACTGGACGTACGGATGGTACAAACCCCCGATCCCGAACTAGTATATATCGTGGTGTCTATCTTTCTCTCTTTACACTCTCTCTATATTGTGGTTGTGATTGTTGTCTATAACCATTTGTTTTCTCTTTGTGAGGAATTAGAAAATTCCATAGTGAAGAGTCGGTCACCCCAAATATTATCTAGCATAAGTTAGCTCGTAGACTTGTAGTTATTTACAGTATTTATTAGTTTATTAGTCAGTTAGTAGCATAGAATAGTTTAGTGTATCACCGTGGAGGAAGGACGGGTCTTTACACACTGTATGCCTGATCCACAGTCCGATAGGAGGACGTATTCTTTGTAACTATAAATACCCCTTCAATCCATGGAAGGGGTGTGGCTTTTGAATCTAACCTTTCACTTGTTAAGCAACTCTCTTTCAAGAACCTCCTCTCAACTCTCTTCATCTATCTAAAATGGCTTTCTTATTTAATCACAATCCTAGACCACCCGAATCATTAAACAACATAATATTCACGATCCTACAATTGGCATCAGAGCCCAGGTTTTGTTGTTTGTGTTGATTCGAATGGTTTGTTATATGCGGTTTGGCTGATTCATTGTTGCGTGTTGATGATGTAGTTGTTTCATGGTGAAGTGTGTCATCTGTTTTTAAACATGTTTACTGGTTTTTAAATGAAATGGTCAAACTGTATCTTAACTTATTTTGATCAATTTTTGTATCTGATTTTATATCAATCTTGGTGGTCAAATAATGTTTATATCAGTCTTGGTGGTCAAATAACGTTTTTATGGTAAACTGTTTTTATTGTCAGATTGGTGGTCAAAACATGTTGTCAATGGAATATCTTCTTTGTATCAGTTCTGGTTTTGTTTCATTTGGTCAGAAATGAAGATATTCTTGGATGCGGGTTGTTCTTTTCCGGTCCAGATTCAATGAAAACTGGGGTATGCGAGTTGTGTACTTGCATTCTAGAATTCGAGTTGTGGTACAATAACCTTGGATGCGAGTTGCACTTTGCTATTTAGCGAGTTGTCAAATATTATGTCCACAATCAGTGAACCGGATGCGTGTTGCCTAAACTGTTCAAGATGCGAGTTGCCACATTACTGGGTCATAAGTGAGTTGGGTACTGGTTCAGTTTTAATGCGAAGTTACTTAACTCGCATATGGTTTAATTGGACTTGCTTTTGAGCGAGTTGCTGTTGGTGCGAGTTGGGTCAAGATGCGAGTTGGTTGCCAGATAATAAAAGCGAGTTAAACAATAAGGTAGCGACTTGGGTCTTTGACAAATTTTAGACAGAAAGGAAGAAGGAGAATCGACCACAAGACCACAACCATTATATCACAAGATACCATATACCAAGTACCAAGACATCAAGACCTCAGGTTCCCAAAACCCCATCATCTGTCCTCGAAAGTCTTATAACGACTTGAATGAAAAAAGAAACAAAACAAAATTAAAATAAAGACTCCATCTTAATCCAATCACAAACTAACCCTTCATCAATCCATACATCAAGACTCGATTCACATCATATATACACTGAACAAAAGATCTCAGATTGGTTCGTTGGACTTAATCTCTACAAGTTACTTTTGGTCGAACCCTATTCATCACAGATCAATGTTGAAGACATAACTTCTGATTTATATCCGAAACTACAGAAAAGAGTACATAACAAGTATGTTATGACTTCATCCTTGGTTCGTTCATGACAAATATTAGTGAGTTTAAATCAAATTTACTAGAGATCTCAGACAAGGCTCATGCTTCGCTATCACATAATCTATTTTTTACCTTCTCCATCACTGATCTTCCTTATAATATACGAAACAGGAAAGAATTGAAATAAGCAACAATGCTTTTTCTTTTTCTTTGTTTAAATCATTCGAAAACTAAAAGGGATTTAAGACTCATTTAAACAAGAAGGGATCAATGAATAACCTACCATCAACATCATTGTGGGCGTCCTTTGTCCGGCCTTAAGCTAACCCTGTGGCAATTTTGACAACCCGAGCCATCCCTGTGGCATTCATGTGTTGGAATAAGGATATATTCTTGGTTGTGGGTTGCTGCATCGTGATATACATGTCCTTAGGGTTTGTCAATTTGTGTTGAGATGGTTATTAGTTGTTGATGATCTGAGAAGAGAGGCGGATTTTTTTAGATTGATGTTAGGGTTTGCAAATATTTGGTGAAGCAGATGTGAGTGAATATTATGAATGGGGGCGGATGTTTTGAAGAGATTAGGGTTTGATAAGTGACTGAGTTTTGTGAGAGGCGGAGGAAATAATATGTGTGAGATTAGGGTATGGATGTGTGAGTTATGCTGTTAAATACCCTAAATATTAGGGTAGTATGATGTATTGGATCTGGTATGCACTCATAGTATGGATCGGGTTATGTTTTTTTTAAACAGATATGTTGCTTGCATTTGGATCATGGGCCTCACTCGGATATGATTGGGCTTTGTGATATTAAATCTGGTTAGATGAAATGAGTTTTCACAATGAACGTTATGATGAAGTGCATGGTGAGCCGAGTATTATATAATCTCAAATGTGTTATCCAAATTTATTTTTGGATTTACATTTGATATTATTGATAATCCGTGTGGTATCTTTGGTATATGAAATTTCACATAGAATACACTGATTCACGGCCTGACGTCGAAAATGTTGAACCTTCTTTATAAATCCGAAATATTAATGATGAGCCAGAGTTGAATTGGATTGGAGTGGAATGGGCTTAATGGATTATTGGATCAAATGCTTAGTTTTGAAACATGAGATTTGATGTTTTGAGTTATTGTTGAGATCTGTTGTGTTGTGCGGGCAATACTTTGGTTTATGCATTTTCACGAAAGGTAATATGTTACGGCTTGAATCAATGATTGATCAATGTTGACTACGGGTTGTTTATGTACGGTATTTATTTGGATTTGAAGTGAGGTTTTTCCGGGCGCGTTTACTTTTTTCGTCTTCTTTCTTTCTACCCTTCCGCGAAGATGACTTGTTTGGGCAGTTATAGTGTGTGATAAAGACTTGGCCATTTAATTACGGATGTGATTCTTACTCGCTTAACCCACAACGTAACTATCACTTCGGTGTCTCACGCAGTTGAGAATACGTCAGGAGGTTTTGTACATTGGGTACACCGTTTCTTCTTCACAAGGATTAGTATAAGTTTAAGTAACAAATCAGGGGAAGTTCACTTCATGATCAAGTTTGACATATCGGGTTTACTTCACCAAGTGGTCACAACAACAGCCGACAGAATGCGTGAATGATGTGTTTACCAAAGTATTTATTGGATGGTTGATAATGTTGATGATATTGGATAATGAACCATTGATGAACCGCTGCATATTCCCCTAAAACAGATATTCACAGAAACCAATGTTGTCACAACTCATTCAAGCTGATATTGTTTACGATTTTATGTCTTGATTTTGTAAAATCCCGCGAAAGAACCTATTTCTCGGTTTAAATCATAGACTTGTAAAATACCGTGACAATGGAAACATCCTAGAGTAAGTAAAGTGCATTTCCGGATCTGTCTTACGGTTTTTTCTTGCTTTTGTAAAATCCCGCGAATAAAAACTATTTCTCGGTTTAAACTATAGAATTGTAAAATCCCGTGATGATGGAACCATCTTGGAGAAAGGAAAGCGTATCTCGGGTCTTCGATCTTTGGTGTTACGGGTTACATTTGAAGAAGGCATAAAAGGGTGTACTTCATAATTTGTATGTGTATTTGGATATTCGTCATGGTAGTTTGGTTTCTACAAGGTTTTACGGGGTTATGTGCTTTTAACCATGGTCGGGATGAAAACCATTATCAAAATTCTCTTAAAACGTCAAAGGAGGCTAGAATTTACCAGTTAACCAGAAGATGTGACAACGGCGTTAATTCAGTATTATTTATTTGAGGTTGAAGTGAAATATCACGGGCGAGTGTACTTAGTATCTGAAGGTATCGGGGATGGATGGATGAAGATTCTTCATGATCCTTGTTCGAGCTTATTATCAAAAATGAAGACTTGGAAATCTAGTTATTGTTGGGTATCTTTTACCTTTTCTTTTACCACTTGGGGGAATTGGGCTCATACCACCACAAAATAACTATCACTTTAAGGAGTTACATTGTAGTGCTCAGTGTCACATTCAATTGTGGATTTTCAAGAGGTAATGTACGTCTTATACTTGATGGTTGGTTGGTTGAAGAGTATAGAGTACATAGAGAGTACTTAGAGATGCTAATGGAAATCGGCACCGCTCTTTGTTATATATGTGCAAGTACAAGTCACGAGTTCGGGTTAGTTTACTTCAGGGTCAAATTCATCATATTGGTTTTTCTCCATCAGCTGTCACGACAATTAGCCTACTGAATGATAATGGGGTTGATTACAAGTTTGCCAAGTGTAGATGAAAAAGAGATTTATGACGTTTGAACACAACAGTTCAAGCCTTGTACTCTAAAGAAAAGAAATGTATGCGTTTGGTGCGCATTATCTTGAAAAGAGAAATCTTCTTATGACGTATAAACACAACAGTTCATGCCTCGTACTCTAAAGAAAAGAAAAGTATGCGTGTCGGTGGGCTTTATCTTACGAAGAAGAAATCTTCTTATTAATGACCATTCTCATCAACATGCTTCATACTTTTTCCATGAGCTTCAGTCATCAAGTGAACCGGGCTACCATTGATTGTTTTTCTTATTCCACTTGCTCAACTATAATGACGATGGCGACATCATGTGCTAATTTTGCGGGGGAGAAGTGTGAATAGAATACTTTCGGATGATTTCACTTATTTAGTCAAGAATGGCATCTCCGTATGCAATTCTTGAGGGGGAGAAGAAGTGTGAATTTTTTGCATTGTTGATTGATATTTGAGAATATAAATGGTCATACGGCTCTAAACTTATGTAAGAACCGAGCTTCTTCTTATCGGGTCATCTTTACATGGAGTTTCTTCTAAGATCCGTTGGCTGACATCTTCACTCGGATTGATGAGTTTATCGACAAATTGCTTCCGGTTAATGCTTCACGTACACATCAACATGATGATTCCGAACAACCTTCTGTTCTTGTTTGATGTGATTGTTTGCTTGGTGTTACCATTAAGTGTGTTATTTGCGGTGATTCTTGATTTCCTTGATGAACATCTTTACATTCTTGTTTGATTCGGAGGATCCTAATTAAGGGATTTGCAAGATGTAAGTTAATTGGGATGCTTTTGGTGATGTTCTTGTGTTTTGGTGAAATGAAGATGTTAACTATTTATTCCCCAACTGGACAATCTTGAAGAAGGTCGAGTCTACAGTCGGTTCTACATTCTCTGCTACATGTTAGAAGACTAAAGACGTGTTGCATTTGATTATTCAAAGACTTCTTCTTAATTCAAGCATTCATTATAAAGATTGTCGGTTTAGGGGAGAGCACTAATTGGGGGAGAGTGAAATGTCAGATTTAATACCCAATTAGAATTGCTCATATTCTTCAGCAAGTTGATTCTCACAAGAGCTCAAGTGTTCTTCTCATTAGATTTCTAGTATATGGGCTTACAAAGAGTTGTTGATTCTGAAGTATCAAAACCAGCAAGGGGGAAGGAGACACGTATCTAAAACGCGAGTAAACTTGATGAACTTAATACTTCTAAGTGATTAAAGATATCCCGGGAAGACAAATGTCATGACTGCAGAGAAACTCAAGGTTTACTCATCAAGGCGTTTAGTGTTCTTATTCCAACTACGTGCGGGAAGAGATGTAAGAGTTAGTTTCTGATGATAAAAAGAGGTACACAAGTGTGTGATGATTTCGATGTTATCGCAATCATCAGGGGAGAGAGGATTGTGTACATTGGGGACGCTCACATGTTTCACTTGAGTGCTTAATCAGTGATTCAGAGATATAATCACTTATTCTGGAGTTGAAATCCGCAGAGATAATCAGTGATTCGGCCTGCTTCTTCAATGTTATCGGTTATTCTCTCTTTGGGCATTCGAGTACTTCGGGTTCTTGAGCTTCATACACTTTCTTAAGGGGCAGAGAAAAGTATACATCGGGGTTATTCTTTGGCTATTGGACTTAATCTGCTACTTGATGGTATAAGTTTCTTTGTCTCGGGTATGTGTATTCGGGTTCGTGAGCTCTAGTCTAAGAGATCGATGCATCAATTCAACTACTCGGGAAGTGGTCTCTTGACACCTTTTGGAATGGATTGCGTCGAGACTTGATGGTTATGAAATTTGAGAAGATTATTTTATGTGTGGGTGATACGTTCTTTGTTCTTCTATTGGATGATATAACCTCGAGCGGAGAATCTCGATTATCGGTCTTAAAAGGAGCGTGGGTTTTATGATAATGGTGTTCTTCTCTGCACACCGCTAAGGCAAGCATGAAATAGAGCTTTGAATCTGCTCATCTTATGGATCTTCGGTTTGGGGAAGCGCAAAGTCTCTCTTTCTCAAAGGCTCATGTTCTATTCTGGAGCCTCGGAAGCTTTGGTGGTGGAAGTTTAAGAGATGACGTATTCTATCTTCTACGACGTGCTGCTTGATATCCTTATCTCGGTACTCGTATCATCATCCTCTTAAATTATATCATCTACTCTATCCGTGTATATATTTTTCAAAAAGCAAAATACAAAAATATAAAACCAGAAAAACAAAATAGAAAAATATAAAATCAACAAAAAGCCATAAAAATCAGAAAATTTAAAAAATACCAAAAATATGTTTTCTCAAGACATTTCTTCTGGTATCGATAACATCTACGGTCTTAGAAATGTCATTCAATAATGGCACGGGACCATAGATGAAGTTCGAGCAGGAGGTGTAAATATTCTTTTCTAAACATGTCTCAAAATATGGCTTACGATTCGTCGGTGTAACCGGGCTTCAAAATGGCTTGCTATCATTTGAGATAGCAACCCGCTCTTAAAAGGAAGGAAAGTGCTACGCTTAAACGTTTTCACAAATTTCGTGCACTTATCCTAAAACAAAATGAGGAAATTATGTCGAAGGACTGTTGTTCCTACACAAATGTTTTTCCGTCTATAATTCTTCGAAAAATATTTGTTGTGTTCTAAATGGTGGTAAATGAGTTGCTTGAAAATCAATCGAATCGAGTTTTCAGATTAATTTGCAAACTCAATCAATGACTTATGAGCTTTTAAAATTTTCAAAAGATGAGTCATTGATTGAGGGGAGAATATTTTCAATTCTATATCATCTAACGAGCTTTCTTAATTATCCTCGTGCTTAATTAAAATGATATTTTCACGTGTCGAAGGACTAGGAATTTAGGATATGATTGTTAGGTTTAGATGATTAGATTTTGATTAACACATAAACCCCATGCCTTATATGATCGATTGTTATGTTGAATTGACTTTAATTAGTCGATTCTTTGTTATAGGTGATGTCGACCACCATATATATGTATGTGTGTTCACTAACGTATGCAGGTATATTGGTTATAAGAATGTTCCCGATCCGGATCCCACAATTGAAGATGATTGGATGCCGAAAGGAAAGGGTAACTATATCTTTCGTTGACAAATGAAGAAACGGAGCTTAATTGGACTTCTATGGAGAGTTGGCATAAATGCAACGTAAAATGTCTCACTGCATCAGCCGATGGTTTTCTTCTAAGTGATTGAAGAAACGGAGCTTAATTTGACCTCAGTTGGCATTCAAAATGCAACGTAAGAAGAAGTCTCACTACATCACCAGATGGTTTTTCTTCCAGCCCTACATCAACAACATAAGCTTCTAAGCCACCTAACGTATCTTTGTGCAGGATACCATTTTTAAACAATTTTGAAATGTTTGATTAAAATTGTTTTGAAAATGGAAAAATATTGTTTTTGAAAATAAATTGGACTAAATTTTGAAAATCACCGGACTTCATTTTTATCAAAACCTAAGTCACTCAATCAACGACTACGGTCATCGATTGAGGGGGAGAGTGATTTAAAATAAACTATTTTCAAACAATATTGCTTCATAAAAGTCGGGATTGTACAAAATAAGTGGTGATCTAAAGATTTAATATTATGTCATGGTATGATTTTTTTTCTTTAGAATCAAGGTCTTTCAAAATGAAATTTTTTCTGTTCTTGTTTGATTGTGAAATTGTTTTGTTTTACTTAAAAGATCTCCTAAAAACTATCATACCTGACACTAACAATCGTTAATGTCTTAAAATGGTCCTTATCATCATCTTTCAAAATTGAATTTTGCCACGTCTTTCCCAAATTTTTCTAAATGATTTAAATCGGTTGGGATCACAAATCTCAAATGGTTTGATATTTCGATCGGGGTAGAGATCGTGATTTAAATCTCAAATTTGTTTTAAATAGAATTGGTTTTAGTCCTTTAAAGGCACTCCCGCCTCCATGTGCCAAACGATTTCAATATACATAATGCACATGTTGAGGAGGAGGATTTATCAAAAACCGGATGAGTATTTAAACAAGGCCACATTTTCTCCCATGTTTTCTAAACCTAATTAAATCACTTGGGATCCAAAATCTCAAAGGGTTTGATATTTTTGATTGGGGGAGAATTTGTGATTTAATAATAAAATTTGATAAAAGGTAATCGTTTTGATTTAATTGTGCACGCTGCTCGCTCATATGTGCTAAACACTTTCGAATCTTGAAGCACATATTGAGAGGGAGCAAATAAACTATCGAGGTACGAAATCTTTTTAAAGTGATTTATAAATTACCTTGATTGAGTTTTCAAATGGTTTCTTAATGGCTCTTGTGATTATGGATGTGCTTCAAATTAACTCTTGCCTCTATGTGATAAAATGATTTCACTTATCCTATGCACATATTGAGGGGGAGAATTTACCAAAGAAATTCAAATGGCTTTTTCGAGGGAAATTGTGATCAAGAAATTATTTCAAAGAAATTATTTCAAAGAACTCTTGCCCCCATGTGCCAAACAATTTCAATATCATATGCACATGTTGAGGGGGTGCATTTCTAAAATGATTAAAACTATTAAGGTACAAAATGCTTTGATCTCGTATCATAAGTACCTTGATTGTTTTCAAATGATTTTCGATTGGTTTCATGAAGGAAAGAACAATACCAAAAGATGCACCAATTTACTTTATGCATGGTGTTATAAGGATGGTTATGTTAGGTATTCGTTCCCACGATCTGCCAGAGCGGAGGGATCTTCCTAGGGACAATCCACTAGATAGTGTAGAGTCCTTAGGTATGATGAAAAAAGGAGAAAAATGAGAAATGGGAAGAGTGCGGATGAGACGAGCTAGTCTTGGAATAAACCCAACAAGGTTCTAGTTATGAAGTCACGGTAAGCAATCAAGAGGTTGAAGAATGAAAAGAATTAATGTGAAAGGGTGAAAAGAAATAGCCCTCCAATAATTCAACCTTAGGGCGAAACCGGGTTCAATACATATACTCTTGGTGTTTACTAAGGTAACACGGTATTGAAGACAAGACATCATGGACCCGGTGATGCACTTTGCACTAAACTTCCCAAGCTACTCAAGTTCTTCTTAAAGGGCTTGTTTCATTCTCACGGGGAACCGACATAATCTATCGACTTTCTCTTAGAGATTATTGATATTGAAGAAGGAGACCCTCTCCCTAGTCTCCGGCGTAGGAACCAAATATGCACTATTGAGTCTAGAGCTAAGAGATCATCCACAATATCTCATTAAGACACTATTCTTGAAGACTTGCTGTTTCACACAACGTGGAAAGTAAGAATATATTAAGAGTCCTACACATTATCCTTGTGGTAATTGCCAGAACATCCGAGTGATATGAAAATATTCACAATGAAGATAGAAAGCCTTCTAGAGCCAATATCAAACAAGCTCTTGGTAGGTGACATGTGAGATCTTCTCGTAAGATCAAGCTTGTGACAACTGGACAGAAACGATGGGGCGATTTACTAGTGAATCAACCTTGGTCCAGGAAATGAATTGACGGATGCTTTTAGAAAAACCATTCGATGTGTAAACCTTCTTTTCTCTAGCACGTCGAATGTGTATTCATGTTTTCAAACACAAAAAGTATCTCTGATTGAAAAAGTACTTTTGGAAAAACCGTTCGATGTGCAAATCTTCTTTTCTCTAGCACGTCGAATGTGTACTCTTTTCAAATACAAAAAGTATTTTTTGATTGAAAATTGATCTTTCTCATAAAACCTTCGTCGTATTGTAAAACTCTTTCTTTTAAGCAATACGCGATTGTGTTTTCAAATCAATTTTTCATCAATCAGTGAATCTCAATTCGCTGGTTCACTCACTCCGTGTTTTCTTCTTTGAGGCGTTCGGTTTGAGAATGGCTAGAACAATTGTGAAACCTGTCAAGGAGATTCTTAGGAATCCTACGATCACAGGCGATACTTGTCTTGATCAGCGAGGAACCGTGGGTGTGTACCTCAATTCAACGAAAGTGATCAATGACACTTTCGTGTGTTTTATTACTAACTGCTTTTTCGGTACATTTGGACGGTTGCGGTGATCGAATTGAGGAGTTAATCCAAAGCCGCATGCTCACAGCATCCACACTTTATTTGAAGAAATCATGATGGTGCATATCTACATAACACGGCTCGATATTTTTATTCTAGGTTCCCTTTCTGACTGCTGCGAATATCATGAGCCAGTAAAGCTTCCGCTACTCTGATGGAAAGATGTCATGATTCAAATGTGTGAGCATGTCGGTCCAAAAGTCACAACATCACATGATGGCAACACTACGAAGGGTGATCCAGAGATTTATTGTGGTTGATGATCTCAACGAAAGCTCGAAGATCATCAAAGATGTGGATCAGTTAAAGGCCTCCACTTAAAGTACAAATCAATGCGGACTTTGAAGAATCGCTACAAAAGCACAAAGATTGCGGAATTGAAGAATTGAAGTCTACGAGCTCAAGAACAAAGTCAAGAATAGAATGCTAGGATTCGAAATGTAAAACATGGGGTGACCTCCCTTAGGGGGAGATTGTTAGGAATTAGAAAATTCCATAGTGAAGAGTCGGTCACCCCAAATATTATCTAGCATAAGTTAGCTCGTAGACTTGTAGTTATTTATAGTATTTATTAGTTTATTAGTCAGTTAGTAGCATAGAATAGTTTAGTGTATCACCGTGGAAAAGGACGGGTCTTTACCCACTGTATGCCTGATCCACAGTCCGATAGGAGGACGTATTCTTTGTAACTATAAATACCCCTTCCATTCATGGAAGGGGTGTGGCTTCTTTAAATCTAACCTTTCACTTGTTAAGCAACTCTCTTTCAAGAACCTCCTCACAACTCTCATCATCTATCTAAAATGGCTTTCTTATTTAATCACGATCCTAGACCACCCGAATCATTAAACAACATAATATTCACGATCCTACACTCTTTGAGACTAGAAGTTGTTAAAGTTCAAGTTAGTCGAAAAGACCGTATTCATCCCCCTCTACGGTTCTACAATTGGTATCAGAGCAGGATACTCAAGTTTTTTAGCGTTAAACCCTTCCCGAGAATGTTTTTCAAAGAAATAACTTCTTTTTTTTAATTCAAAAATCCTACGGTAATTTTCGAAAAGTTAAGTATTGATCCATGGCTCAAGAGAATTATGTTGATGGGTGTTCTATACAAAGACCACATTTGTTAGAACTTGGAGGTTTTTGTTTTTGGAAAGTCTGTTCGAGACTTACATTAAGTCTAAGTATATTGACTTGTGGGAGGTTATTCAAAATGGTGATTTTCTGTTCATGGTGGATGATCCAGAACAAATTTGATGGTGGAGAAACCATATTTGGATTTTAAGGACGACGAGCAGAAGAAGCTTGGTAAAAATAATGAAGCCTATTTACAGTGCCTTACCACGTAAAGAATTGGAGAGAATTTTTATGTCTAAAACCACAAAGGAGGTTTGACGTACACTTATTATTACTCATTAACGTAACTCACAAGTTAAAGATTATAAGATCGACTTACTCATTCAACAATATGAGAAGTTCACAATCTCGGATGAAGAAACTATTGATAGTGGTTACACACGGTTCAATGCTATTGTTACTAGCTTAAATCTCTAGATCAAAGCTATTATAGCAGGAACCATGTGAGGAAGTTCCTTCGAGCTCCTTCAGTGAAGTAGCGGCCGAAGGTGACGACGATTGAAGAAGCTACGGATTTAAAGGATCTTCTCATTGATGAGCTAGTCGGCAGCCTTAAAGTGTACGAAATGGTCTTGGAGAATGATAAGGTTGTCACTAAGGATAAGGAAGAAAAGGTTAAGTCATTATCTCTCAAAGCTAAGGTCACTAGGGATCAACCTAGCGATGTTAGTGATAGTGAAGATGGAAGTGATGAAGATGATGAAGAAGATGATGAAGAGTTCAATCTAATGGCAAGAAACTTTAGGAAGTTCTTTAAAAGATGTGGAAAGTCTAGGCGTGGAAATCACTTTGAAAATAATGGTAATAGAGGTGGTAGAAACAAGGTTGGGAGAGGTCATGGTTATGACAATAGAGGAAGTGGAAGCCAAGAATGGGGTTGTAACAATTGTTGTGACAAAAATCACTTCATAATTGATTGTCAAAGCCCAAAAGAGAACAAGGTGTTCATTGGTGGAGCATGGAGCGATAGAGAATATGGTGATCAAATGAAAAAGGATGCTGCGTATCTTATGGAATTTGCAACTCAAGAGATGCGTCCACAATTGAAATCTATAACACGATGAATGGATCACGGATAGTGATACCTCTAAATGCTCTACCAGTGATAAAGGATTACCCACTTCACATAAAGGATATGAGTGTAGACATGCTACCAAGGAAAATATCATCAGTGGATGTAATATTTATGTTAAAATTTGTCTTGAATGATGGCTAATAACATTAGCCGCTAATAACATCAAAGAATATAAATGATTTTACAATTTACACTCTGATTCTTCTATATTCTTTATGCCCTAAGGAGATAACTTCGTAGTTATCTTCTAAATCTTTAGCAACAGTCTGAACATGTCATTGCCTCTCTGGGTCTGGATCTATCCTTTGTCAGAGATCCTTTGACATCTTGTTAAGATCTTTAGTATTGTAACTGGATATCAGAATCTGCAAAAGACTGACTAGTTGAGAGTTCTATCCCTCAATCTTTTGTCTCTTTGGATAGCCGGTAATGACTTAGTTGTAAGTGAGCAAAATGCCTCTTCTTACAACTAAGTCTTACAACAAAGGAGAATAAAGGGAAAAATATTTGGAGATTGATCCTTTGTTGTAATTATGTTCAGCTATGATAGTTGTGGAACGGAAACTGCTTGAGTCTTGTGAACCTTCTCCGTTTCACCTTGTTTGAGCATGAGTTGAAGTCCTATCATTCATCCCCTGATTTTCCTCCTCAGCAATAGCCTCAGATAACTAGTTAGTAGTTTATGATATTCATACAGCCAAATCTTGGTTACTACTGGGAGTCACCATTGATCACCTATCATAACCTTCTCTAGTCAGTTAGTATGATACATACTTTTACATTTTTTTCAAATGCCTTTGAACAAGAAGTTCAAGATTCACAGGATGTTATGTTCTAGTGAACCTTTGTTCCTAAATAAAGGGATTGTAAAAATGTAGTACTGAGAAGAAGATGGTTGGTATAGATGAAGATTTTGTAGATGAATCTTCCATTTTGTACAAGATCATCGTAATATTACTCGATCTTGTAGAAATGTGGAAGGGCTTTTAGTGTGGAGGGTTAGTTTAGGTGAGGATTTGAATGATGGTTTTAATTTGATGTTATTAGCCATCATTCAAGAACGGCTAAATGTTATTAGCGGTCAATCAAGAATGAATCATGATTAAGACAAATTTTAACATAAATGATTAGGATAAGCAAATATGTTATTAGCTCAACAATTTGGCATAGGAGATTAGGACAAGCAAATATGCTGTTAATTCAAAGCTTGGCTTCAAAAGAGCTAGCTAGGAAATTGCAAAATTTAATTTTTGATAGTCATTTTTGTGATGCTTGTAAGGTCGGAAAACAAGTTCATACAAGTCATAAGCCTAAGAACATTATTTCTGCTAATAGGATCTTATAACTTTTACATATGGTTGTGTTAGGTCCAACTACAATTCAAAGTTAGGGAGGAAACTTCTACACTTTAGTAATAGTTGATGATTATTCTAGATATAATTGCACATTGTTTTTAAGAACTAAAAATGAAGCTTTTGAAAAGTTTAAAGTCCTAGTAAAACATTTTCGAAACCTACTTGGTTGTTCGATTGTTTCAATCCGAATGGTTCATGGTAGAGAATTTGATAACAAAGTGTAAATCAGGGCCTTTTGTGAGAAATATGGAATCTCTCATAATTTCTCATCTCCTCGCACTCCTTAATCCAATGGGTTTGTTGAAAGGAAAGACGGACGTTACAAGAGATGAGTCATGCAATGTTAAATGAGCAATCCATTCCACAAAGGTTTTTGTGTCACACTGTAGAAACGACATCATACATACTCAATACGGTTTTAATTAGGAAATTAATTAGTAAAACACCATATGAAATACTTTGAGGAAAGAAACCATCCTTAGGATACTTTAGAGTTTTTGTATGTAGGTTTATTATTTCAAACCCTTTAGGAGTCTCTACTAAGAATGACACTACATCACACAATGGTATTTTCTTAGGATATTCACAAACGTCTAAAGAATACAAAGTGCTAAACAAGGAAACTTTGAAGATTGAGAAATTTTTCACTGTAACCTTTGCAAAAAGCCTACTCAAACCTAGGTCTTCAACTTTGGTGTATGATGACATGATTGAAGAACACGTCGTTCAGAATCATAACAAAACCCAATTAATCAACTAACACCTAGAAGAAACTATAACTAGGTTAGAAAACATCAAGGAGATAAGAGATCACCCCATAGATCAAGTTATATGAGAATTGGATAAGAGAATCCTTAGATACCATGCCCAAGACAAAACCAACTTTTTTTAATTTGTCTCAACCATAGAACCCAAGAACATTAAGGAAGCCATTAAAGACGTAAATTGGATAATGGCTATGCAAGAAGAATTTGATCAATTATTACATAACGGTGTTTGGGTTTTAGTTCCTTCCTAGTGGTCACATAATTATTGGAAACAAATGGGCGTTTTAAGAATAAATTAGATGAAAATGGTGTAGTACGTAAAAACAAGGCTAGGCTAGTTGCTCAAGGGTACAATCAACAAGAGGAATAGATTGTGATGAAACTTATACTCCAGTTACACATTTAGAATCTATTAGAATTTTGTTTGCCTACGTATGTAGTTTATATGTTCAAACTTTATCAAATAGATGTCAAATTTCTTTTCTAAATGGAGTCATCAAAGAGGAAGTGTATATTGCACAACGTTAGGTCCCTTCATCCTAGGAGCGCAAAATGAACAACAGATTCCTCATGTGAGGGTGGCTGATGAGCATCAATAACATGAAAGTGATATAGTTTTCTTTGAAATGACTGCTAATAACACCATTTGTATTTTTTTCAACGTTTTATAAATCTTATTAGAAATTAATCAAAGATTTACAAGGAATAGCACACGGAAAACTATCCCTATTGAAGACAATTACTCTCAAAACTCGTACAACAAGAGGCAGCTAGCTTTGCATTTGTTGTCCCTTGGAAAGGAGGACTCTAACTAATAACTTGTGCTATTTTTATGTTGAATCATCTACTTAATCTGTTTACAACCTTTCATATTTATAGGGAGGGAATTAGGGTTTGCATTTGGGTTGAATAGTAAGTTTTTGACATTACTATAGATAGGCACGTGCCTAGTAGGCTAGTCTGAAGCTTAATTTTGGCGTTTCCCAATTTGACAACTTAGAGTCCCAATGCCTGTTTCACGCGTATCGATAAGTACTTGATCTTATCTTCTTGAGGAAGTTTCCCGTCCATGCTTTTAGTTGGATGAGGTTGTAATTCAAAATAAGTCTTTAGAGTCCTAGAGACACTTGTCAGATCCTAGAACTTCTGGTGTTGCTTATAGATCCTTGTAAATATCACTCCCTGACACCGCATCAGTTTGCGACATTGTTTTTTTCAGATGGTCTTCGACGTCCCTAAAGCTAATCGGTGTTTGAGCTTTATACAACACTCACTGACATCAGTGAGTCCGTCTTCTGAAAATTAATCAAAGAGTCAATTTTCTCTGATGACCATCAGAGAGTATGTCACAAGACATCTATCAGAATCACTTAAGTAGTCTATCCGGTGACATACCTTCTGACCCTTATCTGAGGCTTGGTTTTTACTGACCTTTAAAAACCGTATTAGGCTGATTTATGTTTAAATATTTGTCAGAGACAATTGGGTCAATTTTTCAAACCCAACAATGTCCCCCTATTTAAAAACCCACCCGCTCTGATACCAACTTTTGGGTCCCTTTGTCCCGGGGGAGAAAACCATGAACATAATGAACAACAGCATCCTCAGGTGAGGGTGGTTGATGAGCATCAATAACATGAAAGTGATAGGGTTTGCTTTGAAATGACACATACTTGCTAATAACACCATTTGTATTTTTTCCCCTTTTATAAATCTTATCAGAAATGTATCAAAGATTTACAAGGAATAGCCCACGAAAAACTATCCCTGTTGATGACAAATGCTCTCCAAAATCGTACAACAAGAGGAAGCTAGCTTTGCATTGTTGTCCATTGGAGAGGAGGATTCTAACTAATAACTTGTGCTATTTTTATGTTGAATCATCTACTTAATATGTTTACAACCTTTCATATTTATATGGAGAGAATTAGGGTTTGCATTTGGGTTGAATAGTAAGGTTTCAAAATTACTACAGATAGGCACGTGCCTAGTAGGCTAGTGATTACATCAAATTACCTGATCTTTTATATATCAATTTCTCGTGTTTATGGCCTCATTTGTATTAATATGGTATTTAATTCGTTCATATTTGTTAATAATTGTATTTCAGGATAAATGAGGCGTTAGAGCGGAAAAGATGTGAGAAAAGGCCAAGAAATACATTCTGAAGACAAGTTACGGCGTAAGTGGCACTTTTGACTACGCCGTAACTCACATTACAAGGGCCTAAGTATTATGTGTGAAGATTACGCCGTAACTGATTAATAATGTTACGGCGTAAATATGATTTTGAAGGTTACGACGTAACATGATAATTTAGTTATGCCGTAGAGATAATTTCAGAGTGGATAAGTTTGAGCTAACGAAGGATTACGGCGCAACCCATTGAATTAGTTACGCCGTAATTAATAACTTGAGCGCAAAGTTTTGAAGTCCAGGGATTAAATGCGGCATGTTAATATTTATTTTATTCACTTTAAGGACTAATGAATAAATATTGAAGTATGACGAGGGGCTGAAGTCGTCAAAATCATAAATATATTTAACACACTTTAATGTGTTAAATATACTACATGGGCCTAGTTGCAATATATCTTAAGTTAAAGAGCTAATGGAGAAATAGTACAAAAATTAAATACTATATATATGACATGAAGATTGTCATACGAGATATTAATTGGGAAGAAAACACATTTAGTGTTTTTGCCGGCTGTACGAGAAGACAGATCAAGAGACGCAGCAGCTTGGTTTTCGAAGGGGCAAACCCTTCGGGGTTTTGCCCCGGTACACAACTAGGGTATCGATATCATTTCATTTGCACGATTTGTAATGACTTTTCCAACTCTTTTTATTAATTTGGTTTCATTATTTTTTAATATTAATTTTGATTCCAATTAATTGTTGGTGAATTAATTCTTATTACGTTCTAATTAATTGTATTTCAATTTATTATTGACCAATTAATTATTTGGTGTTTTGTCTTTGTTTATTTATTGTTTAATATGAAGTTTTATTTGTCATTCCACTAGGGTATTTTGTTGATGTGGAAACTAGGTGCTAGCCTAGTTTTGATTCTTTTATTATTAATTGTTTCTAGTGTATGCATGCATAGTTTGTTGGTAGCCACCTTAGCTTCGGTAGTTTTGAATGGCGGTAGTATCTAGTTGCTTAGGAGAATTGACCAACTGACCCTAAGTAGTTAGGTTGAGTTGGGGAGGGTAAGAATTGACCAACTGACGACCCTTCCTCGCTTGTGCGAACTGACCAAATGATCACCTGCCGTTTGGATGAACTTAAAAAGTTAGGGATGAGTGCCTAAGATGCTAGCGCCCGGGCACTCATTGTTACGAATATTGCACGTAGAGGTACTTAATGACTTGACTTAGGGGACTAAAAACAACTGGACTTTCAAGGGTAGTAGCTTGATCTTCGGTGGAAGCCTTTGCTGATAGGTTAGGACGAACTGACCAAACGCTGTCCTAGCGACTTAAAACCCCACTTGAAGGAGAAATCTAGTGACTTTTAGAACACATGTAATGTGATAGTAAACGCCGGCTCTTAATAACTGCTATTAGATTGTCGAATGATCCCGGGTGACCTGTTCATCTTGGTGAGGATTTTAAGAATCATAGGGTAGACGAATTGACCATAGCAGTCTACCAAATTTTGCCACGATCCATTTGTGGATGAACTCGGTTTGAGAATTGCATCACTATCTTTCCCATTAGCTTGTTTACCTGAGAACTAACCCTATTGATCATGTGACACCTTAAATATTATCAAACCTATCATTAAAACTTATTTATGACAAATTTATTTAATTAGATAGCTAGGAATCAACCGTTCTTAGGACAACCTCGGTCTTACCATTCCCTCACTACATGCGACTGGGTACACTGCCCGTTAGTGCATTAGGTAGGCCATAGGTAGACGAGTTACTATAAATGTAAAACCTGGTTAGAAATCCTGCATCAGCTAGTCTGAAGATTACTTTTGGCGTTTCCTGATTTGACAACTTAGAGTCCCAATTCTTGTTTCACGCGTATGGATAAGTACTTGATCTTATCTTCTTGAGAAAGTTTCCCGCCCATGCGTTCAGTTGGTTGAGGTTATAACTCAAACTAAGTCTTCAGAGTCCTAGAGAAACTTTTCAGATGCTAGAACTTCTGGTGTCGCTTCTTGCTCCTTGTAAATATCACTCATTGTCACCGCATTAGTTTGTGACATTGTTTTCTTCAAATGGTCTTCGACGTCCCTGAAGCCAACTGGCGTTTGAGCTTTATACAACACCATTTACGTCAACGAGTCTGTCTTCTGAATAATAATCAAAGAGTCAAGTTTCTCTGATAGCCATCAGAGAGTATGTCACAAGACATCTATTAGAATCACTTAGATAGTCTATTCGGTGACATACCTTCTGACCGTTATCAGAGGCTTGGTTCTTTCTGACCTTTAGAATTTGTTTTAGACTATTTTATATTTAAATATTTCTCCAAGACAATTAGGTCGGTTTGTCAGACCCAATACACAACCTTCCTGTTTTATAGATTTTTAAAAACCCGATCATGTTTATAAGCTTAAAGGCTTTATATGGACTTACGCAAGCTCCTAAAGCTTGGTATGATACATTACAATCTTTTTTGTGAATAATGGTTATAAAATGGCCATGGTATTGTTTACTAAAACAAAGGATCAACATCGCATTATTATTCAAGTTTATGTTGATGACATTATATTTGGTTCTACTTGCTAATCGCTTTACGATGAGTTTGCAAAATTAATGCATGAAGAATTCGAGATGAGCATGATGGGAGAGCTTAGTTTCTTTTTAGGATTGCAAGTTAAACAACTCAGTGAAGGAATATTCTTCAACCAATCTAAATGCATTGGGGAGATGCTAAATAAATTTGGTTTGGAAAGCTCCAAAAGTACCAAAACCCCGATGTCTACGAAAAGAGTCCTTACATTAGACAAAGATAATTTATCTGTAGACAACACTAAGTATAGAAGGATGATAAGAAGTTTGATGTATCTCACGGCAAGTAAGCCGGATGTAATGTTTAGTGTTTGTCTTTGCACTAGGTTTCAAGAGGATCCTAGCATTTCTCACTTAGAAGCGGTTAAGAGGATATTTAGATATGTTAAAGGAATGCAACATCTAGGTCTTTGGTATCCAAAAGACACGGGGGGTAAAGTGTTGGTATATGCCAACTCGGATCATGCGGGTGATAGATTTAATATGAAAAGTACAAGTGGAATATGAATGTTTGTAGGAGTATGCTTAACATCATGGTTTTCTAAGAAACAAACTTCACTTGCAAATTCCATAATTGAATCTCATTATGTTGAGACCGGAAGGGCATGTCAACAAGCGTTATGGATGAAACAAGCGTTTGTTGATTATAACATTATGTTAGATAAATTTCCTATATTATGTGATAATAAATGCTCTATCAACTTAACATCAAATCCCGTTGATTACCCTCGCACTAAGCACATAGAAACTAGACATCACTTTTTAAGAGATAATATGGAAAAGAAACATATCACTATAGAAAAAATTCTCTTAGAAGAAAATGTTGCAAACATTTTAGCTAAGTCTTTAGAAAAATATCAATTTAAACTACTAAGACTAGGATTAAGAATTAGGTTACATGAAGAAGAGAAAGAAGTGGTGAAAAAGATATGGTGGATGTACCTTAAATAATTAAATTAATCACCATTCAGAAAAACCCACAAAAAAATTCTTGCACAATTAACCATGTACTTAAGATCTAATACTCTTCAAACTCTTTTATTATCCAACAAATAATCACTTTACCACATCTTGAATCTCCCTATATCAGAAAACTATTTTTCATAAAAATTCACAACTTCTTGAATCAAGAGCATAGAAGAAGAGAAATCAAACACTTTGAACAAGTAAGTAATCTCAAAATCTTCTTAGTTCATGAGTCATGAAATTTTTCAAAAAACTCTACATGGTTGGTGAACCATTTTAGGAAGAAGGAGACATCTCCTTTTGCGCATTGTTGGTTAAATTCATGCATTTGAGTCAAAACATTCTTTCGAAAATGGAAAGTCTATTGTTTTTGTCAAATCATACAAACACACGTGCACACATACACATTCTCCACTATCTCTAAGTATGCAACATTCATGATAGGAAACACGTCTAACACGAAAGGATCGGTGAATGATTATCAAGGGATTTCAAACCCAGAGAGCTCTAAGAGATTGAAAAGGAAATCTGAACATATGATGAATAATCAAGGTGATGATAGGATAGTGTTTGAATGTGCATTGAGGGTATTTGCGGAAAGTAAGGTATGGGATTTAATTAAGGACCCTTAAGTCCTAAGTTGTACGAAAAAGAGCACTTTATTTATTGTGAGAATACCGCACACATGGTTAATGATCTTAAGGAGTCAAGGATTGAGTCTAGAGTGATGCTCTTTTCCATTCATGAAGGAATCATGGAGTTACTAAACATCATTTCTGGAATGAATCGAAAGTTAGAAGATAACAAGATGAAAGAAATTGAGAAGGGAAAAGGAAAATTAAGAATGATAAGTTAGTTGCATAAATAATGTGATAATCTTAGGATTTTGTTTGTAAGTACTAGTATTGTGCTTTTATGGTAAGTACTAGGATAGTGCTTGTATCATAAAGTATGTAGCATATTTTGTTCACTTATGCTTGAACTAGAATGGAATGTTTAACTTCAATATGGAACTTATGTGTTAGGAATTGGAAATTCCATGTTAAAGTGTCGGTCACCCCAATTATGGTCTAGCATAAGTTAGCTCTCAGACATGTCGTTTGTTACGTTATTTAGTAGTTTATTAGTTAGTTTGTAGCGTAGATTCGTTTAGTGTATCACCGTGGAGGAAGGACGGGTCTTTACCCACTGTATACCTGATCCACAGGCTGTCAGGAGGTCGTGTAGTGCAGTAGTATAAATACCCTTCCATCCTTGGAAGGGTGGTGCTTCTAAATCTAACATTCCATTATTTACAAAGCAAGTCTCTAACTAGAACACCCTCTCTTATCTTTCTCTCTCTAAATGGCTAACATGTATTTCCATCATTCAAGACCACCTGAATCATCAAACAACATAATATTTACGATCCTACAAATGGTATCAAGAGCCAAGGTTATTGTGTTGTTTCGATTTGTGTGGTTTTTGAAACATGATTAAAACTGTTTTTGTATTTTTATGGTCGGATTATTATTGTTTCCGTTACGTATGGTTAAACTGTTTTTTAACAATCTTTTTGGTCAAAAAAATGTCATGTGAATTTATGTTTACATCTGTTTTGTGTCTTATGTCCAAAACAGTACCATTGAGACTATTTTTTGTTACCAATATCTATGAACTTTGGTGGTCATCTGGTCATTTTAGATTTCAAAATGGGTCGAAAAATAATGAGTCCTTATGATGTTTTTTTCTGGGTTATGTGAATCTGGTCATTCTTGCTTATTCAAACTGTGGTCAAAACGGGTAAAATGGAGCATTTTATATGCACTTTTCTGGGTTTGCTATGAAGATGGTCGGAATTCATGGTCAGAAAAACTCGCCGGAAAATGTCAAAAAGAAGCGACTTGTGTAACTGAAATAATCCTAGCGACTTGTCTTTACAAGTCGTAGCGACTTGACAAGTAGCGACTTGACAAGTAGCGACTTGACAAGTAGCGAATTGACATGTAGCGACTTGACAAGAAGCAACTTGTGACAAGTAGCGAGTTGACTGAAAGAAGGTGAAGAAAAAGATTTGATGAAACGACTTGTGACCACATAACCAACATCCAATAGCCTCTTAACAAACATCAACTTCAACAACATCTACCAATTTCATTCTAATCATACTCTCCCAGAAATGTATAAGTTAACTAATCTCAAATTTTGTTTCGAGGTCTTAACAAGTTATATCAAACCTCTACGGGTCTATATCTCGAAACAAACTAATCATTGAACCCTCATGACTCGACTCTAAGTTAAAGCATGGAAATCATAAAGTGGATCTCAGTTTGTTTGTGTCTATTTTAAGGGGCATATCAAGACCATCAAGGGTCCATTTACATGACATTCATCACAGATCCATGGTTTTTTACAAGAAACTGAAATGACTCCAACAAAACACTATAAGGAACTCAGAATCATTTTTGGGTGATTCATGGCTACATCAATGGTGCAATACCCATGAAAACTTCCTCATCATAGATCCAAGTGATAAGATTGTGCTTCTGTTTTAATGTTCGAATCGTAAATAAAAAGATGATAAACAACTTGTGCTTAAAACCTTTTGTGATATTTGGATTCTGGACTATCAAGGTTAAGAACTAAAACATTTATGTCTCGATCTTAGTTTATGTTCCGTTTTATGTGAGGTTCTACAAACACGAAGATCTCAAAAGATCCATTCACATATGAACATATACCTCATAGATCTATTTAGGAGTTTCACTCATTTTGAATATCCGAATCTTTAAGACAAATCAATTAACAAGGATGTTAATTATTTTTCTTGATTCGTTCATGACTCATAACACTATGGACTTAAACTAATAAAGCTTACCTTGAATCATTTGGTTTGATCTCAAAGCCAATCACTTCCTCGAGCCAACCCTATGGCATTCATATTTGGAACCATGTCCACACCTCAAACCGTTCTCTATGGCGAGATTGTAATTGAATCAAATGATAAATGGTCATTCGTGGGTGTCTAAGGTTTGTACGAGAACCATTTTTATATTTGAGGAATATACGGTTGGGATGAGATTTATGTGACAGAAGCAGATGTGGTATGATGGGGGCGGAGGAAATGTTTGAGTGTAATTAGGATTTGTAAATAGGGGATTAGGGTTTGGTGTGAGTAGTGAGTGAGTTTTATACCCCGTGATAATTAGGTCATTTCTTGAAGTGGATTGTGTGTTATTTTCACCGTGTGGGCATTTGTCAATGATGGGCTGTATTTTATGACTTCATGGGCCTATATGTGGAATTGGTTTTAAGTATTACGTGTGTATTGGTACTTTGGAAGTGGGGTTATATCGTTTTATTATGCACATGGTCTATGGGCGTAAATTATATCCGAGTATTGGGATTCATTTCATGAATTTAGATGTAGACTTGGTTCTCGGTATAAATGGGCATGTGGCTTTAGTTAAGGTTTTGGTGATGTTAGTGTTTGGCCACATGATTATTGGTAATATTGGATGCGGAACTAATTTCATGAACCAGTGAGATTTTTTATGGGCCACATACATGAGAGTCAATTATACGAAATGTTATGAGTCTTGAAATTTTATTGTATATTATTGGAGTTTGTGAATTTTTGTGACTATTTGTGATTTGAGCATGTTGGATGTTGGATTGATTTGGTAAGTAATTGGTATGATTAGATGAGATGTGGGGTGATGATGAGATTCGTTATGCTATGCTGATTTGTACTTTGGTTCTTCATCTTCATGAAAAATATTATTGTCACGGTTTGAAGTGTTTAATGGAGAATGTTGACTACGGGGTTGCTTGTGCGATATTTCTCACTGGGAGTTGAAGTGAGGTTTTTCGGGGGCGTTTATTTATTTCGTCTTCTTTCTTTCTACTCTTTCGCAAAGATGACTTGTTTGGGCGTTTATTGAGTGTGATAAAGACTTGGCTATCAACATAGCTATCACTTCGGTGTCTCACGCAGTTAAGGATATGTCAAGAGGTTTTGTACATTGGGTACACCATTTCATTTTCACGAGGACTAGTACAAGTTTAAGTAACAAATCTGGGGAATTTCACTTCATGATCAAGTTTGGCATATCGGGTTTGCTGCTCCATGTTGTCACTGCAATAGCCGATAAAATGCGTGTATAATGTGTTTACCAAAGTGTTTATTGGATGGTTGATGATTATGTTGATGTTGGTTAATGAACCGTTGATGAACCGCTGCATGTTCCCCTAAAACAGATATTCATCGAAACCAAAGTTGTCATAACACTTTCAAACTAACATTGTTTACGGTTTAGTCTTGATTTTGTAAACCACGAAAGAATCTATTTCTCGGTTTAAATCATAGACTTGTAAAATCCCGTGACAATGAAAACATCCCGGTTAAAGTAATGTGCATTTCCGGATCTATCTTGCGGTTTGTTCTTGGTTTTGTAAAATCCCGCGAAAGAAACTATTTCTCGGTTTAAACAATAGAATTGTAAAATCCCGTAATAATGGAACCATCCTGGAGAAAGGAAAGTGTATTTCAGGATCTCATCTGATGCTTGTGCTACGGTTTCTACTTTGAAGAAGGGATAAAAGGGGGTACTTCATGAATTGGATGTGTGTTTGGTAATTCGTCATGGCAGTTTGGTTATTACATGGTTTTACGGGGTTATGTGTTTTTAACCATGGTCGGGATGAAACCATTATCAAAGTTCATTTAAATGTCAAAGAAGGCTAGATTTAAGTCATTAACGGAAGATGTGACAACGGGTTAATTCAAGATTATTTATTTGAGGTTGAAGTGAATTATCACGGCAAGTGTACTTAGTATCCGAAGGTATCGGGGATGGTTGGATGAAGATTCTTCATGATCCTTGTTCGAGCTTATTATAAAAAACGAAGACTTGGAAATCTAGTTATTTTTGGGTGTCTTTTACCTTTTCTTTTACCACTTAGGGGAATCAGGCTCTTACCACCACAAAATAACTATCACTTTAAGGAGTTACGTTGTAGTGCTCAGTGTCACATTCAATTGTGGACTTTTAAGAGGTGATGTACGTCTTATACTTGATGGTTGGTTGGATGAAGAGTATAGAGTACTTAAAGATTCAATGGAGGATGAAGTCTCGCACCGCTCTTTGTTACATATGTGCAAGTTTAAGTCACGATTTCGGGTTAGTTTACTTGAGGTCAAATTCATCATCTTGGGTTTTCTCCATCACCGTCACTACAAAGAGCCTCTTGAATGATAATGGGTTGATTACATGTTTGCCAAGAGAGGTTGAAAAGAGAGATTATGACGTCTGCTCACATCGATTCGGGGCCTCGTGCTTCAACATTATGATGTTTGAATACTTCACTTCAAGCCTCGTTCCTCAAAGAAAAAAAAGTGTACGCTTTAGTGTGCTTTATCTTCTGAAGAAGAGAAATCTTCTCACTAATGACCATTCTCATCAACATGTTTCACGCTTTTTCCATGCGCTTTCATACATCAAGTGAACCGGACTACCGTTGATTATTTTTCTTATTCCACTTGCTCAATTATAATGACGATGGCGACATCATGTGCTAATTTTGCGGGAGAGAAGTGTGAATAGACTACATTTGTTGAAGATATTCACTTATTCAATCAAGAATGGCAACTCCGTATGCAATTCTTGAGGGGGAGAAGAAGTGTGAATTATGCATGGTTGATCGATATCTGAGAATAAATGGTCAAATGGATCCAAACTCATGTAAGAACCGAGCTTCTTCTTATCGGGTCATCTTCACATGGAGTTTCTTCTTTGATCCGTTGGTTGACATCTTCTCACGGACTGATGAGTTTAACGACAAAGTGCTTCCAGTTAAGGGGCTGATTTCCTTGATGAACATCTTTCTGTTCTTGTTTGATTGGGAGGGATTTGATTTAAGGGGATTTTCTATTTGTAAGTTAACGAGAATGCATTTGGTGAGTTGAAGATGTTGACTTTCTATTCCCCAATTGGACAATCTTGAAGAAGGTCGAGTCTACAGTCGGTTCTACATTCTCTGCTACATGTTAGAAGACTAAAGACGAGTTGCATTTGATTATCTAAAGACTTCTTCTTAATCTGGGCATTTATCAAACAGATTGTCGGTTTAGGGGAGAGTGAAATGTCGAATTTAATCCCCAATTAGACTTGCTCACATTCTTCAGCAAGTTGATTCTCACAAAGACTTCAAGCGATCTTGATCGGTGCCAAACCGTCAAGTTTTCTCACACAAGCTAGCCACTTGTGAATGGCTAACCGTAAGAAACTTAAAACAATTCAGACACAAATGCAATGAAGATCAGGAGAGTATAGGGTTTCCCCAGGTCGTTATGTCCCAACGAGTTGTGCGATGAATCACCAAACGAATAGTGATCGAGAGAATTTGAACGGAAAAAGGGTTTGATTGATTATAACTAAAGAAAAAGTGTATAAATTACAGGGGCTTAAATGCAAATTAAAGAAAATTAAAAAGATAAATTATATTAAATAAATGCTATCACTATTTGCAAAATGATGTTTTTGATTTTTCTTTTATAAAATTTAAATTAAAAACTACGTGACGTACAAAAGAAAATGTGAAATTGAAGCAATATTAATCCTAAAAATATAAAAATGACATTTTTACAAACCTAATGATAAAAGAAAATTTTTAGAAAAAGAAAATTATTTTTAAAACTATTTATCTAATTATTATTAATTAAAAACTATTTTTACTTATTTAATAATAACCTAAAATACAAGAAAATATGAAATAAAGCTAGAAAAATGAAATTATGACTTAGAAAAATCTAAAATAACTAAAGAGAATTTTCAAAACTAATTTTTATTTTTCCGATTATTTTGTATTTTCTATGAATTAAAACTATTTAAAACTACTTAAATTGCTAAAAATACAAATTTAACTAAGAAAAATCTGGAAAATATTTTTTGACTTTTATATTTATCTTAACCTAGGAAAAATGAAAACTTATTTTTTTGAAACTTTTCTAATTTAATTGTATTAAAAGCTAATTAAAATGGCTTAAAAACTGATTAAAATGAAGAAAAATACCAAACAGTACTGGAAAAATATGAAAAATTAAGATAAGTCTAAAATAATATTATGAATCTAGGAAAAATATAAAAACAGTGCCCTGTGTGAAGGAATATGAAACTGGAATGAAAGTGCTTAAGTAATAAGCATTCCAAATAAGCCAAAAGGTACCAAATGTGCACCAAACTGAAATAGAAGCAACACTAAGCTATAACTACCCAAATGCAACTTGTTACAACTATCCTAAATCACTGAAATGCAAACTACAAAGATATGATGATTTGAGCTAAAGTCTTAAAAAGCAGATTTGTGCTACTACTTTGTAGCTAAAGAATAAGCTACCCAATAAGTGAGACTCAAATCCAAAAGTTGGAACCTAAACTAGACACGGCCAAGAACTTGTAAACCAAAGATGAGACCTAGATAAGCTCTATTGAGCTTTTGACAAGCCTTGCAAGACCATGTGCAGACTCAGTATTCACTGAGTCAGTGCACAGGGCACTTTAGCCCCATTTGACAAGCTAATTAAGAGCTTATAAAAAATTTCTAAAAATCCATAAAAATCCTATTAATAGACTTGACCAACTGAAGTATATAAACCCACAGTTTCACTTAAATTGATCCAATGATGAACCAATTAAAAATCACCCAAGGTTGGGTGAAAACTGAATTTCAACTTTTGACTATTTTGACAGATTTAAGAAGTTGACTAAATTGAACTTTGAAACTAGATTTATGGACTGAAATTGATGTAATATGATGAAATGAAACTAATGCAAGCTAGTTCTATGAATTCTAAACACAAAACAAGTTTTTGACTTCACAAATTCTTAACAGACTTGAAATTAAAACAGATTAAGATGGATTTTGACTTTTAAGATGCACAAATGAGATTGAATGACTAAAATGGTTGTATTACAACTAAAGAAGACCAAAGCAACAGGTTTTAACCAATAAACAAACTTCAAACACAGATATGCTATGAAATCCAAACACAAGTTTTTCTACTGATTTGAACTATAAGCTAAGCTAAACACTGAACTAGCTCATTCTACCACTTAAACTAAATCTAGTTACCCTAATTATAACTAAATAAACAGGTCTGAACTACTAATGATCACAGATTCAAATATAAGCACAATATGCAAACCGGATTGAAAATGAAAATGAGATACTCACTCACGGATGTCCAAATTAATTTTGCAGCTAAAACCGAACCAAAACTATCCTAAACTAGTCTAATCCAACCCAAAATCAAGCTCTGCAACACCATTATCCATTTCCAAATCTGCTTGAACCAATTTCTCTTCACAGTTGACTTTTGTTGACCCAATACCTAAGTTGCTTAAATTTGAGTTATAAGCTTACAAAAAGCTATAGGCAGCTTATAAGCTTATTTGGATTAAAAAATGAGCTTCTAATAGCTTGGATATAAGAACTTGAAACTGAGTTTTTCAACAATGTTCATTAAAACATGAAATTAGATAAAAGCTCAATACAGATATGCTATGAAATCCAAACACAAGTTTTTCTACTGATTTGAACTATAAGCTAAGCTAAACACTGAACTAGCTCATTCTACCACTTAAACTAAATCTAGTTACCCTAATTATAACTAAATAAACAGGTCTGAACTACTAATGATCACAGATTCAAATATAAGCGCAATATGCAAACTGGATTGAAAATGAAAATGAGATACTCACTCACAGATGTCCAGCTTATTTTGCAGGCTAAAACCAGAACCAAAACTATCCTAAACTAGTCTAATCCAACCCAAAATCAAGCTCTGCAACACCATTATCCATTTCCAAATCTGCTTGAACCAATTTCTCTTCACAATTGACTTTTGTTGACCCAATACCTAAGTTGCTTAAATTTGAGTTATAAGCTTACAAAAAGCTATAAGCAGCTTATATAAGCTTATTTGGATTAAAAAATGAGCTTCTAATAGCTTGGATATAAGAACTTGAAACTGAGTTTTTCAACAATGTTCATTAAAACATGAAATTAGATAAAACCTTGGAATTGATGCTTAAAATTAGATTATAATGACAAAGTAACTTGAGTTTAATACATTGAAACAAAAAGATAACAGATTTGAACTTGAACTAACACATTTATACTAAAAATGACATAAAGGAAATTTTACAAACTAACTACTACTCATCACTTTCTTCTTCTTCCTCTTTTATATGCAAAACATCTTTCCCACTTGTTCGAGCACTTCCCACCATTAATCGGGACCTTTGGATGAGTTGAGGCAATTTTGGCCGTTGATGATATTTTGGCACCAAAATGTTTTTAACGAGATGAGGGTTGAGTGCAAAGGAGAAGGATCATTTAATGCATTTTGGATGTTTGGTGATGTGGAAGGATAAGGGAGTGGAAAAATGAGTGGAGGTGAGGTATGTTGAGTGTAGCGGTGTTTGCAGAGGCGGTGGGAAGAAAGAAAAGGAGGAAAGAGGTGTATTGTTTGACTGGGGTTTGACCAGTATTATTGGAAGGGGTCAAAAGCCAGGGGGGTCACAAGGTAATGGCAGGGGTCCAAATTGGTGCAAAGGTTCATGGTTTGTTTTGTAATTCAAGGACCATTATGTAATTTCTTAATTTTGAGGGACCAAGGCTGCCAATTGACCAAAGTTGTTTCAAGGGACCAATAAGTGACAAGTTTCAATAGTACAAGGACCAAAATAGACATTTTCAAATTTCCAAGGACTATTTTTGCCAATTTTTAAACTTGAAGGACCAAACTTGTAATTTCTCAAAACTTTAGATATTTTTCACCAAAGGACTAATTTTGACAACTTATGATTTTAAAAGGACCTTTGGTGATTTTTCTTTGAAATTAAGTGCTCGGGGACTATTTCGACAATTTTTGAAACTTGGGGACTGAAGCGCCAATTATGCAAACTTAGCTCATTTTTCATCGATTTTAAACATTTTGCATCCGAAACATATAAAATGCAATTTTGAGATATTTTCGATATTTTGATGCATTTGAGCATTTTAAACGTTTTGCGTTCAGATTGACCAAAATGATGAGTATTTACACACTCATCAATCCCCACACTAAACTATTGCTAGTCCCTAGCAATCTTTTGAGAAAACTTAATGGATTTGCATCTCTTTACCAAAAGCCATTACTTACGGAGTAGCCAAATGTTTCAGTTCAAGTAAGAACTATGGTACATCGATAACCATGTGATTTTGAGCAAACCACCGACTTCCAACGGATTTGATTTGTCTTTACCGTAAGCCGTTTGCTCGGACTAGCTAACTCTTAGATAAATTATCAATATTTTCTTTGGTGAGTGATTACCAATTATGGTTTTTCCATCGCCTTTACCACAAGCCATAAACTTGCGGGCTAGCCAACTCTTCACTAATTAAAGATATGGTGAAATGAACACCATACAATTTTGGGCAAATTGCAAGCCGTAAATGGATTTGAGATATCTTTACCAAGAGCCGTTTGCTCTGGATTAGCCAATCCTTTTGTTTTTAGACATGGCGGATCGATAACCATAAGTCGAGTAAGTGTAAAACACTTACTCCAAAAAAATTTGGCCAAAAATGGGGAATTGGGCGGTATAATTACATGATAAAATTAGTGAGAATTCCCCCCACACTAGAAATGAATATTGCCCTAAATATTCAAAGTACCTACTGTTATGCCAAACCGAGAACGTAAAAGGGAAATACTACGCCATTATTTTGAAAGGTTTTTTTTTTTTTTTTTTTTTTATATATAGAAAACTTATATACAACAATGGGGCAACTCCCCACACTAGGGTGGTACACGGGTGAAAACCCATGTTTAACTCATTTTTTTGATTACCGAGTCGCTAGCTTGACTCGACCCAATTAATTGGTTCATGGGAAGCAAAGTGGAAGAAACAATCTCCATCGGACTTTCATTCAAGATGTTTGGACAAACATTTGAAGCACGTGAAAGATCCACACCGATGAGATATACATAGAACCGCTCAAAATGATAAATGAAAATGCCGGGTCAAAGATAGTGTCTTCATTCCGAAGGAGTGAAGATGGAGAGAATCACAAGATATTTGAGGAAAGGAAGAAAGATTTTGATAACAATCAAGATCCATTCTTCATCCTCAAATGTAGACATATCGGGAGGAAGGGTGAGGGTAGTATCATCAATAAGCAAACTCGTATGATAGAGTACACCTTCCTCCGAGCCAATATCATCCTCAAGATCAAAATAGAAATGATCATATTCCGGAGGAGATATGTCATGAGAGAGTTCACCGGAGAACTCTTCATGGAGAGAATCATTCACATGAAGTGAAATTGTGAACTCTTGTTCCATTGTGGGCTCATCACTATCCTCGTCAAAGATTGGATTGTTAGAAATCCAAGTGAAATCAGATTCGAATTCAAATAGAGGATTGGTGAAAGTAGCTTTGAATGTTTCGGGAACAAAGTGATCAACATTCTATATTGGACTGTTGGGATAAGAAGTGAGTGAACGATCATTATCAAGGAGACTTTCAGTCTCTCCCAGATCGGCTTCGAAATCAAAGAGACCATCATCACTTCCCGATGAAAGTGGATTGATGTGAGTGAGTTCATCGGTGAACTCCTCAAGAAGAGGATCAGACTGTGGGAGTGATGCCTCAACATACTCGATGTCTCCATATGATGCACAATCTTCGCTACAATTGGAGAAAGTTTCAAAATGATCTTTTGAACACTCAAGAGGGGAAAGAGAATCACACATATGATCGAAGTTCCTGTGACTCTCTCGGGATTGGGACAAGGTTCTCAACACTAGACTTTATGAATTCGTCCAATTCCTTTTCGTGAACAAGGTCAAGATGCTCGTCCCCATGTTTAGAGAGTGAGTGGGAGCTTGGTGTGATAGCGCTTGTTTGAGATGGAATCTCAACTCTTTGGAATATCAACCGGCCGAGGAGTTGAGAAATATTATCTTTAAAAGGATAAAACTCTCCTCGTCATCATCATATAGAGCTGCCTTAAGAAATTGGGAACGCCTTAGAGCCGCTTGCTCTAGGACTAATAATTCTTCCCTAGATTTGAGGGCCTCTCGTTCTTGACTAGCAATTCTCCCATGGTCTTTTCACCACTCACTTGATTCTTAAAGTTACTAATCATATCATCAAGTGTTTTCATTGCGGTTTCAAAATTTTGGGAGATTTCTTGAGACAACGGCTCGGTGGAGTTTGAACCGTATGGTCTTTGTGGAGGTTGGAAATTGTCAAACTGTAAGAGTCATGATTGTTACAAGGAAATGGATTCCTATTTGACAATCGAGTGAAGTGGGGACCTCCACAGACTACAACAAGAAATCTGTTGAGTCTGGACCGTGAATCATATGGATATTGGTCATAACCAAAGTTCGAGCATCACCGGAAAACTGCTCATAGACAAGCGTGTTTCGGATTGACACTCAAATCCTTGGTGAGGACCTCCACAAAATTCACAAAGAAGCTTATGTTGATTAAATGAAGATAAGTCGGTGTGGTGGGTAGTTGGAAAATTTTGAGGGTCGTTAAATGAGTTCGGATTAGGATCATAATCAAATGAATTCCTCGAACCACAAAACAAACAACTCCGTTAAGAATATCATTACCACATTGTACACACGTACACCAACGATGTGGTGAACCAAAAGAGGCTCACCACAACCGACACAAGGAATAAACGATTTCATTTGAGAGTTATGAGAAGGAATCGGTTTATTCAAAGAATCAACAAAACCAACATGGTGATCCGAATGACTATCAAGTCTCAAGAACATTTTGAAAAATCCGGAGGTAGGACAAGTGGTGTGCTCGAGAGCTAGCAATTTCCACTACTTCCGTTATGGTCTCCGGTTCGGTTCTTGAGAAACGTGAAGATTAGGCAAGTCATTCTTGCTAGTCACCGGTCTAAATTCTGCATGTTTGCTTTTAACCGTAAATTGTGAATGTTTAGGATCAATTTTAGACGGCTTAGGATCAATCGAGGGGTTAGATCTTTGGATAACCGTAGGTTGGACGTTTTTAGCACCTCCATTATCAGAGGGAAGTACCTGGTCCTTTGTCACCCCGGTTTCTCGTTTCCCTACGCAGAATTAATGGATCATCACGAACAACACGAATTCTTGACATTTGTGATAAAGTATGACGTTTTTCAAATTCGTCCCAGAATTCGTCGTAGTCGAGAGATTCCATGAGAAGAACTTAGAATCAAATGGATAGAGGGTAAAGGGATAAAGAATCAAAAAGGATAAGAGGGTAAAGATGAATATTTTTGGTATTTTTGAAAAACATGATGTAAAAACAAAGAATGAAAATCTTTTTGGGTTTTTTTGATTTTATAAATATGTAGAAACAAAAGAAAAATATTTTTGTGTTTTATACTTTTTTTTTTTGGATGTTTTTGGGTTTTTGGATTTTTTATAAGAAAATATATATAGATATAGATAGATGGTATGAACAAGGAGTGAATATTCAAATCACTAATCTGCTAAACGTAAGATAATTAGCACAACTCCCCGGCAGCTGCTAACCGTAAGAAACTTAAAACAGTTCAGACACAAATGCAATGAAGATCAGGAGAGTATAGGGTTTCCCCAGGTCGTTATGTCCCAACGAGTTGTGCGATGAATCACCAAACGAATAGTGATCGAGAGAATTTGAACGGAAAAAGGGTTTGATTGATTATAACTAAAGAAAAGTGTATAAATTACAGGGGCTTAAATGCAAATTAAAGAAAATTAAAAGATAAATTATATTAAATAAATGCTATCACTATTTGCAAAATGATGTTTTGATTTTTATTTTATAAAATTTAAATTAAAACTACGCGACGTATAAAAGAAAATGTGAAACTGAAGCAATATTAATCCTAAAAATATAAAAATGACATTTTACAAACCTAATGATAAAAGAAAATTTTAGAAAAGAAAATTATTTTTAAAACTATTTATCTAATTATTATTAATTAAAACTATTTTTACTTATTTAATAATAACCTAAAATACAAGAAAATATGAAATAAAGCTAGAAAAATGAAATTGTGACTTAGAAAATCTAAAATAACTAAAGAGAATTTTAAAACTAATTTTATATTTTTCGATTATTTTTGTATTTTCTATGAATTAAAACTATTTAAAACTACTTAAATTGCTAAAAATACAAATTTAACTAAGAAAAATCTGAAAAATATTTTTTGACTTTTATATTTATCTTAACCTAGGAAAATGAAAACTTATTTTTGAAACTTTTCGATTTAATTGTATTAAAAGCTAATTAAAATGGCTTAAAACCGATTAAAATGAAGAAAAATACCAAACAAGATCTTGGAAAAATATGAAAAATTCAAGATAAGTCTAAAATAATATTATGAATCTAGGAAAAATATAAAACAAAGGCTCTCGTCTCAAGGAATATGAAACTGCAATGAAAGTGCTTAAGTAATAAGCATTCCAAATAAGCCAAAATGTACCAAATGTGCACCAAACTGAAACAGAAGCTACACTAAGCTATAACTACCCAAATGCAACTTGTTATAACTATCCTAAATCAACAAATGCAAACTACAAAGATATGATGATTTGAGCTAAAGTGCTAAAAACAGATTTGTGCTACTACTTTGTAGCTAAAGAATAAGCTACCCAATAAGCTGAGACTCAAATCCAAAAGTTGGAACCTAAACTAGACCTGGCCAAGAACTTGTAAACCAAAGATGAGACCTAGATAAGCTCTATTGAGCTTTTGACAAGCCTTGCAAGACCCTGTGCAGACTCAGTATTCACTGAGTAAGTGCACAGGGCACTTTAGCCCCATTTGACAAGCTAATTAAGAGCTTATAAAAATTTCTAAAATCCATAAAAATCATATTAATAGACTTGACCAACTCAAGTATATAAACCCACAAGCCACTAAAATTGATCCAATGATGAACCAATTAAAATCACCCAAGGTTGGGTGAAAACCGAATTTCTACTTTTGACTATTTTGACAGATTTAAGAAGTTGACTAAATTGAACTTTGAAACTAGATTTATGGACCAAATTGATGTAATATGATGAAATGAAACTAATGCAAGCTAGTTCTATGAATTCTAAACACAAAACAAGTTTTTGACTTCACAAATTCTTAACAGACTTGAAATTGAAACAGATTAAGATGGATTTTGACTTGTAAGATGCACAAATGAGATTGAATGACTAAAATGGTTGTATTACAACTAAAGAAGACCAAAGCAACAGGTTTTAACCAATAAACAAACTTCAAACACAGATATGCTATGAAATCCAAACACAAGTTTTTCTACTGATTTGAACTATAAGCTAAGCTAAACACTGAACTAGCTCATTCTACCACTTAAACTAAATCTAGTTACCCTAATTATAACTAAATAAACAGGTCTGAACTACTAATGATCACAGATTCAAATATAAGCACAATATGCAAACTGGATTGAAAATGAAAATGAGATACTCACTCACAGATGTCCAGCTTTTTTTGCAGGCTAAAACCAGAACCAAAACTATCCTAAACTAGTCTAATCCAACCCAAAATCAAGCTCTGCAACACCATTATCCATTTCCAAATCTGCTTGAACCAATTTCTCTTCACAGTTGACTTTTGTTGACCCAATACCTAAGTTGCTTAAATTTGAGTTATAAGCTTACAAAAAGCTATAGGCAGCTTATATAAGCTTATTTGGATTAAAAAATGAGCTTCTAATAGCTTGGATATAAGAACTTGAAACTGAGTTTTTCAACAATGTTCATTAAAACATGAAATTAGATAAAAGCTCAATACAGATATGCTATGAAATCCAAACACAAGTTTTTCTACTGATTTGAACTATAAGCTAAGCTAAACACTGAACTAGCTCATTCTACCACTTAAACTAAATCTAGTTACCCTAATTATAACTAAATAAACAGGTCTGAACTACTAATGATCACAAATTCAAATATAAGCGCAATATGCAAACCGGATTGAAAATGAAAATGAGATACTCACTCACGATGTCCAACTTATTTTGCGAGGCTAAAACCGAACCAAAACTATCCTAAACTAGTCTAATCCAACCCAAAATCAAGCTCGCAACACCATTATCCATTTCCAAATCTGCTTGACCAATTTCTCTTCACAGTTGACTTTTGTTGACCCAATACCTAAGTTGCTTAAATTTGAGTTATAAGCTTACAAAAAGCTATAAGCAGCTTATATAAGCTTATTTGGATTAAAAAATGAGCTTCTAATAGCTTGGATATAAGAACTTGAAACTGAGTTTTTCAACAATGTTCATTAAAACATGAAATTAGATAAAACCTTGGAATTGATGCTTAAAATTAGATTATAATGACAAAGTAACTTGAGTTTAATACATTGAAACAAAAAGATAACAGATTTGAACTTGAACTAACACATTTATACTAAAAACGACATAAAGGAAATTTTACAAACTAACTACTACTCATCACTCTCTTTCTTCTTCCTCTTTTTATATGCAAAACATCTTTCCCACTTGTTCTGAGCACTTCCCACCATTAATCAGGACCTTTGGATGAGTTGAGGCAATTTTGGCCGTTGATGATATTTTGGCGCCAAAATGTTTTTTAACAGATGAGGGGTTGAGTGCAAAGGAGAAGGGATCATTTAATGCATTTTGGATGTTTGGTGATGTGGAAGGATAAGGGGAGTGGAAAAATGAGCTGGAGGTGAGGTATGTTGAGTGTAAGCAGGTGTTTGCAGAGGCAGGTGGGGAAGAAAGAAAAAGGAGGGAAAGAGGTGTATTGTTTGACTGGGGTTTGACCAGTATTATTGGAAGGGGGTCAAAAGGCAGGGGGGTCACAAGGTAATGGCAGGGGTCCAAATTGGTGCAAAGGTTCATGGTTTGTTTTGTAATTCAAGGACCATTATGTAATTTCTCGAATTTTGAGGACCAAGGTCGCTAATTGACCAAAGTTGTTTCAAGGGACCAATAAGTGACAAGTTTCAATAGTACAAGGACCAAAATAGACATTTTCAAATTTCCAAGGACTATTTTTGCCAATTTTTAAACTTGAAGGACCAAACTTGTAATTTCTCAAAACTTTTGATATTTTTCACCAAAGGACTAATTTTGACAACTTATGATTTTAAAAGGACCTTTGGTGATTTTTCTTTTGAAATTAAGTGCTCAGGGACTATTTCTGACAATTTTAAAACTTGGGGACCGAAAGCGCCAATTATGCAAACTTAGCTCATTTTTCATCCGATTTTAAACATTTTGCATCCGAAACATATAAAATGCAATTTTGAGATATTTTCGATATTTTGATGCATTTCGAGCATTTTAAACGTTTTGCGCTCAGATTGACCCAAAATGATGAGTATTTACACACTCATCATATCTTCTCATCGATTTCAAGTATTTGGGCTTATAATGTTTTGTTGATTCAAGTATCAAAACCAGCAAGGGGAAGGAGACACGATCTAAACGCGAGTAAACATTGATGAACTTAATACTTCTAAGTGATTGAAGATATCCCGGAAGACTAATGTCATTACCGCAGAGAAACTCAATGTTTGACTCATGGCGTTTAGTGTTCTTATTCCAACTATGTGGGGGAAGAGATGGAAGAGTTAGTTTCTGGTGACAAAAGAGGTACACAAGTGTGTGATGATTTCGATGTTATCGCAATCATCATGGGAGAGAGAATTGTGTACATTGGGGGCGGTCAGCTGTTTCACTTGAGTGCTTAATCAGTGATTCAGAGATATAATCACTTATTCCGGAGTTGACATCCGCAGAGATAATCAGTGACTTAGCATGCTTCTTCAATGTTATCGGTTATTCTCTCTTTGGGCATTCGGGTACTTCGGGTTCTTGAGCTTCACACACTATCATCAGGGGAGAGAAAAGTATACATCGGGGTTATTCTTTGGCTATCAGACTTAATCTGCTTCTTCGATGGTATAAGTTTCTCTGTCTCTACTTGGGGGAAGTGGTCTCTTGACAACTTTTTTGGGGATGCATCGCTTCAGACTTCAGTGGTAATGAAATATGAGAAGAAATTTAAAGAGTGTGATGATACGTTGCTGTTCTTGTTGATGACATAACCCCGAACGAAGAATCTCGATTATCGTTCTTAAAAGGAGCAGCAGGATTTATGATAATGGTGTGCTTCTCAGTGCACCTGGCTAAGGAAAGCTTGAAATAGAGCTTCGAATCTGCTCATCTAATGGATTTTCGGTTTGGGGGGAAGCTGCCAAAGTCTCACTTTCAGATGGTTCAATTTCTCTCATTCAAGAGCCTCGAATGCTTTGGTGGTGAATGTTTAAGAGATGATGACTTCTATCTTCTACAACAGTTCTGCTCGATATCCTTATCTCGGTACTCGTATCATCGTCTTCTTATACTATATCATCTACTCTATCTT
The DNA here is from genome assembly GCA_022545495.1 of Chrysanthemum lavandulifolium. Classification (NCBI taxonomy): domain Eukaryota; kingdom Viridiplantae; phylum Streptophyta; class Magnoliopsida; order Asterales; family Asteraceae; genus Chrysanthemum; species Chrysanthemum lavandulifolium. The sequence continues at coordinate 62,074 of JAHFWF010000025.1, read as the reverse complement.
TGTAAATATTTATCAAAAAGAAAATACAAAATATAAAACCAACAAAACAAAATAGAAAAATATAAAACCAACAAAACCCATAAAAATCGAAAAATTTAAAATACCAAAAATATTGTTTTCTCAAGATATGTCTTCGGTATCGATAACATCTGCGGTCTTAGAAATGTCATTCAACAATGGCACGGGACCATAGATGAAGTTCGAGCAGAAGGTGTAAATATTTCTTTTCAAAACATGTCATTCAAAATATGGCTTACAGTTACTTTAGACTGTAACCCGTGCTTAAAACCATGGCTTGCTATTATTTCAGATAGCAACCCGTTTTTCAAAGAAGGAAAGTGCTACGCTTAAATGATTTTCAAAAATTTTGTGCAATTTTCCTAAAAACAAAATGAGGAAAGTATGTCGAAGGACTGTTGTTCCTACTCAAATATTTTTTCGTCTAAAATTCTTCAGAAAAATATTTGTTTTAACTTAATGGTGGTAAATGAGTTGCTTGAAAATCAATCAGTATCGGAGTTTTCATAAATTTGCAAACTCAATCAATGACTTCCGCTTTTAATCTTTTCATAAAATGAGTCATTGATTGAGGGGAGAATGTTTTCAAATTTATATCATCTATCGGACTTATCTAATTATCCTAAATGCTTAACGAAAATGATGTTAACCTACGTTGAAGGACTAGGTGCACGGATAAGATTGTTAGGATTAGATGTTTATAGTTTGATGAACACATATATCCCATACCTTATATGAATTGATTGATATGTTGGATTGACCTTTATTAGTCGATTACTGTTTGGGTGATGTCGACCACCATATATCTTTTTGTGTCCACTAATGTATGCAGATATCATGGTTCATAAGAATGTTCCCGATCCGGATCCCACAAATAAAGATGATTGGATGCCGAAAGGAAAGGGTAACTATATCTTGGGTTGACAAATGAAGAAACGGAGCTTAATTTTACTTCTATGGAGAGTTGGCATGAAGAAATGCAACGTAAGAGGTCTCACTGCATCAGCAGATGGTTTCCTTCATCATCAAATGAAGAAACGGAGCTTAATTTGACCTCAGTTGGCATGAAAAAAATGAAACGTAAGAAGTCTCACTGCTTCAGCAGATTGTTTTCTTCCAAACCTCCAGCATAACAACAAAAGCAGCTCAACCACCTAACGTATCTTTGTGCAAGATAATTGTGATGATACCATTTTTTAAACAATGTTTTTAAATAATATTTTTTTGAAAAATGGAAAAATATTGGTTTTGAAAATAAATTGGACTTAATTTTGAAAATCACCGGACTTCATTTTATCAAAACTTAAGTCACTCAATCATCGACTACGGTCATCGATTGAGGGGAGAGTGATTTATAATAAAATATTTTCAATCGATATTTCTTCACAAAAAGTCCATTTGTACGAATTAATCTGGTGATCTAAAGATTTAATGTTATGTCATGGTATGATTTTTCTTTAGAATCAAGCTCTTTCAAAATGAAATTTTTTCTGTTCTTGTTTGATTGTGAAATTGTTTTATTTTACTTAAAGATCTCTTAAAAAGTATCATACCTGACACTAACAATCTTTAATGTCTTAAATTGATCCTTATCAGTCATTTTTTCAAAAATTAAATCATGCCACGTCTTTCCCCTAAAATTTTCTAAATAATTTAAATCAATTGGGATCACAAATCTCAAGAGGTTTGAAATTTTTGATCGGGGGAGAGATGGTGATTTAAATCTCAAATCGGTTTTTAAAGGGTAATTGTTTCAAAAGCACTCCTTCCTTCATGTGTCAAACGATTTCAAATACATAATTTAAACCAGAAGATAATTTAAACCAGGCATATTTTCTCCCACGTTTTTCTAAACCTATTTAAATCACTTGGGATCCAAAATCTCAAAGGATTTGATATTTTTGATCGGGGGAGAAAATGTGATTTAAATATGAAATCTGATTGCAAGTGATCGTTTTGACTCAAAGTGCAGGCTGCTCTCCCATATGTGCTAAACGTTTTCATTAATTGAAGCACATATTGAGGGGGAGCATTTCAAAAGAAAATAAACTATCAAGGTACAAAGGTTTCAATGTTTTATCATAAGTACCTTGATTGAGTTTTAAAGGTTTTCTCTATGGCATATTGTGATCGTGGAAGTACTTCAAAAGAACTCTTTCCTCTTTGTGATAAAATGATTTCAAATATCCTATGCACATATTAAGGGGGAGAATTTACCAAGAAAATCAAATGGCTTTTTCTACGGAAATTATGATCAAGAAATTATTTCAAAAAACTCTTGCCTCCATATGCTAAACAATTTCAATATCATATGCATATGTTGAGGGGGAGCATTTCTAAATGATCAAAACTATTAAGGTACAAAATGCTTTGATCTCGTATCACAAGTACCTTGATTGATTTTTCCAAATGATTTTTCAATTGGTTTCAAGGAAGAATGAACTGTACCAAAAGACCGACCATTTTACTTTATGCATGGAGTTATAAGGATGGTTAGGTTAGGTATTCGTTCCCACGATCCCGCCAGAGCCGGAGGGATCTACCTAGGGACAATCCAATAAATAGTGTAGAGTCCTTAGGTATGATGAAAAAAGGAGAAAAGTGAGATATGGGAAGAGTGCGGACTGAGATAGAACTAGAACTGGAATAAACCCAACAAGATTCTAGTTATGAAGTCTTGGTAAGCACTGAAGGGGTTGAAGAATGAAAAAGAAATGAATGTGAAAAGGGTCAAAAGAAATAGCCCTCCATTAATTCAACCTTAGGGCAAAAACCGGGTTCAATACATATGCTACTGGTGTCTACTAAGGTAAACGGTATTGAAGACAAGACGTCATGGACCAAAGGACGACCGCACCTAACTTCCCAAACTACTCAAGTTCCTCTTAAAAGGGCTTGTTTCATTCTCACGGGAACCGACATTATCTATCGACTTTCTCTTAGAGATTGTTGATATTGAAGAAGGAGACCCTCTCCTAGTCTCCGCATAGGAACCAAATGTGCACAATTGAGTCTAGAGCCAAGAGATCATCCACAATATCTCATTAGGACACGAAATTAATGAAGACTTGCTGTTTCACACAATGTGGAAAGTAAGTATATATTAAGAGTCCTACGCATTATCCTTGTGGTATTTCCAGAACATCCGAGTGATATGTAAGTATTCACGATGAAGATGGAAATCCTTCTAGAGCCAACATCAAAAAAGCTCTTGGTGGGTGACATGTGAGATCTTTTCTAAAGATCAAGCTTGTGACAACTGGATAGAAACATTGGGGCGATCAATTCTTGAATCAACCTTGGTCCAGGAAATGGATTGACGGATACCTTTGAAAACCGGTCGTTGTGCTTAAAATTCTTTTCTCTAGCACATCGACTGTTTATTAATATTTCAAATTTAAAAGGTGTTTATGATTGATAACTGATTTTCCTTAAAACCTTCGTTGTATTGCAAAACTCTTTCTTCAAGCAATACACGATTGTTTTCAAATCAATTTGTCATCAATCAGTGAATCTCAATTTGCTGGTCCACTCACTCCGTGTTGTCTTCTTTGAGACGTTCCGGTTTGAGAACAACTAGAACAAAGAATGAAACCCCGTCAAGGAGATTCTTCGAATTATACCGATCACAGTAAGATTTGTATCGATCAACGGGAACCGTGGGCGTGTACCTCAATTCAACGGAAGTGATCAAAGACACTTTCGTGTGTTTATTGTTAACTGTTGTTTGCGGTACATTTGACGGTTGCGGTGATCGGTGATTTAGGAGTCAATCCAAAGCCGCATGCTCACAAAGATCCACACTTAATTAAAGAAATCATGACAAAAGTGCTTATCTACATAACCGGCTCGATAGTGCAAATATCATGAACCAAGAAAGCTTCCGCTACTCTAATGAAAAGATGTCATGATCCGTAGTGTGAGCATGTCGGTCCGAAAGTCACAACATCACATGATGGCAACACAACAAAGGGTGATCCGAGACTTCATGTGGTGATGATCTCAAAGAAATCTTGAAGATCATCAAGATGTGGATTAGATCAAAGACCTCCATTTAAAGTACAAAGTAATCGGACTTTGAAGAATCACTGCTAATGCACAAAGATGCAGATGTTGAAGAATTGAAGTCTACGAGCTCAGAACTAAAGACAAATTAGAATGCTAGGATGCAAAATGTATTTCATGGGGTGACCTCCCTTAGGGGGAGATTGTTAGGAATTGGAAATTCCATGTTAAAGTGTCGGTCACCCCAATTATGGTCTAGCATAAGTTAGCTCGTAGACATGTCGTTTGTTACGTTATTTAGTAGTTTATTAGTTAGTTTGTAGCGTAGATTAATTTAGTGTATAACCGTGGAGGAAGGACGGGTCTTTACCCACTGTATACCTGATCCACAGGCTGTCAGGAGGTCGTGTAGTCTGTAAGTATAAATACCCCTTCCATCCTTGGAAGGGGTGGTGCTTCTTAATCTAACATTCCATTATTTACAAAGCAAGTCTCTAACTAGAACACCCTCTCTTATCTTTCTCTCTCTAAATGGCTAACATGTATTTCCATCATTCAAGACCACCCGAATCATCAAACAACATAATATTTATGATCCTACAGTATGGATTAGAATTTATTGAACTAACCCATGTAACAAAGTCACCAAATGGTTATCTAACCCATGTTAGACTTGTAAATGTATATGTGTTATTTGTTGCTTGTGGTTTATGTTTATTATGTAGCCAAGACACTGCAAAGATGGTGCTCCTTGACCCATGCATCGCCGCCTTAGAACAAGGGGGAGAAACAATCTAGGGGGAGCTTAAAGACCCTTTTTACTTCGAAAAAAAGGGGAGAATAAAGAAAAGTAGTGAAGATATAAAGTGCTTACGATCTTCACCAAATTACGTACGAACAAGTAAAGCATGGCTAGCTTTATCTCTAAGTGTCGAAGAGTTAAAGACCTTCAAACTAGTGATGAGTGTGTAAATACTCATCATTTTTGTACAATATAAACTGCAAAATCATCTGAAAACACTCAGAAACACATCAAAATGATCAAAATACCACAAATCGTTGTTTTATGTGTTTTAAATGCAAAATTTCAAAATCGATGAAAACATATCAAATTTGCAAAATTGCGCTTTAGTCCCCGAGTTTCTAAAATTGTCAAAAAGCAGTCCCCGAGCACATAATTTCAAAAGAAAAGTCACCAAAGGTCCTTTTGGAAACATAAATTGTCATATTTAGTCCTTTGGTGGAAAATCCAAAGATATTTGAGAAATTACAATTTAGTCCCTGAAAATCCAAAAATGTTCAAAACTAATCCTTGGAATTTCACAATTGGCAATAATGGTCCTTGGAATATTGGAGGTTGGCAAAAACAACCCTTTGACTACATCTTCATAATTTGCATGTTTGGTCCTTGGATTTCCAAATATTACACAATAGGTCCTTGTGTTATTTCTTTCACAAACCAAACGGATCCTAATTAAATTCCCAAGCCCAAACATCAAACCCCGGCCTAATTCATATTACCCGGTCCAATCCCATGACCCGACCAAAACCCAATAGTCAAACAGACACCCCTACCGCGCCTTTTTCTCCTTCTTCCCAACACCTAGCCCTGCTAAACCAACCAACCCATCCCCCCTTCCTCACCTTTCCTCTCCCCTTGTTCCCCCCTCCTCAACAACATTCCAGATGCATTTAATGCACCCTCTCATCACACTCAACACTCAACTGTCAAATATCCAAGTTTCCCGCCAAAACACAATGGATGGCTAAGATGAGTTTAAATGATCCAAGGGTCCTAAATAATGGTGGGGTTAATTCGTAAGAGAGAGGAAGTCATTGGGTATAAAAGAATGAAGATAGAAGCAAGAAAAGTAGTAGTTAGTTTTATTAATTTTCTTAATGTCGTTTTCTTTAAAATGTCTTAGTTCAGTGCAAAAGGTTGTAATTTCAAGTTCTATGTATTTCATTTAAGTCATAACATCCTTGTAATGTGTTTTGAATATCACTCCAAGCATTTTATATAGATTCCAAATTTCATTGTTCACTGTGAAAGTTTTTAGTTTCAATTTTTATGTCAAAGCTTCTCATAAGCTTATATTGAAATCAAACAAGCTTGTTTAAGTTTACTTTAGCTTTTGACAAGCTTTGGAATCATTTTCAAGCAACTTTGTCTTATGGTCAATGAAAGTCAACAATATAGAGAAAATGGTTCAAACTGGGAATGGTGATGTTTTTGGTTGATGCAGCCTTGATTTGGTTTGTAATAGATTAGGTTAGCTTAGGTTTGGTTTTGGTTGACACCAGTGAGTACTTGTTTCATTTTCAAGTTGCAAGTCAGTTATTGCATTTCATGGTTACATTGATCTGAATTACTGTATGGTGATGGAAATGGGATGATTATGTTTGGAATGGGTTAATATTCGTGTTTAGGTTAGTGGTTAAATATCTTAAGTGAGCATGCCATTGTGGCGGTGACATCATGTAAGTTCATATCTCATTATCATTTCATCATATCGGCACATGTAGTATAATTGTCATTTGATAGTTATAGCTTAGATAATTGTTCCTATTAGCTTGCACTTAATCTTTTATACTTGTTATAGTTGTATTCATGGTTTAGATTTGAATTGAGAATTTGAATCTGCTCATTAGTTCATTTAAGCAGTGTTTGGCATAGAGATCATTTCTAAGTTCAAGGTTAGCTCAGTGGTTAAGTTTAGGTGATAGAAGTCTATAAATGATATTTGCATCCATATCAGTCCTTAGTTTGCATATATTTTTACTAAAAGTCAAATCATCATATACCAGTTTCAAATTTTGCAAAACAGTTAGAGTTAGTATAAGATAAATTGAATCTAGGCTTAGAATCATTTATGTTAGTGTAATCTCAATTCATTTCATCTTAAAACAACACTATCAGTTCACAAATTTGAATCAAAACTCAAATTAGTCAAATATCATTACTGTCATTAAAAGTCAAAAGAGTGTCAAAGCAAGTTTTCTTCAACACTTGCAGGTCTTGCACAGTGTTTATCTTTTATAATTAGAAGCTCAATTTTGGTTTATAAACTCTTTGCTAGGTAGGCTTGAGTCCCAAATTTCGGTTTTCAGTTGGAAGCTTTATAGTAGCTTGTGCAGTAGCTTTAACAGTAGGCACCTATCCACTGATCTGCACATCAGTTAACAACAGTTCTTTATGCCATTTTGCTTTGCTCTTTAATTTCTTCATTACTGGTCCTTTTGAGCTGAAACTTTGGACAAATAATCTCTGGTAGGTGGTCTTGAGAACCATACCTTTGGTTTTCATTTTAGCTTATTGGATAAAGCATTTGTTTCAGCTTAAAGTAGGGTCCAGAATCAGTTTAGCTTGTAGAGGTCATTTAGCTTAATCTTCGGTAATTTGCTCATTAGGTGTTAGGAGTAGCATTAGATAGTTGCTTTAGAGTATTTTTGGTATAAAATAGCTTCCGTAATGCTTTGGTTCATTGTAGTGCTTATTAGCTTATTCCATAGTCTTATTCCATTTCAGTTTACATAGCAGCTCTGATTTCTTCCACATAAGCTTCACATTTGATATTTTTCCTAGAACTAGAATAGCATTTTAGAATTTTCCTGAAATTTTCATAATTTTTAGTTACTGTTAACTATTTTTCTTGATTTAAATCAGTTTTTAATCATTTTAAAATAGCTTTAATTGCAATTAATTGAGAAAAGTTCCAAAAATAATTTTCAATTTTAACAGTTTTAGATAAATATAAAAGCATAAAAATATTTTTCCTTATTTTTCCCCTTTTATTTGGTATTTTCATAATTTAAATTAGATTAAAATAGTATTAATTATAAAAATAGGAAAATAATCGAAAAATACAAAATAGTTTTGAAAAGTCTATTTTGATATTTTAGACTTTTCTAAGTCTTAATTTTATTTTTATAGTGTTATTTCCTATTTTCTTGTATTTTAGGTAATTATTTAATAATTAAAAATAGTTTTTAATTAATAATAATTAGATAATTAGTTATAAAAATAATTTTCTTTTTCTATAAATTTTCTTTTATCATTAGGATTGTAAAAATGTATTTTTCATATTTTTAGGACTTTTATTTCTTAGATTTCACTTTTTATTTTGTACGTTTACGTAATTTTAATTTAAACGTAAGTTTTTAGTTTTAAGTTTTAAACGTTCATCATTTTAAATATAGTGATAGCGTTTATTTAATAGATTTTATCTTTTTAATTTCCTTTAATTTGCATTTAAGCCCTTGTAATTTGTTAGCTTTTCCTGTAGTTATAATTAATTCACCAATCTCTTTTCCGTTCAAATCTCCCGATCACTTTACGTTTGATAATCCATTGCATAGCTCGCTGGGACATAACGACCCGGGGAAACACTATACTCCCCAGATCTTCATTGCATTTGTGTCTCGAACTGCTTTAAGTCTCATTACGGTGATCATTCACAAGTGACCGGTTTGTGTGATTAGACTTGACGGTTTTGCAGATCAAATTTTTGGCCACCGGGAGTCAGTCTTGATTATCTTACTTTTAGCAGATTAGTGATTTGGATATTCACTCTTTGTTCATACCATCCATCTCAGTATATGTTTATATTTTCTTATCCAAAAACACAAAATATTCTTCTCATTCCTCTTATTCGTTGGTTCTATTTCTCTCACCCTCTTTTGCCGCTTAATTCTATTCTTCGTATCCTCTCAACCATTTGATTCTCTTCTTAATCCTCTATATGTTTAATTCTTATGTCGACATTCGTCAACTTCATCGTCGAAAATGTGTGTGGCGGTGTGGAGGGCCTAGTTTAAGCGAGTTTTGCAATTCGTGCGAATTATCCATCAAAATTCTTTTCAAAGTTATTTCACCATCCGCCACAACCGAAATACATTCTAATCTTGACAAACCGGTTCAAACGCTTGAGCTTCCCAAGCACCCACCGAGGGTTACGAGGACACTTTCTTTGAAAATAGAGCCCGTAATCTAATCGAACAAATTCAAGCCGACGAAAACAGTCGAGAATTAGAATTGATTACGATGAACCCGCTCAAACACCGGTGACTAGCAAAATGACTTGCCTAATCTTCACGCTTCTCAAGAACCGAACCGGAGACCATAACGGAAGTGGTGGAAATTGCTAGCTCTCGAGCACACCACTTGTCCCACCTCCCGATTTTTCGAATGTTCTTCGAGACTTGATAGTCATTCGGATCACCATGTTGGATTTGTTGATTCTTTGAATAAACCGATTCCTCTTCATAACTCTCAAATGCAATCGTTTATTCCTTGTGTCGGTTGTGGTGAGCCTCTATGGTTCACCCCGTCGTTGGTGTACTTGTGTACAATGTGGTAATGATATCCATAACGGGAGTTGTTTGTTTTGTGGTTCGAGGAATTCATTTGATTATGATCCTAATCGAACTCATTTAACGACCCTCAAACTTTTCCAATTACCCACCACACCCCGACTATTCTTCATACAATCAACATTATCATAGAATTTTGTGGAGGTCCCCACCAAGGATTTGAGTGTCAATCCGAAACACGTTTGTCTATGAACAGTTTTCGGTGATGCTCGTAACTTTGGATATGACCAATATCCATATGATTCACCAGTCCAGACTTAACAGTTTTACTGTTGTGAGTACTGTGGAGGGCCCCACTTCAGCTCTGATTGTCAAATAGGGAATCCATTCCCTTGTGACAATCATGACTCTCACATGTTTGACAATTTCCAACCTCCACAGCACCATACGGTTCAAACTCCACCTGAGCCGTTATCACAAGAAATCTCCCACGATTTTGAAACCGCAATGAAAACACTTGAGGATATGATTAGTAACTTTAAGAATCAAGTGAGTGGTGAAAAAACCATAGGAGAATTGCTGGCCGAAGAACGAGAAGCTCGCAAATCTAGGGAAGAATTATTTATCCTAGAGCAAGCAGCTCTAAGGCGTTCCCAATTTCTCAAGGCAACACTTTATGACGATGACGATGAGGGTTTTATCCTTTAAAAGTAATATTTCTCAACCCCTCGGTCATTGATATCCCAAAGCAGCTTGAGATTTCATCTCAAACAATCGCTATCACACCCGCAGCTCCCACTCACTCTCTAAACATGGGGATGAGCATCTTGACACCGTTCACGAAAAGGAATCGGACGAATTCATAAAGTCTAGTGTTGAGAACCTTGTCCCAATCCCGAGAGAGTCACAGGGAACTTCTGATCAGATGTGTGATTCTCTTTCCCCTCTTGAGTGTTCAAAAGATCATTTTGAAACTTTCTCTGATTTTAGCGAAGATTGTGCTTCCTTTGGAAACATCGAGTACGTTGAGGCATCACTCCCACAATCTGATGCTGATCATCTTCTTGAGGAGTTCTCCGGTGAACTCACTCACATCAATCCACTCTTTGATTTCGAATCCGATCTAGGAGAGACTGAAAGTCTCATTGATAATGATCGTTCACTCACTTCTTATCCCAACAATCCAATTGAGAATGTTGATCACTTTGTTCCCGAAACATTCAAAGCTACTTTCACCAATCCTCTATTTGAATTCGACTCTGAATTCACTTCAATTTCTGAGAATCCACTCTTTGATACTCAGATTGAGGATGGTGATGAGCCCACAATGGAACAAGAGTTCACAATTTCACCTCATGTGAATGATTCTCTTCATGAAGAGTTCTCCGGTGAACTCTCTCATGACATATCTCCTCCGGAACATGATCATTTCTATTTTGATCTTGAGGATGATATTAGCTCGGAGGAAGGTGTACTCTATCATATGAGTTTGCTTATTAATGATACTACTCTCACCCTTCCTCCCGATATGTCTACATTTGAGGATGAAGAATGGATCTTGATTGTTATCAAAACCTTTCTTCCTTTCCTCAAATACTTGGTGACTTCCTCTCTTCTTCACTCGTTCGGGAGTGAGGACACTATCTTTGACCCCGACATTTTCATTTATCATTTGTGAGCCGGGTCTTCCTCTGTATATCTCATCGGTGTGGAACTTTCACGTGCTTCAAATGTTTGTCCAAACATCTTGAATGAAAGTCCGATGGAGATTGCTTCTTCCACTTTGCTTCCCATGAACCAATGAATTGGGTCGAGTCAAGCTAGCGACTCGGTAATCAAAAACAAGAGCTTAACATAGGTTTTCACCCGTGTACCACCTTAGTGTGGGAGGCCCCACATGTTATCTAAAAAAAAAAAAAAACCTTTCTAAATAATGGCCGTAGTATTTCCCTTTTCGTTCTTTGTTTCGCATAACAATGGTACTTTGAATATTGAGGGCAATATTCATTTCTAAGTGTGGGGATTCTCACGAATTTTGTTATATGTATTATACCACCCAATTCCCCCGTTTTTGGCAAAAAAAATTTTTTTGGAGTAAGTGTTCTACACTCACTCAGCTTAGTTATCAGTCCGCCATGTTTGATAAACAAAAGAATTGGCTAATCCAGGAGCAAACGGCTCTTGGTAAAGATTTCTCAAATCCGTTGACGGCTTGCAATTTGCCCAAAATTGTATGGTATTCATTTCACCATATCCTAAAAAGTGAAGAGTTGGCTAGCCCGCAAGATTATGGCTTGTGGTAAAGGCAAGGAAAATCCATAATTGGTAATCACTCACCAAAGATAATATTGATAATTTATCTAAGAGTTGGCTAGTCCGTAAGGGTACGGCGTCGTAAAGACAAAATCAAATCCGTTGAAAGTCGGTGGTTTGCTCAAAATCACATGGTTATCGGTGTACCATGGTTCTTACTTGAACCGAAACATTCGGCTACTCCGTAGTAATGGCTTTTGGTAAAGAGATTAAAATCCATTATGTTTTCTCAAATCATTGCTAGGGACTAGCAATATCTCGATGTGGGGATTGATGAGTGTGTAAATACTCATCATTTTGTACAATATAAACCGCAAAATCATCCGAAAACACTCGAAACACATCAAAATGATCAAAATACCACAAATCGTTGTTTTATGTGTTTTAAATGCAAAATTTCAAAATCGATGAAAACATATCAAATTTGCAAAATTGCGCTTTAGTCCGAGAGCAAACGGCTCTTGGTAAAGATTTCTCAAATCCGTTGACGGCTTGCAATTTGCCCAAAATTGTATGGTATTCACTCACCATATCCTAAAAGTGAAGAGTTGGCTAGCCCGCAAGATTATGGCTTGTGGTAAAGGCAAAGGAAAATCCATAATTGGTAATCACTCACCAAAGATAATATTGATAATTTATCTAAGAGTTGGCTAGTCTAGAAGGGTACGGCTTCGGTAAAGACAAAATCAAACCGTTGAAAGTCGGTGGTTTGCTCCAAATCACATGGTTATCGGTGTACCATGGTTCTTACTTGAACTGAAACATTCGGCTACTCCGAAGTAATGGCTTTTGGTAAAGAGATTAAAATCCATTATGTTTTCTCAAATCATTGCTAGGGACTAGCAATATCTCGATGTGGGGATTGATGAGTGTGTAAATACTCATCATTTTTGTACAATATAAACTGCAAAATCATCTGAAAACACTCAGAAACACATCAAAATGATCAAAATACCACAAATCAGTGTTTTATGTGTTTTAAATGCAAAAATTTCAAAATCAGATGAAAAACATATCAAATTTGCAAAAATTGCAGTTTTAGTCCCCCGAGTTTCTAAAATTGTCAAAAACAGTCCCTGAGCACATAATTTCAAAAGAAAAGTCACCAAAGGTCCTTTTGGAAACATAAATTGTCATATTTAGTCCTTTGGTGGAAAATCCAAAGATATTTGAGAAATTACAATTTAGTCCCTGAAAATCCAAAAATGTTCAAAACTAATCCTTGGAATTTCACAATTGGCAATAATGGTCCTTGGAATATTGGAGGTTGGCAAAAACAACCCTTTGACTACATCTTCATAATTTGCATGTTTGGTCCTTGGATTTCCAAATATTACACAATAGGTCCTTGTGTTATTTCTTTCACAAACCAAACGGATCCTAACTAAATTCCCAAGCCCAAACATCAAACCCCTACCAATTCATATTACCGGTCCAATCCCATGACCCGACCAAAACCCAATAGTCAAACAGACACCCTACCGCGCTTTTTCTCCTTCTTCCCAACACCTAGCCCTGCTAAACCAACCAACCCATCCCCCCTTCCTCACCTTTCCTCTCCCCTTGTTCCCCCCTCCTCAACAACATTCCAGATGCATTTAATGCACCCTCTCATCACACTCAACACTCAACTGTCAAATATCCAAGTTTCCCGCCAAAACACAATGGATGGCTAAGATGAGTTTAAATGATCCAAGGGTCCTAAATAATGGTGGGATTAATTCAGAAGAGAGAGAGGAAGCTGTTGGGGTATAAAAGAATGAAGATAGAAGCAAGAAAAGTAGTAGTTAGTTTTTATTAATTTTCTTAATGTCGTTTTTCTTTAAAATGTCTTAGTTCAGTGCAAAAGGTTGTAATTTCAAGTTCTATGTATTTCATTTAAGTCATAACATCCTTGTAATGTGTTTTGAATATCACTCCAAGCATTTTATATAGATTCCAAATTTCATTGTTCACTGTGAAAGTTTTTAGTTTCAATTTTTATGTCAAAGCTTCTCATAAGCTTATATTGAAATCAAACAAGCTTGTTTAAGTTTACTTTAGCTTTTGACAAGCTTTGGAATCATTTTCAAGCAACTTTGTCTTATGGTCAATGAAAGTCAACAATATAGAGAAAATGGTTCAAACTGGGAATGGTGATGTTTTTGGTTGATGCAGCCTTGATTTGGTTTGTAATAGATTAGGTTAGCTTAGGTTTGGTTTTGGTTGACACAAGTGAGTACCTGTTTCATTTTCAAGTTGCAAGTCAGTTATTGCATTTCATGGTTACATTGATCTGAATTACTGTATGGTGATGGAAATGGGATGATTATGTTTGGAATGGGTTAATATTCAGGTTTAGGTTAGTGGTTAAATATCTTAAGTGAGCATGCCATTGTGGCAGGACATCATGTAAGTTCATATCTGTTATCATTTCTGTCATATCGGCACATGTAGTATAATTGTCATTTGATAGTTATAGCTTAGATAATTGTTCCTATTAGCTTGCACTTAATCTTTTATACTTGTTATAGTTGTATTCATGGTTTAGATTTGAATTGAGAATTTGAATCTGCTCATTAGTTCATTTAAGCAGTGTTTGGCATAGAGATCATTTCTAAGTTCAAGGTTAGCTCAGTGGTTAAGTTTAGGTGATAGAAGTCTATAAATGATATTTGCATCCATATCAGTCCTTAGTTTGCATATATTTTTACTAAAAGTCAAATCATCATATACCAGTTTCAAATTTTGCAAAACAGTTAGAGTTAGTATAAGATAAATTGAATGTAGGCTTAGAATCATTTATGTTAGTGTAATCTCAATTCATTTCATCTTAAAACAACACTATCAGTTCACAAATTTGAATCAAAACTCAAATTAGTCAAATATCATTACTGTCCTTAAAAGTCAAAAGAGTGTCAAAGCCAGTTTTCTTCAACACTTGCAGGTCTTGCACAGTGTTTATCTTTTATAATTAGAAGCTCAATTTTGGTTTATAAACTCTTTGCTAGGTAGGCTTGAGTCCCAAATTTCTGGTTTTCAGTTGGAAGCTTTAGAGTAGCTTGTGCAGTAGCTTTAACAGTAGGCACCTATCCACTGATCTGCACATCAGTTAACAACAGTTCTTTATGCCATTTTGCTTTGCTCTTTAATTTCTTCATTACTGGTCCTTTTGAGCTGAAACTTTGGACAAATAATCTCTGGTAGGTGGTCTTGAGAACCATACCTTTGGTTTTCATTTTAGCTTATTGGATAAAGCATTTGTTTCAGCTTAAAGTAGGGTCCAGAATCAGTTTAGCTTGTAGAGGTCATTTAGCTTAATCTTTGGTAATTTGCTCATTAGGTGTTAGGAGTAGCATTAGATAGTTGCTTTAGAGTATTTTTGGTATAAAATAGCTTCTGTAACAGTTTGGTTCACTGTAGTGCTTATTAGCTTATTCCATAGTGCTTATTCCATTTCAGTTTACATAGCAGCTCTGATTTCTTCCACATAAGCTTCACATTTGATATTTTTCCTAGAATTAGAATAGCATTTTAGAATTTTCCTGATATTTTCATAATTTTTAGTTACTGTTTACTATTTTTCTTGATTTAAATCAGTTTTTAATCATTTTAAAATAGCTTTAATTGCAATTAATTGAGAAAAAGTTCCAAAAAATAATTTTTCAATTTTAACAGTTTTAGATAAATATAAAAAGCATAAAAAATATTTTTCCTTATTTTTCCCCTTTTATTTGGTATTTTTCATAATTTAAATTAGATTAAAATAGTATTAAATTCATAAAAAATAGGAAAATAATCAGAAAAATACAAAAATAGTTTTGAAAAGTCTATTTTGATATTTTAGACTTTTCTAAGTCTTAATTTTATTTTTATAGTGTCATTTCCTATTTTCTTGTATTTTAGGTAATTATTTAATAATTAAAAATAGTTTTTAATTAATAATAATTAGATAATTAGTTATAAAAATAATTTTCTTTTCTATAAATTTTCTTTTATCATTAGGATTGTAAAATGTATTTTCATATTTTTAGGACTTTTATTTCTTAGATTTCACTTTTTATTTTGTACGCTTACGTAATTTTAATTTAAACGTAAGTTTTAGTTTTAAGTTTTAAACGTTCATCATTTTAAATATAGTGATAGCGTTTATTTAATAGATTTTATCTTTTAATTTCCTTTAATTTGCATTTAAGCCCTTGTAATTTGTTGGCTTTTCCTGTAGTTATAATTAATTCACCAATCTCTTTTCCGTTCAAATCTCCCGATCACTTTACGTTTGATAATCCATTGCATAGCTCGCTGGGACATAACGACCCGGGGAAACACTATACTCCCCAGATCTTCATTGCATTTGTGTCTGAACTGTTTTAAGTCTGTTACGGCTGATCATTCACAAGTGACCAGTTTGTGTGATTAGACTTGACGGTTTTGCACAGATCAACTAGTAAGTTCAAGACGTAAGCTACATCAACGACGTCTTCCCCGTGCTTCGTAAGTAATTTTATTTGCTTTCAGAAATATATATGTCATCATCAAAAAAGGGGAAATTGTGTGCAATTATGACCAAATACCTTGTAATGTATTAATGATGGCAAATATACATTCGAAACACTTGAAATCATAAGCGATAGCCAAAAACCAAAAACCCTTGATAGTTGGATGATGTGTATTTATAGGTTTATATATTTTATTACCAAGTTTTACTATTTATATTTTTACCGAGCTAACCTATATACTAACACTAACGGGCAGTGGACACGATCAATGTAGCTAGTGGGGTAAGTACGAGTCACTTGTCAGGAGTGAACTACTAATATACTAAGTGTAGGAATCATCATAATGTTGCGTACATGCCATAGAATTACCTTTTTCTTGATGCAATATTAAATCCATATCTTGTTTAAGCATAAATCCGTGAGAATATGTCGTAAAAATACTCTCAACACTTCTCTCAAACCAACCTGAAATCGAACCTCCTTTTGATTCACCGGCTAATAGTAATGACCACATATGGAGATAACCGGATACGACCAACTTGAAAAAGAAGTAAACATCCCAAATTTGTGACTTAATGCTTGTTCTATCTTCTTGAACAATCCACAACTCCATGTGACACTGATTACTACAACGTAACTCCTCAAAGTGATAGTTATACACTGTGAGCACTACAACGTAACTCCTTACATCAGTTATAACTAGATTGTCAGTTCATAATCACTTATGAAAAATGCCCAGACAAGTTATCTTGAGACATGTAACCAACCAACCAACGTTTCAAAGATAAATAAGTACACCGTGAAACGTTACTTCAATTCCAAATCAATAATACCGTACAAAAACCATGTAGTCATTTTTTGATCAAATATTAATTCAAGCCATGAACGTATGTATCCTCGTGAAAATTTTATAACCAGAATACCACTCCTTAACCAAGTACAATCAATAATTTATATGCAATATATTTTTATAACAATACTTGGATAACAATTGTTGAGTTCACAGTATTCGGTCCATCAAGTTGTCAGAGTTTCAGTCAACAAATGAACTACATGATCCAATGTTTGAACCCAAATCAAATAAGTTAAGCCCAAAATCCAAATGAGAAGCCCACAATCCATATTAAACTAATTTAACAGATCCAGTAACTAGACCTAAAATACCATTTGCTACAACAGATAAAAACAAGAACCCTAAACTCATTTTTCATTTTAGCAAACCCTAATCACCTATCTCTTGTAAAATCCGCCCCCTTCATCTTTCATACATCAAACGCAGTAGACAATTCATCTCATCATCATTTGTTGAAGAACATGCATTCACTTCAGTTTAGACTTTACAAATCCGAGCCTCAAACAAACCAATACTTACAATAAGGTTTGTTTTAGATCCTTATAACCCACGAAGAGCAGTTTATGGCTTCAAGATCTTGTCTAAGGTCTCAGGTAAGTTATAAATGATTTGTTTTTGTTACTGAACGAACAAGAAAAAGGGAATAGCATACTATTATTATCCTTGTCTTTATGTTCGGATATTAAGGAAACAGAGTTTCCAAAAGGGTCGATGATGATTGATGGTTCAATTGAAAAATCTTTAAAAGATTCAAAAAAATTTATCCGAATCAGAGATCTTTAGATGTTTCCATTTTGTTCTTTGAGTCTTGATGAAGGGTAGTAGGAGATGGATTTTTTTTGTGTTAGTAGACGTGATGGGATTGGAATTGGTTATAGTTTATTACAGTTGTTTGAGGTTGTCGATCTTTTTCATTTTCGAATATTGGACAGATGATGTTGGTTAAGAACTGAGGTTCAAAGTGTTTTTGGTATTTGGTTTTCTGGTGATTTGCGAATAAGATTTATTCCATTTCTCTTTACAGCTTACTCCTCTTTTTTTTCTTCTTGTTTCTAAAACTTTCTTGCTCGTAAAGTTTTCTTATTCGTAAACCAAAGTCTTGTTCGTAAAGTTTTCTTGGTCATAAACCATGTTAGTCATAAACCAATCTTATTCGTAACCCATCTTGTTCGTAAACCAACTTGGACGTAAACAAAAGTCTTACTCATAAGATCTTAGTCGTAAAGACTGTTTTTAATTCGTAAGATTGACCCTTATTTGTAAGAAGAGGGTTTTGACTTGTGTTGACCAACTTTTCCGGCGACTTTTCCATCAAATATATTCTGTTCAGCTTCAAAGAACGTAGAAAATGCATAAAAACTTTTCTTGGTGACCCGTTTGACCAGAGATATAGATGAGTTGACCACCAATACTTTCACAGTTTGGTACAAAACGTCAAGAAATAATATAAGTTATATCAAAAACTGTTATTGGACAAGAATGACACAAACAGTTTGTGACAACCATAAAATAAGGAACATGACATTTTTGACCATAGGATACTAAAACAGGTTTTAAAAATTGTTACCAAAGAAGAATAGGAAAAAAATTCTGATTCATAAACTATGGTTAAACAGCTTAAACAGCTTAAACACTCGGAACGAAACCACATAAATCATCAAAACAACAACCTTAGCTCTGATAACACTTGTAGGACCGAAAAACTTGTAAGAGTTATCTGGTTTCGGGAGGTATAGGTTGATCAAAGAAGATGAATGAATTCTGTGACAAGCCATAATTTCAGGTCATTTTATCAAACTTTGAAATTTTCACTATTCATCTCAAGAATTTGCTATTCACTGGTTACTATTCATCATTTTACTATTCATCATTTTTAATGTCAGTTTACGACTTTGAGAGGTTATTTCAAAATTTTGCTATTCATGAAACACTATTCATTCTCGGAGAAAAATCACTATTCATGATTCACTATTCATCATTTTTCGTAAACTAGGTTTACGAGTATCAAATACGTGTAACCTTGAGGGTTAAGCTGCGTATTCATGGAACATCATTGAGAATAATTTCATATAGACTAGAGTTAGTTTACATATCATCAGTAACATCATTTTCATATCAGTTTATGCATGGGTTTGCATATTCCATTAACGTGTATTTATTTATTAAATAAACGCTATCACACGATCATTTATTTTGAATAATTGATCCGACACTTCCAACAATTATCCTAATATATTTTTATACTCATTTTAAGACTATAAAAAATTATATTATTAGTTTACCGATATTTTGAAATTATTTTGTATATATATTATATATATATATATATATATATATATATATATATATATATATATATATATATATATATATATATATATACGACGGTTTTCGTAAATACAATTCGATAATTATTTATTCATTCAATACTTGTGAGAAATGCATTTTTATAATTTTTATGACTTCGATATGTTTTATTTTATCCGTTAAAAATCGATTTCTAGCTAACGCTACACTTAAAAATTAATTATATGTGCCAAATATACATTATACTTAACATAAAATGCATTTAATCATTAAAACCACATAAGTCTTTCTTTTTTTTTTCTCTCTTTGCCGACCTCCCCCCAGCCAAGTCACCAATTTCACTTTCTAATTTGACCATAAAATTTACCATTATGCCATAGACTAGATATTTAGTTACTAGCACATTTATTTTATAAAAATAAAACATACAACAAATTATTTAGAAGTGAAAGCAAGAAGTTCTCTCCCCTTTCATCCATGATATTCAGCCATTTCAAGGTTTTGAAATGAAAGCAAGAAGAAGAAAACCATCTCAAAATTTAAGCTATAGTATTTTTATTGATCCACTAGTAATCTATTTCAAGGTTTTGAAATAAAAACCTCAAGATTATTAAGTATACATTGTCCAAAAACTCTTCAATCACTCAAGTAAGCTTCTAATGATTTTTCCTAATCTTTCATACTATTACTTGATGTATTTTTATGATCTAGTAAGAAAAACATGCAAGTATCATATGTATTTATACAACTTTTAGTTGATTTTATTTCATATTATAAGTTTTAATCATCTTATAATTATTCCCATGAACCTATCATTGTTGATGAAGTTTAGGAACCCATGACACGCTAAGAATGTGTATGGTAGGATTAGAGTAGATTTGGTGTTGATTTGAAGTGGTTGAAACAAGTATTACGCTAGAAAAATCATTTTGGACAACATATAATTAAGGGCTGTTCATTTTTGTAAAATCTGGAAATTTCGGCAGGTCATGGATTATTTTGGTTTACATTTTCAGAAAATAGATTTAAAAACGAAACCGTGGTCGCTTGAACGGGTTAAAACGGGTTTATAACGAAGAAGTTACACTATTTTCAAGTTTAACGACGAAAACTATTTTTCTGAAAATATACTTGCTGTCAAGGGTTTTTCAAAGGTCAAAAACGAGTTGTAAACATAAATTAGAAGAGTCGATTTATCAAAAATATATTAATACATACTGTCACGATTCCAAGGATATATAAAACGTAGAAAACGGACTTTAAACGAAGAAATTATGGCCAATTAAAGTTTAACGAAACTTATAATTTTTAACAGCATTTTGTAAAAATATACATGCTGATATGATTTTAAATCGAGGTTTTGACCCCTTTCGGGTCCGAACCGGCTTACGTGTAAAACACGAAAGTTGTCCGAAATGATGTTTTAATAACAATCGCGAAATTTTTAAGCTTAAAAGTGTAAAATGAGAGATTTAAGCATGGTCAAAGACGGACAATTTTTCTGAAAAAGTCAAAGTACCCATAGCTGATTGGAAATAAAAATTGGTGTTTTTAAGCGTTTTCGAGTCCGTTTGAGCTTTGAAAACCTTACCAAATGCTATTGTATCACATATAAATTATTAGGGAACGTTAGAAACCTTATAAAAACGATATTTTATAAGCGCGAGGGTTTATTAAAATATAATGGAGTGTTTGGATTGCTTACTTAAATTACTTATTTTAGAGTCCACAAAGAAGCGTTTGGATCGGTGTTGTTTTAGCACACGAGACTAGTCCAATGGATAGCTTGTTGTGGCTTAACGAACCGGATTAATATTTTTGAATGTGTAATTGTAATTGGGATAAATTATGGCTATCGTACTTATTTTCACAAGTATTAACACTTATATTTTCTACTAGACCAAAGTGGTTATCGCAAGTGACCATGTTTGGAGCCATTTTTCATATCGATAGAATACTTTTGAGAAAACGATGTCTTCTAGTAAAAAGTGAGTTCACCTAGCCTATTTTTTCAAAATGTTCAACCGTTCATCAAACGGAGTTCTAACGAGTAAACTACGACCACTCAAACTTTCCCGAAAACTACCCATAAACTACATTTTTAGCTCAACTACCTCACTTCACCATTATTTTTCTTTATGATCGGAACTCGCATGGATAAAAGTTCAGTGTTATGACTTTTAGATAATGTTACAAGCTTTCTAAAACCATTGAGTTTGTTTCCTAACACTCGATATTCACTATTTTACGACTAGCTTTTCGAGTCCACTTAGCCACTTTCACGAATTATCAAAGTACATTATTTTGCGACGAAAAGCTATAATTTCTTGATAAATCACTAAACGACTATCGTAGGATGTTGTTTGAACGTAAATACTTGTAAAGTATGTTAATACAAATAAGCCGTAAAAACGTTTATTTATATTTTACGATCTTCTAATGTTTTGTCGATAACAAACGTAAAATCATTTTAACGAAACAAATAGAGTACGTAAATAATTTGAGTTAATAGTTTCCTAACACACTTACATTTTCACATAAAACACTAAAACAAGTATAAGTGATATAGATATATGTATAACAACTAGTGTTTACATATTGGGTTAACAAGATAAGTGATTTTCTAATTTAGATATATATGTACAACAACTAGTGTTTACATATTGGCTTAGCATATACTTAAACTAAGTATACTAAAATGGGTAAAAGCATGTAAATACTAAAATGAGGTAAAATCATGTAAATACTAAAATGGGTAGAAACTAGCAAATGGTATTGACCCATAACCCATGGTTTTATATATACCACTTATCCAAGTTCATTGTATCTAGAATGAAAACCATGGATCAACCCATAACCCATGACCCATAACAATAAGTACCCATGGGTAAAGAGGAGCGTTCCACGGATCCGTAGCTTTGTGCTAGCCGGATCCCAAGTGGAAGGGATCCGTGGGATCCGGGGAACAGTAGAGAATTTCCTCTATAAATAGAGAGCCATTTCTTCCTCTCTTATCACCACTTCACACACTTACTTCCCTAAGTATTCTAACCTCTAACCTCGGATCCAAGTGATCTATGTAGTTTCTCTTTGTTTTGTGTGATCTTCTATTGTAAAACCCGAAAATTTAAAATCCGAATAAAGACTAAAATACCCTTAGAATTAAAAATTATAAAATACGTAAAATATATTTATAACACTTAAAGAGATAAAAGATTTACTTGTGAATATTTAAAACCTAATTAAAGTATATTATGAATTGATTTGGTACGACGAAGAGTTAAAGTTTCGTGATATGATTTGAGTCGCGTTTGGTTTGTGTTCGTGAGCCAAGGCCGGCCCATATGGTGGCGAGGTGATGTGTGTTCGGTTGGACCAAACCCAAACCCAACCCAATTACTTTCCTAGTTTAACTCAAATACTACAACTATAAATACAACACATATTCATTAAATTGGAACCCTAGTTTATTTGTCTCTCTTTTCTTTTTTCTTCCTTGCTCGGCCGAGACTCAAACAAATACCCTTGGTGTCGATTTTGCTTCAACCATTGAAGGTATATCGCTTATTTGTTTTCCTTTAACGCACCTTATACGTATATGTTAAGTTATAATTGTTTCGCTATGCTTTGCTTTTTTTTTTTTTGGCCGAGAATGGTGAAACAAAACAAGAGAAACCCTAATTTATTTAACTTGTAATTAATAAGAAACATGTAATATAAGATGTGATATTGAATCGAGTCATGTTTGTGTTGTTTTTAATGAGGGCCGAATCATGCTATTAGGACCGAACCATGTGTAACTTTTGAATAATGAATATAGCTTAATAACTTGAATAAGTAAAGTATTTAGATGAGCTAATACTAGTGTAAACCCTAATATTCGAAACCCTAATTTGAATTGAACATACATATGAGTTTTGAAGATGCATTAATTAAGTAAAGGTTATGTTAAACATAAACCCTAGTTTTGATATGCTAATTTAATAAGTTATGTTAAACCCTAATAGAGTAAATGCGTAATTAATAAGAGTAATGAGTAACTTATATGTCACATAAAATCATAAACGTGAACGTTGAAACATAAAAAGGAAAGAGTATTATGTGATGAGTTAGGTTAAGTAATTAGTCATTAAAAGACGTAACAAGTAAGCTAATGAATATTAATGAGACATTAAAATATGAAAACCCTAAACGTTAATAAAAGATATATAAACCCTAATTTACGATATTAATATTTAAAACCTTTAAGTCTTATTTAAATATGGAAACCCTAAAATAATAAAAGGATCATTATGACGTTTATGGAATCATTAATAATATATACGACATTAATGTATATAGGTTCGTGAAGAAGGAGTAATTCTTTGCTTCCTGCTTCGACTTTTGATCTTTTGTTTTCGAATAAGGTACGGATATTCGACCTTTTCAAGAAAGGTTTCGTATGAAGTTTTCTTTTCGCTTTCATATTAGGATTTCCTAAACCTTTGCTATGAACCCTAATGTGTTTATTTGAGTCGTTGCTTATCCGAACTTTGATTTTGAATCATAAAACATCCGATTTTGAACTATATGATATGAAGGCTTTGATTTTGAAAATATGATTAAACGCTTGATAAAATATGATCTATGTCGCTTATGACATTCTTATTTGATTTCGATAGTTGACACCCAAGCCAAATATAACTAGTCATGGGGTTCCATGTCCGTGTCGTGAATGCACTTTCTCGACATGACTCTAGGGCGAGAGTGATGTTCGCCACGCCCCTTTCTCGTTATCTCGTATGAGCTCAATTTGAATTATGATATGAATATTTGTCTCGGGCGATGGATGCATCCTAGATCCGTTATATGCCATATATTATCTCGTTATATGCTATTTGTTATCCGATGATTGATGTCGCGCATGCACGCCCTTCATAACTCGTAGGTCTCCCTACAAATATGTTGCCTTATGTGATTATGATATGTTTCGATATGGCATATGTTCGGGCTTTGAGGTAGTTAAGCTATAAAACTTATTCGATATTCGAATTATCTTTTGAAAAGACTATGATTTCACTATCTTTCTTTTACTTTGTTTCGTATTCGATTTTCGCTTCGATTCTTTTGCTTTGTATATCTGCTCACCGGCTTTGTAAGCTCACCGACTTTTCTTTTCTTCCGCGTGTATCTAAGCATTGAGCCGGGTATTGCTTTGGGATGAGTGCCGAGTGGACTTACCTTAGAGATTTAGCTTTGATATTATGATGCCATTTAGACTTATGTTTTAGACATTTCTTTTGGAGTTTATTTTTCACTGGGACCTATGTATTGAAGTCTTTTGACTTGGATTATTTCCATATTTATGTTAAAGATTTCTTTTGGTTTATATGTTTGCTTTGATATGACACCATTACTTGTGATTCCTTTACCCTTGTGGGGTTGGGGCGTTATAATTTATGGCATCGAGCCTGTGTTTACGACTTGTAGTCGGGACTCGTGACATATGGAGCCTAGGTTTCGAGACTTTAGAGCTTAGGATTTGACCCGTGAGGATTTGGGTAGACTTTAGGATTCCTTCGCACTTCCATTTCAGATCTTACCTTTGTTCTTTTGCTAATCGCTTAGATGGTTCGAACTCGTACTCACCGTGGCGCGGATGGAGACGATGATGTCATAACATGGATGTCGCGATCATAATGCTCTCAACTCTCTTTTCCCGGTTTGACTACACCGAGATGATGGAGCAGTGATCAACAACATTCGTAATCGAATGGTGCTTCGTAGTGGTGGAGGAAATCAACCCGCCGGTATTCATACTTGGCTCGAGCGCTTTGTGAAGTCAAGCCTCTTCGCTTAGCACCGCCGCTACTCCCACCGAGGCCGAGGACCGGATCACCATATTGAGAAGTCGCTTGAAGCACTGGGTTGTGGAGATGGATTTAAGACTCGTTTGGCTTCATTCAAATTGGAAGGTGATGCTTTGAGTTGGTGGAAAGCATTGAAACAAGCAAGAGGAGGTGACGCTTTGTCGTGACTTGTACTTGACCGAGTTTCGACTATCTTCTATAACCGTTATTTCCTCGATGTCGAAAGCAAAGAAAGGTATGAGAGGATTATCAGCGATCTACCGCTTGATAATGAGACCTCTAATGAGTACATGAGTAGGTTTATGAGGTTGGTGAGTTTTGTTGGAGTGATTGCCGGAGATGGTAGGCGCTGCTAAGCACTTCAAGTGGGGACCAAGAAGTGGGTGTTGGACCGATTGCTTAATATTGAGTATGAGAATGTGTCGGCCGTAATGATGCAACTCGTAACATTGAGATCTTTCATGAGGTTTCGGTTCTAACAAGCGTAATCGCGATGGTGATCGGATTCAAGGTAGGACTCAAGGTAATGACTATAAGGAAACTCGTAGGAGTTATGATTCAAGAGGTCAAGGGATAGGAGTTATGATCACGGGTCACGGAAGGAATTTTGACACCGGACGCTCGAGACGAGGGTCAAGATAATAGAAATGCCGGTAGGAATGGAGGTGATCGCCGTAACCAAGGCAACAATAACCAAATATATAACAGGATCACCACCAGAGGAACGAATCGTGGTCGTAAGTCAGATCTTCTAGTCAAGAGGACACCGAGGTTTTGCCACCCCACCTATTTGTACTACTTGTGGAAAGGCTCATCCAGGCGTGTTTCAAGGCCACCGTGGATGTTTTGGTTGTGGTTCCACTACTCACAAGATTAAGGATTGCCCTAAGAAGAATCGCAGCCTCGAAACTACATCAAGCCACCGACTACCATCGGACGTGTCTATGCTACTACTCGTAACCAAAGGAGCGAACTTCGTGTACCATTACGGCACTCTTTTCATTGATGATTTTGTTGCCTTCGCTTTATTTGATATCGCGCCACACACTCTATTATATCCGCTACATCCGCTAAGAAACTTAATATGAAGCCCAAACCGCTAACAAATCACTTATCGATTTCACGCCTATGAAAATCATGTGATCATTGATCGTAAATATGTTGAGTGTCCTCTTCGCTTTGATGATCGATTCGCTTTGCAAATCTGTATCCTCTCAATATGGTCGACTTTGATATCATTCTAGGCATGGATTGGTTGGCTTACCATAGAGCTTCAATCGATCGCCATGCTAGAACGGTGATCTTTGGAGACGAAACATCCCGAATTCGCTTATCATGGTTCTCAACCCTTAAATCATAAGCTCATTTCCGCTATGAAGGCACGGATCATGATTGCTCATGGGTGCCAAGGTTTTCTAGCATCCGTTAAGGACACATCTTTGGAGAGTCCTAACATTGATAATCTTTCGTTGTTTGCGAATTTGTCGACGTTTTTCCGATGAACTCCCGGACTTCCCCACCGAGAAGTTGAGTTTAGCATTGAGTTAATTCCTCGTGCCGAACCGATTTCAAGGCTCCGTATCGTATGGCACCAGAGAATCAAGGAGTTGAAGGAACAACCGCAAGAGATGATAGAAAGTGGATTTATTCGCCTAGTGTTTCTCCATGGGTGCACCTGCTTTGTTTGTGAAGAAGAAGGATGGAAGCATGCGCTCATGTATCGACTATCGTGAACTCAATCGTATTACCATTCGTAACCGCTATCCTTTGCCGCAGATAGACGATTTGTTTGATCAACTACAAGGAGCTAAGTTCTTTTCAAGATTGACCGAGGTCCGCTACCATCGCCACGTGTGAAGGAGCAAGATGTTCCTAAGACCGCTTGCGTACTGTGATATGGTCATTACGAATTTCTCGTTATGCCTTTTGGATTGACCAATGCGCCCGCTGTGTTTATGGACTTGATGAATCGTGTTTTCCATGAGTTTCTCGACAAGTTCGTTATTGTTTTCATCGACGATATTTTGGTTTACTCTAAGTCCAAGAAGAGCATGAAGAACATCTTCGATAGTTTTGGAGATTTTGAGGAAGAAGAAGTTGTACGCCAAATTTTCAAGTGCGAATTTTGGTTGAGACAAGTTGCTTTCCTTGGTCATATCGTATCACCGATGGTATAACCATGGATCCGCCTAAAGTTGAGGCTATCACTAAATGGCCAAGACCTACGACAATGTTGATCGAGGTCGAGTTTTCTTGGACTTGCCGGTTACTATAGACGCTTTGTTGAAGGTTTCTCTCGCCTAGCTTTGCCTTTAACCCAACCGATGAGGAAAGGTGAAAAGTTTGTATGGACGGATGAACGAGAGAAGAGTTTTGAAGAATTGAAGCGGAGATTGGTGACGGCCCTATTTTGACTCTTCCAACTGGTTCAGAGGATTTCAAATCTACAAATGATGCATCTAAGAAAGGATTAGGCCGTGTTTTGATGCAACATGGGAAGGTAATAGCTTATGCTTCGAGGCGCCTAAAACCTTATGAGGAGAATTACCCAACTCATGATCTTGAGTTAGTCATGTGGTGTTTGCGCTGAAGATTTGGAGACATTACTTGTATGGAGAGGCGTGTGATATATTCATCGATCATAAGAGTCTCAAGTATATTTTCACCGTAAGGAACTTAACATGAGACAAAGAAGATGGTTAGAACTTCTTAAGGATTATGACACTAACATTCAAGACCATCCGTAAGGCTAACGAGTTGCCGACGACTTAGCCGGAAATCGTGCATTCTTGCGAGTATCAAGATTGAGCCTAGGATTTTGCGTGACTTAGAGAGTTTGGATGTTGAGTTGTGTGTACGAGGTTTTGATGGATACCGGGCTAGTATGAAGGTGGAGTCGAACCTTATACCGCAAATTAAAGAAGCTCGTAAAGATGACGGCGAGTCAGGTCAGTGGCGCAAAATGTTGAAGAAGGTAAGCGCACGGAGTTTAAGGTTGATAATGACGGTATTGTATGGTATGGAGATAGGCTTTGTGTTCCTAATGATCGTGTACTTCGTGAGAAAGTTATGACCAAGCTCATAGTTCTCCTTTCACTATTCATCCCGGTTCTACCAAGATGTATAGGATTTGAAACAAGATTTTGGTGGAACGGTATGAAGCAAGATGTGGCGACGTTTGTGTCGGTGTATGATTTGTCGCAGTTAAGATTGAACATCGAGGGCTAGTGGATTGTTACGACCATTGGAGATTCCAACATGGAAGTGGGATAAGATATCTATGGATTTTGTGACCGGGTTACCTCTTACTAGGAAGAAGCATGATGCGATTTGGGTGGTTGTTGATCGACTAACCAAATCGCTCATTTCTTGCCAATCGTGAAGGATTATGGTATTGGTAAATCGGCGAGATTTTTCAAAGAAGAGATCGTTAGACTTCATGGTACTCCGACATCTATTGTGTCCGATAGAGATCCGCTTTTACTTCTCGCTCGGAAGGGTTTGCGTAAAGCTTGGGGTACTCGACTTAATTTTAGTACGGCATTTCATCCTCAAACAGATGGTCACGAGAGGACTATATGCACCTTAGAAGATATGCTAAGGGCTTGTGCTTTAGAATGGACCGTAGTTGGGACGAATATTTGTGTTTAGTAGAGTTTGCTTATAACAACAGCTGGCATGCTAGCATTAAGGCGCACCGCTTGAACTTCTTTATGGAAGGAAATGTAGAGCACCTATTTGTTGGGATGAAGTAGGTGAGCGCTTGATTGAGGGACCGAAATGATCGAGATCACTAATGAGAAAGTAGCCGTGCTAGAGAGAAATTGAAGGAAGCTAGGTCTCGCCGTAAAAGTTATGCCGATAAGCATCGCCGTGATTTAGAATTTCGGGTCGAGATCGTGTGTTTTGAAAGTTTCGCCGCTTAGAGGTGTGAAACGCTTTGGAATCAAGGGCAAGCTTAGTCCTCGATTTATTGGACCGCTTGAGATTTTGGAACGATAGGAGAAGTTTCGTATCGCTTAGCACTTCCGCCCGCTTATCGCATGTTCATGACGCTTTTCATGTATCACCCTGGGGATACAACTATCATCCGTTACACGCTGCTTCTTATCCGCTTGATCAAATTCAATCCGATATGTCTTTATCTCAAGAACCGTAAGCTATTCGAAAGACAAGAAAGAGTTATGAGGAATAAAGTTATTCCATTCGTTAAGATTCTTTGGAAGAATCATCCGAACGTGAGGCTACTTGGGAAACCGAGGAGTCGATGCGCAAGTTACCCACATTTCTTTGA
This sequence comes from Chrysanthemum lavandulifolium, assembly GCA_022545495.1. Classification (NCBI taxonomy): domain Eukaryota; kingdom Viridiplantae; phylum Streptophyta; class Magnoliopsida; order Asterales; family Asteraceae; genus Chrysanthemum; species Chrysanthemum lavandulifolium. The sequence goes on along the minus strand of JAHFWF010000025.1, from coordinate 32,644 downwards.
ATAATTTGGTATGTTCTCATTTCGCTTTCGCTGCTTCTTTGCTTTCATTTTCATTTCGTTTCATTCAATTTTCGAGGACGAAAATTTTTCTTTAGAGGGAAGAATTGTAAAACCCGAAAATTTAAAATCCGAATAAAGACTAAAATACCCTTAGAATTAAAAATTATAAAATACGAAAATATATTTATAACACTTAAAGAGATAAAAAGATTTACTTGTGAATATTTAAAACCTAATTAAAGTATATTGCGAATTGATTTGGTACGACGAAGAGTTAAAGTTTCGTGAAATGATTTGAGTCGCTTTGGTTTGTGTTCGTGAGCCAAGGCCAAGCCCATGGTGGCGTGAGGTGATGTGTGTTCGGTTGGACCAAACCCAAACCCAACCCAATTACTTTCCTAGTTTAACTCAAATACTACAACTATAAATACAACACATATTCATTAAATTGGAACCCTAGTTTATTTGTCTCTCTTTTTCTTTTCTTCCTTGCTCGGCCGAGACTCAAACAAACACCCTTGGTGTCGATTTTGCTCAACCAAGTGAAGGTATATCGCTTATTTGTTTTCCTTTAACGCACCTTATACGATATGTTAAGTTATAATTGTTTCGCTATGCTTTCCTTTTTTTTTGTGACCGAGAATGGTGAAACAAAACAATAAGAAACCCTAATTTATTTAACTTGTAATTAATAAGAAACATGTAATATAAGATGTGATATTGAATCGAGTCATGTTTGTGTTGTTTTTAATGAGGGCCGAACCACATTAAATAGGACCGAACCATGTGTAACTTTCGAATAATGAATATAGCTTAATAACTTGAATAAGTAAAGTATTTAGATGAGCTAATACTAGTGTAAAACCTAATAACCGAAACCCTAATTTGAATTGAAGTACATATGAGTTTTGAAGATGCATTAATTGAGTAAAGGTTATGTTAAACATAAACCCTAGTTTTGATATGCTAATTTAATAAGTTATGTTAAACCCTAATAGAGTAAATGCGTAATTAATAAGAGTAATGAGTAACTTATATGTCACATAAAATCATAAACGTGAACGTTGAAACATAAAAAGGAAAGAGTATTATGTGATGAGTTAGGTTAAGTAATTAGTCATTAAAAGACGTAACAAGTAAGCTAATGAATATTAATGAGACATTAAAGAATGAAAACCCTAAACGTTAATAAAAGATATATAAACCCTAATTTACTATATTAATATTAAAACCTTTAAGTCTTATTTAAATATGGAAACCCTAAAATAATAAAAGGATCATTATGACGATTATGGAATCATTAATAATATATACGACATTAATGTATATAGGTTCGTGAAGAAGGAGTAATTTTTGCTTCCCTGCTTCGACTTTTGATCTTTTGTTTTCGAATAAGGTACGGATATTCGACCTTTTCAAGAAAGGTTTCGATGAAGTTTTCTTTTCGCTTTCATATTAGGATTTCCTAAACCTTTGCTATGAACCCTAATGTGTTTATTTGAGTCTGTTGTTTATCCGAACTTTGATTTTGAATCATAAAACATCCGATTTTGAACTATATGATATGAAGGCTTTGATTTTGAAAATATGATTAAACGCTTGATAAAATATGATCTATGTCGCTTATGACATTCTTATTTGATTTCGATAGTTGACACCCAAGCCAAATATAACTAGTCATGGGGTTCCATGTCCGTGTCGTCAATGCACTTTCTCGACATGACTCTAGGGCGAGAGAGTGATGTTCGCCACGCCCTTTCTCGTTATCTCGTATGAGCTCAATTTGAATTATGATATGAATATTTGTCTCGGGGCGATGGATGCATCCTAGATCCGTTATATGCCATATATTATCTCGTTATATGCTATTTGTTATCTCGATGATTGATGTCATGCGTGCATGCACGCCCTTCATAACTCGTAGGTCTCCCTACAAATATGTTGCCTTATGTGATTATGATATGTTTCGATATGGCATATGTTCGGGCTTTGAGGTAGTTAAGCTTATAAAACTTATTCGATATTCTCAATTATCTTTTGAAAAGACTATGATTTCACTATCTTTCTTTACTTTGTTTCGTATTCGATTTTCGCTTCGTATTCTTTTGCTTTGTATATCCGCTCACCGGGCTTTGTAAGCTCACCGACTTTTCTTTTCTTCCGCGGTGTATCTAAGCATTGAGCCGGGTATTGCTTTGGGATGAGTGCCGAGTGGACTTACCTTAGAGATTTAGCTTTGATATTATGATACCATTTAGACTTATGTTTTAGACATTTCTTTTGGAGTTTATTTTTCCACTGGGACCTATGTATTGAAGTCTTTGACTTGGATTATTTCCATATTTATGTTAAAGATTTCTTTTGGTTTATATGTTTGCTTTGATATGACACCATTACTTGTGATTCCTTTACCCTTGTGGGTCGTTGTGATAGGATTAGTTCTCCTAAGGTGTGAAAGAACTCGGTGGTTAGCCTAGCACCGTATAAAGGGTAGGCGACGCCAGATAGGATTAGTTCTCCTAAGGTGTGAAAGAACTCGGTGGTTAGCCTAGCACCGTATAAAGTGTAGGCGACGTTGTGTTAGGTGTGGTTCGCCTTGGTGTGAAAGAACTCGGTATTTAGCTTTGTACCGGAAAAAGGTTCAGCGACGTTGTGAAGGCTTCTCCGACATAAGGAGTTGGTGTAGTGCTTACAAACTCTCGAGTAGGTGACTCGGGGAGTGGAGTAGGGCAAGGAAGGTGTCCTTGTAGCCGAACCACTATAAATAACTTGTGTCGTGGTGATGTGATTCTTACTCTTTATCTTTCATTACACGTTTATATATCTATCTATCAACGTCCAACATAAACAACCAAATAGATTGACATAAGTCGATCTAATTATTTAAAAGGAAGTTTTAAATTGGTAAGACTATTCAACCCTCCCTTCTAGTTTTCCACAATTGGCATCAGAGCTTCGTTACCAAGTTTTTTTTAGTATATTGTACTTTGAAAACTTGATACGATCCGTGTATGTTTGAAAACTACAAAGAAGGGAATTTCTTAAAACAAAAAGTCATGTTTTTAGAAATCATCATATGTTGGATAGTGATAGATCATTCTAACATTTTCCTTTGAGAAGTCTTCATACTAGGATTTGGGTATCTTAGAAGATCATGAAGTATTTCGCATCTATGGTTTCTAAAACCATAAAAAGGGAATATAGCAAAGGATTGGGGTATCTTAGAAGATCATGAAGTATTTCGCGTCTATGGTTTCTAAAACCATAAAAAGGGGATATAGCAAAGGTATGTTTTCTTAGTTACAATTTTCTGTCAAAAACGTGCTAAATTGTTTGTGGACAAAATGGTGATATATGCTTCTATCTTATAATAAGCATAATATGAAAAGTGTTTTAGTGATTTTTTTTTCTTTGAAGTTTTGTTGTTAGATATCTTGTTAATCAAGCTTGAATAAAGGTAAAAATGGGTAATATAACTTCACTAAAAAGTCTACAAAGACTAAACCTTTTCGTCGGGTCAAAACGTACATTTTTGTAATTTTGTGTCAGATCCGCGGATCCCTCAAACAGACCGGACGGATCCTCAAGCAAGGGATCCGTGGTACGAAGACAATTTTGTCCAATTTCAAAATTCATAACTTTTTAACCGTAAGTCGTTAGAAGTCGTGCCACCTATCGTTTTAAAGGTATTTGAGTCTACTTTCATTTAAAAATGATTTCATAAACTGATTCAAAACAATAATTTACATAATCATTTATTTATAATAGAAAGTCATTTTTCGGTCATAACTTTTGCACAAACTTTTGATCTAATTGGAGACGGATGTTTTCGCTTTTGAATAACAATGTGTCCTATGTTGAAATTAAGATTTTGATCATATTTATAAATATAAAATAAACTAATCAAGCTTGGTATACATGTTTATATTTAACACAAAGCGATGAAAAGAACTTTCGTATGCTATGCTAAATGATAAATTGTCTTCTTTGCATTACTTGATTATTTGCTTTTCTCAAATAGCTTTTGTGCATGTCTGATTGAATAACATATGTGGTTTCCTTACCTTGCTATTCATTCTCTTGTTTGTCGATTTAGTAATATTCTACTAACCAATGTGCTATTTGAAGGAGTGTTTGGGATAACATCTAGTTGTGTCGAAAATGTTAGTTTGGATACTTAGATAAGTCATATAGGTTAAAAAATGTTTAAAACATATAACACACTAAATGGATTTTTGATTTAGTTTGTCATGTGTGCAACATAAATGTTTTATGTGCTTATATGATTTCTTTCGTTCTTGTATCGTTTTCTAAAAACAACAAGAATGTACATCGGATCATAACCTACACTTGTGTTGATGATGTACTCTCCCATTTTCCTTTTCATGATCGCTCTCCAAGCTTCATAGTAGGATTGACAACTTGATTATTTCATCCGATATACTCAAGTAAATTATTTTGCAACGCAAATATAATTGTTCATATCCGAAAGTCCAAACTCAAAGCTTTCCAACAACATATGTTGAACTAGCTCATCCAATCATTTTTTTGTTGATTACCATATGGACAACTTTTAAACTTATTTTTAACATGACACCTTCGTCACCTTAGTTGTCTCAAGTATAATATTAAACGAAGCAAAGTATCATCATTGTTACTCTTCGATAGGCTATTGTAGGAATATAAATTTTCCTAACTTGAGAATGAATACTGGAGAACTTATTGCACTAGAAACTCAATTTGACCTAACGGTTGAATTGCTTCCTTGATAGAAGTTGGGTATGTGGAATCGCCCGTAAAAATAGTCGTGTTTAGCCGTAATTGAGCACCGCTAGTAATAGTCTCATATTCATTCTCTCACTTGGGAAATTTATACTCCTATGTTTTCCTAAGGTAAGTTTACAATGGAAATACTTTGCATTGTCTTAAGATTACTAATCAAACAAATTGTAAAATTAATTTTTCTTTTAATTAATCACAACCACTTGCCTCATTAAGCAATTATCTTGATTTGATCGAGAAGAGCTACATGACTTCATGGACGAAGTTCATTGTATGCTAATCACCATCCGTAATGACTATACATAGTTCATTGCTTCCGTTGGCCAAAACAACCCTATTGTCTTGAACACCATCATCTACTCTGCACGCCATTGTTAATACAAATGATTTACTAATCTAGATCGTAAATCTGTTTTGAGTTTCTTGAATAGTGCTTGTTAAGTTTGATAAACCTCTTTGTTATTTGTGAGCTCGATTACATTTGATATCTTAGTGTTAGAACCCTTTTTAACCAACCTTGGAATATAATGCTTTGTCAAGATCATTGCATACCCTTAGTAAAGGTTCTGCTGAGCAGATGGACGGATCCCAAAGTTTGTGCTAGACGGATCCCTACACTTAGGGAACCGTGGGATCCGGCAAACAGAAAATGCAATTGCAAGCATTATATCTCAAACATATCCTTAGAACACCTCACACTAAGCTAAACATAGTGTCTTAAGGCTAATTAAGTCCTTATCAAGATAGGTAGATCCTTCCTATTCACACATAACTCATCTAGATCACACTCTAAGACGCTTGTAGATCTATCGCTTCATTTTTAACCCATTACTCTTCCGCTCTCTAGATCACTCATCACTCTCACATGATCTATCACATCTAGCTTTAGAAATCTTTCGATTATGGCCTAATTGATCATAAATCATCCTCATCTCATTATTGATCAAAGTTGATCAAATTCTAGTTTTCCCATCTCAAAGCCTTTAGGATACTTTCCAAAACACTATCCTAAGTCACAACCTGATCTCTAGGATCATTTTAGCTTCAAATGACATTCTCATATTTAGTGTCATCCTTGCTCATCCATTGGTACTCTTGAAAGTTCCAAATCCTTCCATAAAAAGACAATCATTAGCTACATCACTCATTACCTTCAAGTACTTGAGCACCCCTTCATTTAAGACACTTAGGAGGACTGAAACACTCAAGATGATATAGATCTTAGATCTTAGAAACATCATTTCCACTCTTTCATAACTGCTGAGAGCCGGATCGCTAGGATTAGCCTAGACGGATCCCCCTGAGGAGGGAACCGTGGGATCCGGGTGACAGTTTATGTCAATTCTTGCTAAAGACAATCATTTCAACTCATCTTCCTAACTCAAACACTCCATCTCATCTTAAATGAGTTCCTAGATCAGTGCAACCTCTGAAGTTGACTCTTGTGCATGTTAATCATCACATTCCAATGAATCCTAGTGGCTTAAGGCTTAAATGCTCTTGCCAAATCTCTTAGTTTATAAATCACATTGTTAGGACTTCCATAGTCATCATTCTCATCCTTAATTTCAGCTCTTGCAAACCTCTTGAAATCATCTCATCATGAGGAAAACCCCAAGTTGTAACTTATCCACCTAAGAACCACCCATGAAAAAGGCTCGTGTTATACACGAAATCTCTTCAACCGAATCATCTCCGGTCAAGCCAACAAATGATAGGATCCTTCCTCATCCAATCAAACCAATTCCTAAAAGGATAGTCCCCACAAAACTACCAATGCCAAGTATAAGTGATTTTCTAATTTAGATATATATGTACAACAATTAGTGTTTACATATTGGGTTAGCATATACTTAAACTAAGTATACTAAAATGGGTAAAAGCATGTAAATACTAAAATGAGGTAAAATCACGTAAATACTAAAATGGGTAGAAACTAGCAAATGGTATTGACCCATAACCCATGGTTTTATATATACCACTTATCCAAGTTCATTGTATCTAGAATGAAAACCATGGATCAACCCATAACCCATGACCCATAACAAAAAATACCCATGGGTAAAGAGGAGTGTTCCACGGATCCGTAGCTTTGTGCTAGCCGGATCCCAAGTGGAAGGGATCCGTGGGATCCGGGGAACAGTAGAGAATTTCCTCTATAAATAGAGAGCCATTTCTTCCTCTCTTATCACCACTTCACACACATACTTCCCTAAAGTATTCTAACCCTCTAACCTCAGATCCAAGTGATCTATGTAGTTTCTCTTTTGTTTTTGTGTGATCTTCTAGGTTCCTCTTAAAGGAAAGATCACCACTTCTTGAAGACGTGCAAGCTCAAGTCCATGAGTTGCCATGCTTCGTCATCATCAAGACAACGAAGGTTCTCTTGTTGATAGTTCTACCTTTCTCCATAGATGTTGGGTTGAAGGCATTAGTGAAGATTGCCGAAAGTGTCAAGATGAAAGCATTAGTGAAAGGTGCTCATCATCCGTGTCAAAGCATTAGTGAAGAATGCTAAAGGTGTCAAGACGAAGGCATTAGTGAAGGGTGCCAAGCGTTGTGTCAAAGGCATTAGTGAAGGATGCCGATGAATCAAATCAACGAGCATTTGGGAAGAATGCTTAGGTCGTATAATCGATGAGGTGCATCGTTATACATATAAGTATTTGTTTATTTACAAGGATGGTGATATCCTTGATGGTGTTGTAACAAGGAGTAGATCTCCTTGATAATAGGTGTTGTGTCGTGAAGGGTTGTAGTTCCTCCATAGTAATGGAACTAGGTGCTTAGCCTACTACCTCATAAAGGGTAGGCGACGTTGTGATAGGATTAGTTCTCCTAAGGTGTGAAAGAACTCGGTGGTTAGCCTATCACCGTATAATGGGTAGGCGACGTTGTGATAGGATTAGTTCTCCTAAGGTGTGAAAGAACTCGGTGGTTAGCTTAGGTGTGGTTCGCCTTGGTGTGAAAGAACTCGGTATTTAGCTTTGCACCGGAAAAAGGTTAAGCGACGTTGTGAAGGCTTCTCCGCCATAAGGAGTTGGTGTAGTGCTTACGAACTCTCGAGTTGGTGACTCGGGGAGTGGAGTAGGGCAAGGAAGGTGTCCTTGTAGCCGAACCACTATAAATAACTTGTGTCGTGGTGATGTGCTTCTTACTCTTTATCTTTCATTACACGTTTATATATCTATCTATCAACGTCCAACATAAACAACCAAATAGATTGACAATAGTCGATCTAATTATTTAAAAGGAAGTTTTAAATTGGTAAAACTATTCAACCTCCCCTTCTAGTTTTCCACAAAGTATTTTGTAACTTGACAATATGTCATAAACATATATTTCGACGATAAACTCTATTTTCAAAAATTTACAAGTGGAATAGATTACATGTGGATTTTCATGTACGATATATATTCATAATTTATAATAGATCATATCATTCATATTAGGTTGCAGATAGAGATTGCACCTCATTTCAGTATTGCCATTATATAATCATAATCATTGTATCCGGTGAGTTTTCATAGCCCCGTCTTTCAAGTTTATACATTATTTCAAACCTACGGGGGAGAATACATTGCACATCATTTTTATTACGATACCAAGTATATCAAATTCATTTACATTTCTTAAGTTACCTCATTCCCAATTGAATGTCCCCATTTCATAATCATGAACCGTTAATTCCGGAAGAAGCGAGGGTGAGTGAATAGATCTATTGAGGGTGACTCCTCCATCCGGGTTGGTGGTCCCAACTGGTCAAACGGATGCATTTCATTTAATATCATAATTTGAGTTGTTTGGTAAAACACTCTGTTGGGGCGAACATCATGATCAGTCTAGCTTTGGTGTCATGTGCTTATAGCAATTGTAACATTTTTATGTGACATATTTGTCATACATGACCTATACTTGTGGTAGTCGTATAAAATATTTTCATAAACTCTATGAACTCACTCAACCTTTGTGTTGACACTTTTAGCAATGTATTTTCAGGTATCTAAGGCATATACTTCATGGCATGCATAAGGACTTATCATAGAGTCGCGGCGACGACGCGTCTCACATGGATTTTATGCATTTAAAATATCGTTTGGATTGTAACAAACTTATTTCCGCAAATATTGACTACCTTTTGGGACCTATCTTCTGTAAACTCTGAATGTTTTATTATATCAAACGATGTGTTTTCAAAACAACACTTTAGGTCGTTCAATATAACTGTACTGTGATGTTATGGCAGTCACGCCCCAGGTATTCCATTCCGCTGCAAAACATGTATTTTGGGGGTGTGACACATTGGCATCAGAGCAAGAGTTATAGAGAACTAGGTTGTATCATTGACCCTAGAATATAACTACATCATCATAGCATCTCATCATTTCATCATAAGTGCATATTCCCTATGCATGCGGTTTCATACGCACTTTTTGCGAGTTATTTACTTTCATTTCAAATCGATTGTCACATAAATGTCTTCAAATACCCATTCCATTATCCTTTCTCCAGACTCCAACGTGGAGAATGCCTTGTCATTCCCTATCACAATTTTAACCTCAGTTGACTTAGCACCGATAACATCAGATGCTGAGACTGAACCCTTTGAGGAGGACAAAGTTGCACCTACACCACCACGATCACCATTGATTCACCGTAGGATCAGGACAGTTTCTATCATTCCAGCCGGGACAGATCATACCATTTGGTAGGACTTATAGGCTAGTCCTAATGGACCTATTAGGATGCTTACTGATGACGTATAGTCTATATTTGGGTCACGCGCCCGACTAAGGTCCAATACTAACTAGCCCAGCACGAACTGGGCTAAGCCGATAAGTGTTTGGGCCCACGAAGGCCCAATCCGAAATTTATTTATGGAATATGATATCAGATATCTTCTATCTTTGGAGATAATCGTTCCCTAACCGACTTAGGCGGGATACGCCGAAGGTTGGGGAACACGGAACCAATAAGGATTCCGTGTGTATATAAAGGGAATCCTATCCCTCGTTAAAGGTATGATCTACAAAACCCTAACTCTCCTTTAACCCTAAACCGATTACTTAGTCTCACGCCGGAGGATAATCGTGGGAAACAATCCCACGATAAGCCTAACGGTGTTTTCTGTTACTTAGTGCGTAGGTCTCAAGAATCAAGACTCAATTGATTCGAGAGCCGGAGCCCCGAACAAGGAACACCCAACTTTTGTATCAACAAGTGGCGCCATCCGTGGGACCAATCACTAAGAACTAGAATGACGAAACACGGAAATCAGCGATCGCAAACAGAACTTACAGGAAAGAAGTTGCACATCAGATCATCTTCCAAGCAGACCTCTGGGACAACCAGTGTCGCTAAAAATCAAGGGTTAGGCCATGACTTAGTCTTCCCTATAGTGGAACAACGCTCGGGGACAACCCAGGCGACTACCACCACCACCAAAGGCAGGGAGATCCGTTATGCACCATTTTGCTACTCCCTTCAATCAAGATAGAAACCGACCCTCAAGGCACCGGATGCACCGATGCGAAACAAGGGCCCGGTAGTAGAAGCAGACACCCTCACTCTGGAAGGAGTTGCACCGAAACTCGCACCGGGAGATTTCGTATCTCAAAATTACGAAACCTTGGCAGCCCTCATGCAAGAGGAAGCAAAAAAGAGGTCGAGTCGAAGCCTGCATGCTCGACTCAATTTCAACTCAGAATACGAAACGTCCCCACCGCGCCGTCAGAAGGAGAAGCGCGAAAGGGATAGCCGCCGACCCCTAGTGTTTAACAGAATTGGGAGGAGAGTTGAGGATGATGAGACATCTAACTCGCAGCATCTGGAAGGAAGCGAGGAAGATGAACGGCGTACCAATGTCCACGCCAGACTTGGTAGCCGCAGAGTTCAGGACAGACTTGGGCGACGACACTCCCCAAGTGAAAGTCCTTCAAGTGCGGTTCGAGGACGATCGGTATAAACGTCGAAAAGGGAAAGTTTGTCCTCTGGTAACTCCTCGGACAACGAGGATAGCGAACCGACATCGAAGTCCGAAACAAATATCGTAACCGGGAGGATGAAGATATATCCTCCGTGGCGCCGTCAAAAGTGGATCGTTCACTCGGTGCATCGCTGATTTCTCAGAGAACAAAAGGAGGCACATGCCCGCCAACGTAAAAACCTATGACGGAACAGGTGATCCTGATGATCACCTAAAAATTTTTGAATCAGCCGCTACAATTGAAAACTGGACATAGCCTGTATGGTGCCACATGTTCAATTCTACACTAGTAGGAAATGCGCGGAACTAGTTCAGCAAGCTTCCACGCAGAAGAATCAATGGCTTTGAAGAGTTGAGAAAGGCGTTCCGCCTAAACTTTACTCAACGGAAGAAGTGTGCTAAGAACCCCGTTGAACTCGCCAGGGTCAAACAGCGCCAAGGGGAATCTACAAGCGCTTATATGGAGCACTTCAAAGACGAATGCATACAAGTTAAAGCATGTCCCGAAGTGCTAAAAATCTCAAGGTTCATGAATGGGGTCAATAACCAAGAACTCATCAAAAGGTTGAATGACAAGATTCCCCAATCCTTTGATGAACTCATGAAATGCACACGGTCCTTCGTCCAAGGAGAGGCCGCCGCAGCGGATAGCAAGAAAATCTACTCGAACTACCGGTCACAGGAACAACCTGGGAGACAATCCACCGACCGGAGTAGTAACCGTAATGTGAGTTATCACGGCCGGGGGCGGGCGGGACAACGACAAGTATACCCCGCTGACAAAGACTCCAAAGGAGATACTCGCAACAGAAGGCGCGAATTTCCCAAGACCTCCACCAATGCGCACCCCAGAGGATCGGCGCGTAGGAGGTGGGTATTGCGACTATCACGGAAAGAAGGGCCACACTACTAATGAATGTGTCTAGCTGCGCCAGCTCATCGACAAACTAGTCAAGGAGGGTAGACTGGACCATTTGGTCAAGAACATCAAAGAAGGGAAAGATAGACAAAAGACTGGGAATAAGAAGGAAGGACCCAAAGATAAAGCTGACACCATTTACATGATACAGTCATGGCAGCGAGTAACCAGGCAGAAGGCAGCCATAAGTTTTCCCACGGAAGTGCAATCACTTTCCCTACCTTAACTACGCATAACGCAGTGGTAGAGCCGCTCATCATCGAAATTAATGCGGGGGGTCACGACATTCACCGCATGTATGTTGATGGTGGAGCGTCTGCAGATATAATGTACGAACACTGCTTCAAGCGACTGCGCCCGGAGATACGCAGTCAGTTGAGCCCGATCACGACAGCGCTGACTGGCTTTACAGGCGAAAAGATATGGCCTATGGGGCAATTACGACTACTAGTCAGAGTGGGTAATAACTACCACTACACAATAGCCTGGATGAATTTTATGGTGATCAAATCCCCCTCGCCATACAATGGCATTATCGGACGACCAGGGATATCAGCCATGCGCGCAGTACCATCTAAAGCACACGAGATGCTTAAATTCCCAGTGGAAGGTGGTATTGTTACTCTCTACAATGCCACTGTACCACATAGAGAATGTAACACGATTACATGCGAGACGGCACGCATTCCAAAACAACGCGTAGCCAAAGTCCCAAACCTGAAGGTTGAAATTCATCCTGATTATCCATAACAGGAAATATCAATCGGAGGATCGCTGTCGGACAACGGCAAAGCAGCTGTGTGCGCACTCTTGCAAAAGAACTTGGACGTCTTTGCATGGGAGACAAAGCACATGACCGGGGTACCACGTTCAATCACAGAACATAAGCTGAGAATCCGACAAGGATACTCACCAATACGCCAGAAGAAGCGCGACCAGGCTCCAGAGCGCGCGCAAGCAATCCTGGCAGAAGTAGGATCCGGCAGTCTGGGTTATACCAGTCTGAATTTTGGGTTGTAAACCGGGTTATGGGTTATGGGTATGAGCCATGGGTCATGGACTTTGGGTCATGGGTACCCAAAAAGATACAATGTATCTAGACAATGGGTCATAGGTCTTAGGTCATGGGTCATGGACATTGGGTCATGGGTCATGGGTCATGGATAATACCCAACATGATTCCATGCATGATGTCATGCAATGGGTCATGGGTTATGTATTAGCTCAATGGGTATGGTTCATGGATCTTGGATATTACCCATCCTATTACATAAACTATTACAACAAATAAATTATTACAATATTTTATGTGAATGACCAAATGTATATACTTTACAAAAATAACATGTATTCTTATAATTTTACTTATAATTTTACAAAAATAACATGTAGAGTTATGCTCATTACTCGAACAAAAACAAGCGCTTCTCGGGAGGCAACCCAGCATGTCTCATTTACTTGCTTTGTTTTCTTTTTAATTTTTAGTTGCATCATATATATACTTTATTGTAATTGTTTAATTTTCAATGGTTCGAATATTTTATAAAAATGCTTTGTTTTATTTTTAACTTCGTCTTATTTGCATATAAAGGTATTTTACAAATAGACAAGTGTAGGGAAATTCGTTTTTAGTTTTAAAGAACGAAATTCGAACATGAAAAATTTTCCAATTTATAATTAACATATATTTTATCTTATTTGTGTGTTTGTTTGAGTCAAATGTTTGTATCGAGTCGAGATAAATATTTTACAGGAACTTACAGGTTTTAAAAGGTATATTTTTCCAAAAATTTACCAGAAAATAAAATGAAAAAAAGTTGCCAGGTTACCCTGACGGCGTCACCATCTCTGAGTAACGGCATTAGGTACTGTAGCACTTAATTTTTCCAGATTTTTGTTTTATGTTAAGATTGAATTTTTGAAAATTTTCAACATTTTAAAATTTCAGAATCCTGTAAAGACTTATTTTACAAGCATTATATCTTATTTGCATTCGAGTTTAGTTTTATTCATATGTATAGTATATACCACCGATTTTATGCGAGGTTTCATATTTGTTTTCTTAAAATTTATAGGTTATATTTGACAAGAAGCATATCATAGGACTATCTTATCTTCTTGGAGGAGGATTTGACCGTATTTTCATTTTCTAGTCATACCGAGCTAATCAAGGGAGTACTAGTGATAATGGCCTTTTTAGGGGTCAAATAATCAAATAGTATGGAAATAATATCAAACACGATAAACGAGAGAATTAAAAATCACCCCTTTAGGAAAAGAGATAACAAGCAAGGTCTCACAAATACGATATATGATACTGGGCAAGTGATTACCCGGGTCGTGTCCCAACGAGGTGTGAATCGAGGATTTCGTTTGAGGATAATCGAAAAAGTTCGGATTCGAATCATACGAGAATGTATTTACCATTTCAGAAGGGCAACACACATAAAGTCCATGACTAAATCCACATTCCTTGCAAAAACACCGTTCACATAGTGAACCATCTCCTAATGGTTCTTTACAATTAAAGCAATACTCCTGACCAAATGAAGACATCTGGGGCTGTGGAGGGTAGTCGAAAAAACTTTGAAAATCATTGAGAGACTTTTTAATGGACAATTCGCACCAATAACAATATCCGTCTCTACTATAATTTCCACACCGCTCACACATACATTTGTGACAATGATACTGATTATCTTCTATACGGCTTTTACAACGAAAACAATGACGGTAGTCGAGTGTCGCCATAAGAATTAAACATGAGAGGGTTGAGAAGAGAATTAAACAGTTAAGAGGATAAAGAAGATTGTTTTTGGAATTTTATAAAATATCTTTGAAAACAAGTGCGCATGCACTAAAATCAAATTAATTAAAACGAGACTGAATCAAAAACACAAAGAACTTAAACCAATAATCACAAGCGTATGGTATCTCTCTGATAAGGATTTAAAACATACATTTTTAGGGGGTCATTTAAGCCATAAATTGACACATTTTATATCCGTTGCTACTTAAAATCATTTCTTTTCACATTTTAGGTCTTTTGGAAGCAAAATGCTGAAATCAATAATATTTTGACGAAAAGGAGCGAAAACATGAAGAAAACAACAAAGTCAAGACTCAAGCTATTTTTAAAGCCTAACGGCATCCCATCTCAAAGGGTGACGCCGTCACTTGTTGAAGATTTTTATAAAATACCAAGCGACGGCTCAGGTGATTTTTTTGTTTTAAAGCCTGACGACGTCACGTGTTAATTCTGGAGGGCATCACCCTTTGTTTTACACCAGACGACCAAGGAACAAATCCCAGACGACGTCCCTATTGAAGACAGACGGCGTCACACTCATAAGCTGACGTCGTCCCAACGATGACTTGGCCCAAACGAAATCCTAAAGATGGCGACCTGACGGCGTAACCAACAAAAAAGGGACGCCGTCACACTTGTAAATCTATATATAGAATTCATATTTTTCTGCATTAGGGAGGAAGAACTTTGGAGAGCAAACCCTAATTCGATTGTAGTCTGACTTGGACAGTATTTTAGGGTTCCAAACCCTTCTTTACATCATAAGATAAGTTTGTTAATCCATATTATCATTATATCTACCCCATGTTTAATTGTTTGTGTGTATGCTTGTTTGTTTACCATGAGTAGCTAAATTATCATTGTGTTTGATTAGATCTATGAAACCTAGTTTTTAATTATTGTTAGATTGTCTCTTGTCTTGATTGGTACACGCTATAGTAAGGAAAACTGGCTTCTTCTTTAATTGTTGCGAGCTTGAACATCCTAAATAGCAAAAAGCTTAAGAGTGCACTTAGGCCATCGTTATGTTTATTGTGTGAGTTGTAGCTTTAGGATAATAGAGTATTCGGGGGAGATACTACGGTACTTGCCGATCCCGGATAGTCTAGAGGAGAGTTACGATTCATAAAATTGGGGAATTTAGCACCGCCCTATGACCAAACGGAATACGACGAACCAGTTAAGATGAGGATGTGATAATTCAACCGACCAATAAGAGATAAATAGGGAGTAAGAACATCTAAGTAAACACATTTTTAATCATCATAAGAGCACACCTACATTAACATAGCCTGTCTTTACATTTCATTGTTCAAGTAGTTATTAGTTTAATTAAAAAGTAGTTAAAATTTGTAGAAGTACCACCCCCCACTCCTATACCCTGAGATCTTTACCTTGCTTTCAAAAAACCATAAAAGACTAAAAAGAATTATGGAAAACTAGAAGGGGGTTGAATAGTTTTACTGATTTTAATTTAAATTTCAAAGATTTAGATTCGAGCTTATGTGAATTCATATGGATGGATAGATAGTATAGGACAATAAGTAAAGTAAATAATGAAAGCAAATAAAGTAAAGGATAGAAAGTAGCGACACAAGTGATTTATAGTAGTTCGGCTGCAAGGACACGTTCTTTGCCCTACTCCACTCCCCGAGTACCCCACTCGAGAGTTCAAGCTCTATGTCAACAAGCTCCTTCAACACGGCGGAGAAGCCTCACAACGTCGCTTACACTTTTTCCGGTACAAAGATAAATACCGAGTTCTTCCATGAGGTAGAACCAAACCTTTATACAACTATTGCACAACAACTATTTGAAATATGAATTACAAGATATTGCTACATAAATCTTGTGGATGGACAACTCAATCAAGGACCCTTTGCTTGAATGACTTGTAGTATAGCGTGATCTCGCCTTTGAGAAGGACCTATATTAGAATCACAAAAAAAGATAGAAGAACTACTATAATGATCAAAAGATCAGAGGTCAGAAGTGTGAAATAATATATGAGAGAGTTGTAAGAAGAAGGGTAAGTAACAATGAAGAAATTGCTCACTATTTATAGGCACAAAAAGCCTTCTGTCCACGGTTCCGGCGGATCCCTCACTTGGGGGATCCGACCAGTGCAAAACTAGGGATCCGGCAGTCTGGGTTATACCAGTCCGGATTTTGGGTTGCAAACTGGGTTATGGGTTATGGGTATGAGCCATGGGTCATGGGTACCCAATGAGATACAATGTATCTAGACAATGGTCATGGGTCTTGGGTCGTGGGTCATGGGTCATGGACATTGGGTCATGGATAATACCCAACATGATTCCATGAATGATGTCATGCAATGGGTCCTGGGTTATGGTTTAGCTACATGGGTATGGGTCATGGGTCTTGGATATTACCCATCCTATTACATAAACTATTATAACAAATAAATTATTACAACATTTTATGTGAATGACCAAATGTATATACTTTACAAAAATAACATGTATTCTTATAATTTTACTTATGGTAACTTTATATTTGTGTAACATATTGGATTTCACATACACATCAAACCATAACCAAATTAGGTGTACAAGATGAGTTCTAGAGAGAGAAAGTTAGAGGTTTAGGGAACTTTAGTGAGAGAAAGAAAAATCTTATTATGAGCTCCAACTCTCTACCTTGGGAGGTAGAGAGTATTTATAGTCATTACATAAACGCCACCGACGGGTGTGGATCGGGCATACGGTGGGTAAGGACCCGTCCGACCTCACGGTGTTACTTAACTAAATACTACTTAATCTTAAAAAAACTACAACTACGAGCTTTCTAACGATTACATATACTTGAGGTGACCGACACTTTAATACCTGGATTTTCCAAATCCTAACAATCTCCCCCTAAGGGAGGTCACCCCAAACACACATTACAATTATATAGAATACAAACAGATATTGTATTGAAATTGTTCTTGTATTCTTGTTCATGTTCTTTGTTCTGTAGCTCGTAGTCTTTGATTCTTTATTTTTGCATGTTTGAATAATCTGAGTGGAGGTCTTTAACTGATCCATGTGATCTTGAGTTTGAGCCGACTTTGAGATCATCGACCACGTAAATCTCGACTCATCCATTGTGGTGTTGGTAATATGTGATGTAGTGACATTTGGACGAGACATGCTCACATTCGGATCATGATATATTCTTATCGAGTAGCGGAAGCTTTAGTTGATTCATGATATTGGCGTGAGTGGCGAAGCATGGAGTGATAATATCGAGTCATTGATGCACTAATCATGATTTCTTTGTAGATGAATGTGTTGTGTGAGCATGCGGCTATGGATTGACCGCTTCATTTTGATCACCGCAAGCGTGGGCGTACCTACATACAACGATTAGCAATAAAGCGCCGCGAAAGTGTCTTTGATCACTTCGTTGAATTGAGTACACGGCCTACGGTTCCCCGTTGATCGATACATGTCTTGCTGTGATCGGTATAATTCCTAAAATTTCCTTGACAGGGTTTCGCAGTTGTTCTAGTTGTTCTCAAACTGGAACGTCTCAAAGAAGACAACACGAAGTGAGTGAACCAGCAAATTGAGATTCACTGATTGATAAAAAGAGATTTGAAAAACAATCGTGTATTTCCCAATAGAAATTGTTTTTGCAATACAACAAAGGTTTTAATGAAAATAAATTATCAATCATAAACACCTTTTGATTTGAAATATAAGTACACAGTCGATGTGCTAAAGAAAAGAGTTTTTTAAGCACAGCGACCGGTGTTTCAAAGGTATCCGTCAATCCATATCCTGAACCAGGATTGATTCAAAAGATTGAATCGCCCCATTGTTTATGTTCAGTTGTCACATGGTTGATCTATTGAATAGATCTCACATGCCACCTACCAGGAGCTTGTTTGATATTGGCTCCAGAAGGCTTTCCATCTTTATTGTGAATATGTTTACATATCACTCGGATGTTCTGGCAATACCACAAGGATAATGCGTAGGACTCAAGATATAATCTCTCTTTCCACATTGTGTGAAATAGAAAGTCTTCATTGAAAGTGTCCTAATGAGATTTATTAATGATCTCGTGGCTCTAGACTCAATTTGTGCATATTTGGATCCTATATCGGAGACTAGGGAGAGGGTCTCCTTCTTCATATCAACAATCTCTAAGAGAAAGTCGATAGATAATGTTGGTTCCCGTGAGAATGAAACAAGTCCTTTTAAGAGGAACTTGAGTGGTTTGGGAAGTTGAAGTGTAGTGCGTCCGGGTCCATGACGTCTTGTCTTCAATCTTGATGTTACCTTGGTAACCACCGGTAGCATATGAGGTTGAATAATTGGAGGGCTATTTGTTTTCACCCTTTTCTCATTCAATTCTTTTCATTCTTCAACCCCTTGATTGCTTACGAGACTTCATAACTAGAACCTTGTTGGGTTTATTCGATACTAGCTCGGTCTCGATCCGCACTCTTCCCATATCTCACTTTTCTCCTTTTTTCAATATACCTAAGGACTTCTACACTATCTAGTGGATTGTCCCTGAGTAGATCCCTCCGGTTCTGGTGGATCATGGGAACAAATACCTAACCTTATCATCCTTATATCACCATATATAAAGTAAAGTTGGTCGATCTATTTGGTATTGGTCATCTGCCATTGGAACCAATTGAAAACCATTTGAAAATCAATCCAGATACTTATGATATATTATCAAAGCGTTTTGTACCTGAATTGTTTTTGATATTTTTAGAACAAGAGCTCCCCCTCAACATGTGCATCAAGTGAAATCGTTTTGCACATGGAGGCAAGAGAAAGAATTAACTTCTTTGATTACCATTTTCTAAAAGATATCAACATCACTTCCCTGATCAAAACAAGTAGATAAAGCATATAAGGGAGGATGGGGTTTTCATAAGCTTGCTCCCCCTCAATATGTGCCTTGAGGGTTTGAAAGAGTTTTGCACATACAAGAAGGAACAGACTGCACATTGAAACAATATCACGTTTCAGATCTTTGTGGTTTAAGATAAATGCTTCCCCTCAACCTGTGCATGGAAAATTTGAAATAGTTTGGTACATGTGGGAAGGAGAGCTTGTACATCCTTATAAAACCATTTACCGAATTATCAGATTAAATCCAATTTAAATCACAAGTTCTCCCCCGATCACAATTATCAAATCATTTGAGATTTGTGATCTCTGTAGATTTAAATTGATTTGGAAAGCTTTTAAGGAGAATTGTGACTTGATTATGAAAGTGTTTTAACTGATAAGGATCAGATTTTGAGACTTTGGACTCCAATGATTAAACATTCATGATTATCTTTTGAAAACAATTGAATGACACATAACTTTTTAATTTAATTGAAATCATTCTCCCCCTCAATCAATGACCTAAGTTGTTGATTGAGAGATAGATATTTTGACACACTTTAACTCCAGATGATTTTCAAAAATAGAGTCTGAGTTATTTTTCAAACCAACTAGTTTTCATTAGATAGTAAGGATTTGTTTAAAGAATCAGAGCATGAGATTTGAAAACCAAGATAAAGCATGGCTCTGCTCTTTCTTTGAAAAGCGGGTTACTGCCTGAAATGACAATAAACCATTTTTTCTCTTTCTCCCAAAAATATTTTTTGATTTTTTGATTTTTTATTTTTTAACATTCGAACAACATCTAAAGTCCCGTGTCATTCTTTGAATGACATCACAAAGTGTAGGATATAACTTTTCACATACACATCAAACCATAACACAAAGTAGCATATAGATGGAATTCTAGAGAGAGAAAGTTAGAGGTTTAGGGAACTTAGTGAGAGAAAGTGAAAGATATTATTATAAGCTCCAACTCTCTACCTTGGGAGGTAGAGAGTATTTATAGTCTTACATAAATCGCCACACTTTGGGTTGTGGATCAGGCATACAATGGGTAAAGACCCGTCCAGTCCTCCACGGTGTTACTTAACTAAATACTACTAAACTTAATTGAACTATGACTACGAGCTTTCTAACGATTACATATACTTGAGGTGACCGACTCTTTAATACCGGAATTTCTAATTCTAACAATCTCCCACAGGAGGTCACCTCAATCATGTACCAAAATTACATTGAATACAAATAGACATTACATTTAACAATTGATCTTGCATTCTTGATGTAGTCCTTTGCTCCTAAGCTCGTAGTCATTGATTCTTCACATTGCATGTTTGGTTATTCCATGTGGAGGTCTTTTCTTGATCCACGTGATGATAAGTTTGAGCCATCTTTGGAGATCATCACTATCAACAATCTCGACACATCCTTTGTGGTGTTGGTATTTTGTGATGTTGTGACTTTGGGACCGACATGCTCACATTACGGATCATGATATCTTCTCATCGAGTAGCGGAAGCTTTAGTTGATTCATGATATTGGCGGCAGTGCGAAGCTTGGAGTGAAAATATCGAGTCATTGATGCACTAATCATGATTTCTTTTGATATGAATGTGTTAAGTGAGCATGCGGCTATGGATTGACCGCTTCATTACGATCAGCGCAAGCGTCGGGCGTACACGCATACAACATTAGCAACACATCGCACGAAAGTGTCTTTGATCACTTCGTTGAATTAAGGTACACGGCCCACGGTTCCCGTTGATCGATACATGTACTACTGTGATCGGTATAATTCGAAGAATTTCCTTGACGGGTTTCGCGGTGTTCTAGCTGTTCTCAAACCGAACATCTCAAAGAAGACAACACGAGTGAGTGAACCAATAATTTTAAGTCCAGCGATTGATGAAAAGAGATTTGAAAACAATCGTGTATTGCTTAATAGAAATTGTTTTGCAATACAACGAAGGTTTTATTGAAAATCAATTATCAATCATAAAATACCTCTTGGTTTGAAAAATGAGTACACGGTCGATGTGCTAAAGAAAAGAGTTTTAAGCACAAAGACCGGTTTTCAAAGGTATCCGTCAATCCATAACTGAACCGAGATTGATTCAAGAGATTGAATCGTCCCATTGTTTACATTCGGTTGTCACATGGTTGATCTATATAATGGATCTCACATGCCACCTACCAGAGCTTGTTTGATGTTGTCTCGAGGCTTTCCATCTTCATTGTGAATATGTAAACACATCACTCAGTTTTACGGCAATACCACGAGGATAATCGTGGGACTCAAGATATAATCTCTCTTTCCACATTGTGTGAAGCAGAGAGTCTTCATTGAAAGTGTCCTAATGAGATTTATTGATGATCTCGTGGCTCTAGACTCAATTTGTGCATATTTGGATCCTATAACGGAGACTAGGGAGGGTCTCCTTCTTGATATCAACCATCTCTAAGAAAAGTTGATAGATAATGTCGGTTCCCGTGAGAATGAAACAAGTCCTTTTAAGAGGAAATTGAGTGGTTTGGAAAGTTGAAGTGCGATCGTCACACGGGTCCATGACGTCTTGTCTTCAATACCGATGTTACCATCGGTAGCATATGAATTGAACCGGTTTACGCCTAAGGTTGAATTAATGGAGGGCTATTTGTTTTCACCCTATTCTCATTCAATTCTTTTTAATTCTTCAACCCCTTGATTGCTTACGAGACTTCATAGCTAGAACCTTGTTGGGTTTATTCGATACTAGCTCGGTCTTAGTCCGCACTCTTCCCTTATCTCATTTTCTCCTTTTATCATCATACCTAAGGACTTCTACACTAACTAGTGGATTGTCCTGGGTAGATCCCTCCGGTTACAGCGGATCATGGGAACCAATACCTAATCTTATCATCCTTATATCACCGTACATTAAATTAAAGTTGGTCGGTCTATTTGGTATTGTTCATCGCCATTGGATCCAATAGAAACCCTTTGAAAATCAATTCGGATACTTGTGATGTATTATCAAAGCATTTTGTACTGAATTGTTTTGATATTTTAGAACGAGAACTCCCCTCAACATGTGCAACAAGTATTTGAAAATGTTTAGCACGGAGGCAAGAGAAAGAATTAACTTCTTTGATTACCATTTTCTAAAGATATCAACATCACTTCCCATATCAAATCAAGATATAGCATTTCCGGAAGGATGAGGTTTCCATAAATTAGCTCCCCCTCAATATGTGCCTCGAGCTTTGAAAGAGTTTTGCACATACTAGAGGAACTGCACATGAGATAAGTTGATCACATTTCAAATCATAGGTTTAAGATAGATGCTCCCCTCAACATGTGCATGGAAAAATTGAAATCGTTTGTCACATGTGGGCGGGATAGCATGTACATCCTTATAAAACCATTTACCGAATTATCGGTTTAAATCCAATTTAAATCACACATTCTCCCCGATCACAATTATCAAATCATTTGAGATTTGTGATCTCTTATTGATTGAAATTGATTTTGAAAGCTTTTAAGGGTTGTGACTTGATTATGAAAGCGTTTTAATCGATAATGATCGGATTTTAAGACTTTAAACTCCATTGATAAAACATGCATGTATACCTTTTGAAAACAATTTAATGCCAAATAACTTTTTAATTTAATTGAAATCATTCTCCCCTCAATCAATGACATAGGTTGTTGATTGAGAGATAGAGATTTTGACAAATAAGTCCCGATGATTATCAAAAATAGAGATCGAGTTATTTTTCAAAGCATTTAGTTTCGATGAATAAATGTTTATAGAATCGAGCATGGAATTTTGAAAACATGATAAAACATGGCTCTGTTCTTTCTTTTAAAACGGGTTATTGCACGAAAATGACAATAAACCAATTTCTCTTTCTCTCATTTTTTTTTTTTTTTTTTTTTTTTTTTTTGAACAACATCTAAAGTCCGTGTCATTCTTTGAATGACAGCACAAAGACCGTAGATATTATCGAACCGGAAGAAACATGACAAAAATGACAATATTTTTGAAGATTTTTGAATTTTCAAATTTTTTTTTTTTTTTTTTTTTTTTTTTTTTTTTGAATAGATATATACAAGAGATAGATGAAGATAGACCTTTACTCCTCGTCTTCCTCACGAAGGCGTTTGAGAGTTATGGTTGAAGGCTTTTCAAACCAAGTCGTGGAAGAATAAACTCAAAGCGTTCTCTTGGAAGAGCTTTGGTGAAGATGTCGCTAAGCGATATTCGAGACCTCACAAAATATAGTTCCACCACACCTTTTCCACATTTCACGATGAAATGATGTCGAATGTCGATATGCTTTGCTCTTGAGTGTTGAGCGTTGTTGCATGAGAGCAATAGCACTTTATTATCACAAAGATCGAGAGGATTTTGTTGAATTCAAAGCCATAGTCGATAATTGAGATCTCATCCATAAGATTTGAGCACAACAAGATGACATGGCTATGTATTCACCTCTGTAGAGAAATAGAAGTACTCATTTGCTTCTTTGAAGACCAGCTCACAAGCTTGTCACCCAAAAATCGAGCACCTCTGACGTGCTTGACGTGTATCTTGACAACTTGCATGATCGGCATTCGCATAGGCCGTTAGTGACATACCGGTGTCCTTCGGTACCATAGTCCCATATTGATGGTACCTTGGAGATACCGAAAGACCCGTTAATCGCTTCAAGGTGCTTTTTAGTAGGCTTAGCACGGTATCTAGCACACATGCACACTGAGAGAACAAGATGTCAGTCTACTAGCGTTGAGATACATCGAGGATCCAATCATACTCCGATATTCGTTTGGTCAATCATGATCCACGAGAGGTCCTCATCTAGTTTGGTTCGGTCAATCATGGGGTGTCAACGGGTCACTTGAATCAAATCCAAATTTCTTTAAAATCTCATTGCATATTTAGATTGATTTATGAAAATGCCTCAGGACTTTGTGAAATTTGTAATCCCAAGAAAATGACATTTGTCCCATCATTGACATTTGAAACTTTGAGCTCATTTCATTTGAAAACGATCACATTCCATTGGGTCGATCGAGGCAAAAATAATATCATCAACATAAATTTGAACATGAATCAAATGTTTGCACGACTTCTGGTGAACAATGTAGGATCAATGCTCCTTTGATGAAACCGGTTGATAGAAGAAACTTTGACGATGTATCATACCATGCCCTTGGAGCTTGCTTTAAACCGTAAAGAGCCTTCTTCAAGCGATAAGCGTGAGTAGGATGCTCTTGATTCACAAATCCTTGAGGGTTGGGCGGCGTGAGCGACTTCTTTAAGATCTCCGTTCGAAATGCCGTCTTTACATCCATCGATAAACTACCATGTTCTTACTAGCGGCATTAGCGGAAAGATTACGATTGCCTCGATTCGAGCAAGCTGGAGCAAAAGATTCTTCAAAGTCTATACCTCCTCTTGACGATATCCTTTAGCAACTAATCGAGCCTTGTTCTTCAACACATCACCATGCTCATCAAGTTTTACTTTGAAGATCCATTTTAGAGCTATAATCATAGCACGATCGGAGCAGTACTAACTCCCATACATCAAGGCGATCAAACTCATGAATTTCATCTTGCATGGCATTGAACCAATTGTCTTCATTCATGGCGGTTTAACATCTTTTGGTTCGATCTTAGATAGTACGGAGTTGAAGAAACACCACAAGGCATCGGTTGCGAGTTGTTTCGGGTTGATCTGAGACGAGAGGATTTCCAATGATGTTGTCTAATGGATGATCGTGAGTCCATTTTCGAGGTGTTCATGTGGCGGTTGTTGAGGCGAGGTAGCGAGTCGATGTCTCTGAAGAAGATGGTTACGATGATGATTCGAGAGTAGCAAATATGTTTTCAAATGGAGCATCTTGAGGAGTAGCAAAGGATTAACTTCATCATTGATGCGAAACATTTCCATGATGTATATTTGAAGAATGTTGATTTGTTGATGAGGCGAAGGATCGTGAGCGGTGCTTCTTGACTTAAAGATATTGAGGCCGAGGATTGACTTCATTCAACGGAATATGAGCATCCTCTATTGTAGGGATCAGCACCTCATTAGTAATTGAGTCATCAGTTCCTCAAACATAGGATCAAACAATTTCTTTACATCATCTTGGATGGAGGTACATATGGAGTTTCTTGAGAGAAGTTTGGAACAAGGGATGAACCAATGGGACTTGTTTTGAAGTGCGGGTCTGGTGGAGTGTCCAGGAGCCATTTGACCGGTCGACTCATCAAGCGTAACGTGAATTGTTTCCATGATATTTGGGTTCTTTTGTTGTAGATTCGGTATCCCTTTTGTTTGATGCATATCCTACAAATACTCCAATGTCGACTTTGGCCCTAAGTTTGCCTAAGTCTTGACCCTCATTAGTTGGATAGCACAATGCACCAAATACGAAGGAAAGATAGATTAGGTTTTCTGTTGTGGACAAGTTCATATGGAGTTTTTCCATGAATAGTGTGAATCGGGGAGCGATTTTGTGTAGCATGCGGTGGCAATTGCTTGACCGGAGAAACATTGGAACCTTTGAGTAGATCGGCATTGTTCTAGCAACTTCAACAAGAGTACGATTTCGTCTTTCAACTACACCGTTACGTTGAGGGGTTCGTGGAACACTTCTTTGATGGTGATTCCAATGCTTTCATAGAATTCACTAAGTTGTTTGTTGACAAACTCGGTTCCATTATGCATTACGATAATTACGGCGGTTTTGTTTAGTCGAACACAAGCTGTTTGATGAGTTTGATGATGATATCGGAGTTTCATCCTTTGTCCTTAAGAACTTGACCGGTGAATCTAGGTAATCATCAACCACAACTAACACATATTTCTTCCCAAAGATATTCTCGCACCTCATTGGTCCACATAAATCCATATGAATCATATGAAGAACTTACGTGACGAGTTAGTAGGTTTGGGTTTATGGGCATACTTCTTGCTTTTCCCAATTGACATCTTGAACAAAGATGATCCTTTTCATACTTTAGTCTAGGTAAACCTACAACTAAGTCCTTTACGGAAAGATCGATAATGGTGCCGAAGTTCAAGTGATTGAGGCAGCGATGCCATAACCATGACTTTGTTTTGAAGCCTTAGATAACAAGTAGATTGGAGATGCCTCATCATGTCATCGATAGAGATGGTGTAAAGGTTTGAGCCACGAGTTCCTTTCAGCGAGTTCCTTACGTTAAGATCTCTAACAAAGCATGTATGTTTTAAAGAAGGCTACTTCTAGATCGAAATCACGAATTGACCAGCGAGAGCAGTTATGACCTAAACCTTCCACATAATACACTCTCGAGATGACACTATCACCAACAACATAATCTCCATAACCCATTATAGCACCGAAATGATCATTACCAAATCTAACGGTCCGATGAATTTGCTCGCGAAGTTCATGAGCATGACGGTCTCGATCATATGCTTGGAACGACTGAGTCCGGTACCACGAGCGATTTGAACGATCTGCGGTTGAACACGAACAAGAATGGATAAGCGGATAATTGGGATCCCATGCAAGAATGGGTTCCATTTGGTTAGTTACAATGGTTGGACCACCCACATCGAAATAGAAGCATTCATATCGAGAAAATGAGGTAATGGAATCATTGTGAATAGATGCAATACTAGTGTCTCAGATTAGCCACATTTACGGTGTGACCACTTCTTGAGGAATAGTTCTACGGTAGTCATCCATTTTCTAGTGGGCATTATCGATTAGTCTTATAACCAACGGTATCCAATAAAAGCCTATTCTGCTGAATGTTCTTCCTGTGGGTTTCCATTGTTTTCTAACTCTCTTCGCTTTTGCCTTTTAGCCTTTTTAGCATGAATTTTGCATTAACAAAATTAATCGGACAATTAACATCATTAGGCGAACATTAACATCACATCCATGATTAGAAAGCGAATTCAAGCAATCATCGGTACAAGGTTTGCAAATAGTATCGAATTGAATTAATTCGATGCGCCTATGGCTAATACTAGAATCAACACGATTCGTTTTATTCGATTCAAACTTAAGGTTCCTAGATTGTTCTTCTCTCTTCCATTGCACATTCTTAGCTTGAGAGGTCCTATCATTCCTTGTATTGTCTTGAGACTTTAACTTTGCTCCCTTTAATGTCACCGATTACTCACAGTAGAGGAATGGGAACATTAGTTTGTTTTACTACTCTTTGCACCACTGTTTAGATGTCTTGGGATCTGAACTACATGCAGTGCACTAAGGTTCACTTTCTTAAAACTAGAGTCTTGAGATTAGTACTCCTAGAAGGCATCTTTGAGTTCTCTCTCTTAGCATTGATGGATCTAGAATCGAACTACTCAAGGGTACACTACGGTTCACATTCAAAACATTGGGAATCGAGTGCATATCATATTGGCCTTAGGCATCGAGCATGGAATCAAAGAGTTAACTCTCACCTAATGTCTTTGGGCATATTGTGATCAAGCATTCTAAGATTTCTTGAGATCGTTTGGCATATAAGCATGCATGTCCAATTGCATTATCATGTGGTTTCTCTAGCTTATCTTCTTCAACAATCTCACCCGGACATTCTAGGCAATCCTTAAGGGATGAGAAGTATGTTTGAATGGCAAGTTTGTTGTTCCTTAGATGAGGAGGACATATGTCACGGATAAAGCATATTTATTACAAGAGTGAACCTTTGATACAACATTCTCCCCATTGGTCATTGGCATTTTCCTTTTCACGACTCTTGATTCTCAATTTCCTTTTGCAATGAAGCTATTTGTTCATTGTTTTTATTACAGTGACTTTAATTGATTCAAATAACTCATTGAAATGACGTTTAACCTTTTCATTTTCTTCTAGGAAACTTTCGTTTCCTTTTGTAAAGCATTTACTAGGTTTTGAAGATGAAACGTTTGAGAATTACGAGAATCTAAAGGAGGAGGCATTTGGGAGCTGTCATATTGTTCGTTTGACCCTTTAATTGAGAGATTTGGGCTTTCAACTTTACGATCGTGTTACACGAGCTTGAATCTGTTCATCTCGTTTGTTAATTTGAAAAGCGCATCAAAGTCCGGAGCATCGAAGATGTCTTGATATTTGAAGTTTTGACATTTTCTTTGAGATGTTGATATTTTAGTTGTAGATTAAAATACTCAACTTCTAGTTTAGAAAAATGTTTAACCAAATTGTCATGATCATCCAGTTCAATTTTCTCATTTAGTTTAGAATTAGTTTTTCAAGCTCAATGACACGATCATGGGAGACTTTCGGGGCCACAGATAGTTCATGAAATTTGGAAGCATTAATAGAGCAATTTGAAGCGATGAAAAGACATCTTGAGCAACACATTCGATAATAAGGTTCTCATTTAATGTATGCGAGTTCTTTCTCTCAATCTCATTATATTTGATTGCGCTCATAGTCACTAACTTCAACAACCATTGCATCAAATTCCTTTTCCATACCCTTAATATCGGTTTCTACCCCTTTTAAGACTCTCAAAGTGATCTTTAGAAGTTTAAAGAAGGCATGACCTCGATTAAATAACATTCTTTCATTTGTTCAAAACCTCTTTCTCCTTGATTATACCGATGGGTGTGATCCTTTTCTTGCAAGTTTTCTCAAAATCAACAAATAGTTGAAATATAACGTATTGGCTAATTAATGTCTTGCTTTTAGTGGCAATTGTTCTAGGAACAAGATGCATTTGTGTATTAGGAGGATACACGATCGCTCTAGGCATTTTCAAAAGGGAGGGTTTGTTTCAAAATGTTTTCCGCTTTACGCTTATCTAAATCCTTTTCGAGAAGACTTGTTGAGAGTCAACAAAGTCGAGGCTTAAACTTGTTCAAGGAAATCCAGTTTTCCTTCTTGTAATCATGAGGAGAGATGATTATGTTTTCTCTTTGCATTTGGGATCATTTTGTTTCTTATTCATCTTTTCCTAGTGATTTCATTTAATATCTTATCTTCCTCGGTGCACTCAACGCAACTAGGTTTACGCCTAGGCTTAAGGACTTCATTACCATCATAAAGCACCTTATGAGCATTTCTAGCCTTTTAATTACCTCTGGATTTGGTTCCTCAACAAGGGAATGCTATGCTTATCGCTTAAGACTCGATGTTTGGTGACCATGTGAAGCGATCGAATGGTGTTTCCTTGTATGTACAACTTGTTTTCAAGTTTGCTTTTCAAAGTTTTCGATTAGAAAAATCTCTCAAGAGTTTTGATTCCTTTGCATTAAATTCTTGCTTAAGCATTTTCACATTTTCTTGAAGTTCTTGTTTTTGTTTATTTGTTTTAGAAAGTTTTTCTTGCAAGGAATTTAATTCTTGTTTCAATACTTCTTCTAAACTTACTTTTTCTAATTCTTGTACTCACTTGGACATCCATTTCACGCTCACGAGTGGTCAACTCAAATTTTGCACGTTGTTCATAAATAGCAACACGTTCCTTATAGGCATTTAGTTGAAATTATGGAATCATCGAGGGCACATGCGGTGTATTCATCAAAGACATAGTCATTGTTGATGCAGAAGATGCATCACTTGGTACAACTTCACTTTCACTTTGTTTCACGTATTGATCGTATGGGACAATATTGATATTACCCATATTTTCAATATTTGATTCAATAGTTTCGAGTTGGTTGTACTTTGTCATGCATCTGTTGCACATCGACATCATCGTATAGCTTTAATACCTCGAGATGAGTTTGTCCTTGGATGGGCTAGCTTGTGGTGAAGAAGAGATCTTGGGAGAAACCATTAGAGATGCTAGCCATAAAGATTGTGTGTGCGATGGGTCCATCATCTACATCAGTCGTATGCATCACGATCGGCGACTTGAAAGGCGTTCGATGATTGTGACCTATCTCTGAATAGGTTGCTCATCCACATCTGCATCATAGGTCTTGGCATTGCCCTCGGCAAAGCAATGTTCCTCTTCATCCAAAGCGGCACCGTTGTCCCGAGCTTGTGCGGCAACATCTTATCTCGGTAATCGGCGTACATGGGCGCTTTGGAGATGTGGTTCCTTGCAATGTGTCCTTCACCCCACGGTTGTAACATTTGATTGACTTAGCTTGACCTTGGTTACCATTTCTTCCTCGATTCGGTTGCCAACATAACCTCTCCTGTTCCACCTCTTCTCGATCATCTTGTCTTTCTGAGCTGGTTGCCCATAATTTTCCCATCTCTTATCAAAGCATGGTTGTGAAGATTGGATGCGGTTCGGATCTCATTGCGGTGTGGAGTTTGTTGGTGTGAGGTGAAAGTGTCATGTTCTCTTTAACCATGAGTGTTAGTTGAGTGATGAAATGTTCCATGACATTTTGCATCGGGTTGCTTGAACCTTGGATCGAAATGGGTTTGTGATTATCATCAATCATGGGTGCAACTTGAGAAGCATTGGTGGAAGTCCCATTATCTGTGAAGAAGGCGGTTGAATCATTAGTAGACCTTGTTTCTCCACGACCTTTGGTGATCAAGAATCCTCTTTTCAAACATAGCATGTCTCTCATTACGAAGGAGGAAGGCATAGAGTTGCTCATAGTTCATATCCTTCAATCCTTTAGTGAGTTTCACAGGTGACAAACTTGTGCCATTCGGGATTCATATTGTTTACAAATTTTGAGTTCAATCTGAATGTTAGGCATAGTCATCTTGATGTTTCTCATGTCATTCACCAACTTATGAAATCTCACATAGTACTCATAGACACTCTCATCGATTTCATCTTGAAGTGCTCAAATTCGTCATAGAGTTGGGATTCTCTGTCTTCCATAGTTAGTTACGAACACGAGAGAAGCATCTTAACATTATCCCAAACGCCTTTGCTTGATGTTATGATTGATCGACTTGTAGATGTCTTTAGGAAGACCTTGAAGAACAATGTTTGAAGCCACGATATCGCATCGAATCTCTTTTTCTCCTTATCATCAAGCTCATCATACATCTTAGGTCTGTCCATTCCGTAGCAGAGTACCATCTTCATTAGTATCAAGTATGTCTCTAGTCGTCTCAACTCGATATGGTCCTTCATCAATGGATTTGAGAATGTTGACACCATTTTCCTTTCCAAGGCAATACAATCGATTCGTTGAGCCCAAGAGTCGTAGTCGATTCATCAAGCATGGGTGGGCGAGTATCTGAGCCAGTGCTTGTACATCCTCGGCAGCATGTGGAGATGGCGGTGAGGGACGTTGGTAGACATGTTAACAGATTATACGGTTTTATAACTCAATGATTAAACGGAAATAGATTCTTTCACGGATTTTACTAAATCAAGAGAAAACCGTAAACAATCACTCAAGTTGCTAGATGATAGTGCTCTAAGTCGCTAGAAACAAATGCACTAAGTCGCTAGAAACAATTAATTCGCTAGCTAGGCAACCAAGTCGCTAGAATCCCTAGTCGCTAGATAGAAATCAAGTCGCTAAGTAGTAACTCGCTCTGAGACCAAGTCGCTAGCCAAATTTTGGCGATTATTAGCTACACAAGTCGCTAGAGATACAAGTCGCTAAAGAGCAACTCGCTCTGGACCAAGTCGCTACCACCAGTCGCTACTCGTGGTGGAGGTCCACTACTTGTACTTTAACTCGCTAGATCTAACTCGCTAGCTCCAACAACATAAGTCGCTACAAAATGTGAAGCAAGTCGCTATCAAGAAAAACACTCCGTGAGCTAAGTCGCTAGCTTGAAAACCATATAAACATCACTTTTCAATCCAAAACAACCCAACCAAGATGATTCAAGCTTACCAAATGAAAACCTAAACACTTGTGATGATTCTAAACATAAAAGTACCAACAAAATTCAAACTTTAACACAAGAAATCACCCAAATGATGCAAAACCACTAAACTTTTCAAACTCAAAACCACCTAAAACCACTATAAATCCAAAGATGTGCAAGATATGATCTAACCATGGCTCTTGATACCAATTGTAGGATATAACTTTTCACATACACATCAAACCATAACACAAAGTAGCATATAGATGGAATTCTAGAGAGAAAGTTAGAGGTTTAGGGAACTTAGTGAGAGAAAGTGAAAGATATTATTATAGCTCCAACTCTCTACCTTGGGAGGTAGAGAGTATTTATAGTCTTACATAAATCGCCACACTTTGGGCTGTGGATCGGGCATACTGGTGGGTAAAGACCCGTCCGTCCTCCACGGTGTTACTTAACTAAATACTACTAAACTTAATTGAACTATGACTACGAGCTTTCTAACGATTACATATACTTGAGGTGACCGACTCTTT